>CM067319.1:58197450-58537450 GCA_034231615.1 Meghimatium bilineatum | reverse complement strand
ATTCGGGTAGTAGGTTTCCCTAGTCCGTGATAACCTGCCTATCTGTCGACGGGCACGCGAGTGTGTAGTGACTCTTTGCCGAGACGATTGTTCGTTCACGTCTATCTCGCACGAAGTGTTACACCGTCGTTGAACTTGCCTCCTGTAATTGGACGTTCTGTGCCTGTGCCTATCGGGTACTGAACCTTTTCACATCCGCGAGCCTGGATTCGGAGGAGGAAGAACTCGACAGAAGAGTTAGACCCTGGCTCTTTCGCCTTCTTAACCGGGGTATCGTTTACCAACATCGGGAACTCCTCGCCCAAGTTCGAGTCTCATACCACGCGTTTCAGAGCAAGGCGTTCTCTAGCTGAGCGACCTTGTCACAAAAGTACCTGAGCCCATCGGGTACTGAACCCTTTCTCTCTGCAAGTGTATTTCCGGTATAGGAAAGCTTGACAGTAGAGTTGAGCCAGAACTGCCATCGTTGTCCCTTTTGTGCCTGAGCCCATCGGGTACGGAACCCTTTCTCTTCGTGAGCATGTTTGCAATATAGGAAGGCTCGACATTAGAGTTAAGACAGGTCTTCTTGCTTTGCCGGGCGCATATGATTGGGTCTGGGTCTCTGCCCATAAGGATCACAGGTAACTAACTAGAAGCCCGTCTCGAGCTAACAGAGCTTGTAGTTCCGATTTCCTTGAGACGTTTTCACTTTCTATTTGCAATTGGCGCATGACCGAGAGGTTAGAACGCTAGTCTCACACGAGTGAGGTCTAGAGCTCGATCCCCGGTAGGATTGGGTTTTTTTCTGTCGGAGGGTAAATTAAAAAGCTCACCCTGTACATGACGTGGCGACAGCAAGAGCATGCGGCCTTTATCACACAGCTATTCAATCCCCTCCCTGCAACACCTGAACTGGTAAAATGCAGTATTGACAGTTGTTTTATTTTTACAGTGACAGCTGCTCTCTGGCGCTGTTCTGCCCTTTCATTGTACTCAGTATGAAATATATTCGTCTCTCGCCATGCATTTACCTTGTCGTGCCTTTTTCATTGGCCGCTCCTACAATGTTCGGACTGGACTGACTAGCGTCACTGTTTGTCAATAGTGCCGCTGCATGTGTTGTTGCTGGTGGTGTCGGAGATATTGTCTGTCTGTTATGCAGTCAAATCTCTTTCCATCTGCTACCTCAACATTCTCGGACACGATCCCCAAATGATTTATCCAGAATCAGCTTGAGCCGCTGCATTTCTGTTTCCAGGGTGCACCACGAGGAGGTACATTTGGGATCTTGGTTATCTGCCAACCCTGGGTCTGCCGAGAGCATTGCGTTCCCTTTGTACCCCACAACTTGCTATAAATGGTAGTCGACATATTAGCTTCACATTGACACAACTGACTGACTGAACATATATAAATAACCAAATGGCCAGAGGGTGTCCGACAAAGTGGATGGTGCCGCAGTAACCTAATGAACAAATAGTAATGCAAAATGATGTAAAAAGGTTACTAAAACACTTACCTAGCCTATTAATAAAAATATATTTTAAAGAAAAAAAACAAAAAACATACAATAAAACTAAACAGGACAATTCTCAACGTATCGGCTCAAATTGAACCTTTTTAATATTCAATATTTAATATAAAATTGAACCTAAATAGATGTTTATATTTCATCAAGCCCTCGTCTCCATAATAGCGCAGGGATGGCAACGCATCTAGTCAAGGTGAAAATGCGTGCATTCATTATAAACAAACCGAAAGTGGGAAATTAGAGACACTATAGATGAGTGCAAGAATAATAAAAGAAAAAGATAAGAAAAATACCCCTTTTGTCACTCTATCAGACAGGCAGGTTTTAAGAACATAGTCACAACAGGCACGACTGAAGGGAACAGAGACAGATGGGGACGTGAGAAAATATTCATGTGACAACCTAGCAAGGCTTGGAAACAACGATCCTGATAACAATACTGTGAACAGAGAACCATGGTCACCTACGCCAACAAGAATGACATATGACAATGATAGATGAGTAATGATGAGGTTGTGTGGTGGTGGGGTGAGTGGGTTTGGGGAAGGAAAGATAGAAGAAGAATCAACATTTGAAAACGCATGGAATGAATGTGAAACCAAATATAGACATAAACATATATATAAAACCAAACCTAAACATACATAGAAATGTAAACACACACCAAGAGTCAAGAAATAAACACATAACAAGATGGACACAGATGTGTGAAGGATACCCACACAAAATGCACAGGCATGTAAATGTATCCACACACAGGAAAGGGCTCACACCAGAATAGGTATACACATTGACACAGAATGGAGATACGTGCATTAACATAAAAAAGCGCTCACATAAATATACATATATATATGTATACACAAATATGAACATTCATGCACATAAACACTTTCTCGTATAAATAATAACATGAACATTCATACACATAGAAACATATACATATATTAATGTAAATATAAACGTTCGTTCACATAAAGATAATGCTATAACAACTGCATATGTATACATACAAATGTGTGGCCCAAAGTAATTGTGTGGATACATAGAACCATGTAAAACGAAATGCATATACAAATAACTATATATGTGTGGGCACCCATCGAAGAGACAACTGCAATAAAAACGAGGAAATCAAAATCTAAATATGTAAATGATTTAACAATAACAAAATGGCAGAGTACAAAATAATCACATATTGACATACACAAACGAAAGAAGACATAAAGGAATTATATAGAAGAACGGCAAACACAAAAATAATAATTATTCACGAAAGTGTACAAAGACAAATAATTACAAGAATCAGTGCAATACGGGAGTAGAGGGTATAAAGAAAAGGTGGGTAACTCAAACAAAACGGTGATTAATGTTCATTCCGTTTGGTTGCAAGACTCCCATATGACAAATGAGACGATATTCCAAGGACTGACGTTGCCGGTCACCGGTATAACAACGTAACAAACCGGTTACAGAGACATCAGAGCTACCATGATGTGACGGGCTGTTAAAATGATTAGCCACTGGGGAGTCACGATGATTCGTGATATCTCTCAAATGTTCGGCGAATCTATCAGCTAAACGTCTACCAGTCTCACCAATATACTTCATATCACAACGCTTACATATGATAGAGTATATTAAGTTACGGGACACACATGAAAAAGAATCATGAATATCAAAGTGTGATTTAGGAAACTGTAAAATAGGAGTGAGAATAACAAAAGGGCAAGTCAAACAATTTCGATGACAAGGGACAGTTCCTAGTTGACCTGCAGAAGTGCGCAGACGAGAATGAACTAAGAGATCCCGAAGGTTTCTGTCCCTCCGAAAAGCGACTAGTGGAAGAGAGGGAAATGCAGGACTGGAGATGGGATCTAACTGGAGGATAGAGAAATGTCGTAATAGGATACGTAGTGCCGGCATATTATGAGGATGAAAAGTGATAGCCAGTATTGGGCGATCAGAGGTATGTTTAATAGATGGTACGAGGGCCACTGAGCGGGAAATAGTACGAACACGTTGTAAAGCTGATAACAGAATATCATCAGGGTATAAGCGACGGCGAAAAAAATCCAGCATCTTAAGAGATTGAACCTGAAAATCTACATCGTCTTGGCAGAGACGACGAAGACGAAGCAGCTGAGAGAAAGGGAGGGCATGCCGACAAGACCTTGGGTGAGATGATGTATAAAGAAGAAAACTATGAGAGGCCGTAGGCTTATAATGTATAGAAGTGGTAAGGGATGTGGATCCTATGGAAACACAAATGTCAAGGAAGTTTACAGAGGTGGAGGAAATAAGAGAAGTAAATTTAATAGCTGGATGGAAACCACTCACAAAGTCAATGAAAAGGTTGAGGTTATCAAGAGAAATATCAGTAACCCCAAACCCATCGTCTTTGTAGCGGTGGAATATGGAAGGGACAGGGCCCTGAAAAGTGGTAAAGATAAGATGTTCAAGGTGACCCATAAATAGGCAAGCATAACTAGGTCCCATTTTAGTACCCATCGCTACACCGCTAATTTGATCAAAAAAGTGTCCATTGAATTCAAAAGAATTCAAGGTGAGAACTAATTCTGCCAGTTGAAGAATAGCGGCAGTAGCAATAGACTTATGCGGATTGATGTTAAGAAAGAACTGTAACGCCAGAAGCCCATCATTATGAGGAATACATGTATAGAGGGAAACAACATCTAGAAGGAATATGTGATAGGTGTGTAGAGGATCGAGAGCAATAGAGGAAAAGATGGATAGAGCATGGTTAGTGTCCTTTAGGTAAGATGGAAGAGATGCGACAAGAGGTTGGAAGACACTGTCTAAGAAATCAGAAATTAATTCAGTTGGACAAGAACAGGCGGAAACAATTGGTCTACCTGGGTTAGATGGTTTATGTATTTTAGGTAGTAAATACAGAGCAGGAGAACCCAGATTGCTTTTAATAATCCGAAGTTTGAGGGCACTAACGGGGAGTTGATTGCTGTTAATAAGTTGTTTAAGAGTTTTGTCCACTGTATCATTATGTGCTAAAATTGGATCCTTGGCACATGGACGATAGAAATCCACGTCCTCTAACTGGCGCGTGGCTTCTTTGATATATAGGTCCTTCTGCCACACAACTACAGAGCCACCCTAATCAGCCGGTTTAATCACGATGTCATCACGTGAGCGAAGTTTGGAGAGCGCCCGTGACTCTGATCTAGTGAGATTAGAGCGACGTAGTTTAGGAAAACGTAACTGTTGTGTAGCATGAAGGGTAAAGTCAATGTAGGTATCAAGTGTTTTGGTTTCAGGAGAAGAAGGGGGGGGGGTCCAATCATGTTTGTGATGATGGTAAGAGGAGAAAGGGTCATCAAGTGAAACCGGTTCAGAGGACGAAGGGTGATAATAAAAGTGTTGTTTAAGACGAAGAATACGGTAAAATCGATTGTCATCACATTCCAAGGAATAGCGATCACAGCTGGGGCGGAGCAGGATAAACAACTTATTAACTGATGCTATACAACAGTTACGTTTTCCTAAACTACGTCGCTCTAATCTCACTAGATCAGAGTCACGGGCGCTCTCCAAACTTCGCTCACGTGATGACATCGTGATTAAACCGGCTGATAAGGGTGGCACTGTAGTTGTGTGGCAGAAGGACCTATATATCAAAGAAGCCACGCGCCAGTTAGAGGACGTGGATTTCTATCGTCCATGTGCCAAGGATCCAATTTTAGCACATAATGATACAGTGGACAAAACTCTTAAACAACTTATTAACAGCAATCAACTCCCCGTTAGTGCCCTCAAACTTCGGATTATTAAAAGCAATCTGGGTTCTCCTGCTCTGTATTTACTACCTAAAATACATAAACCATCTAACCCAGGTAGACCAATTGTTTCCGCCTGTTCTTGTCCAACTGAATTAATTTCTGATTTCTAAGACAGTGTCTTCCAACCTCTTGTCGCATCTCTTCCATCTTACCTAAAGGACACTAACCATGCTCTATCCATCTTTTCCTCTATTGCTCTCGATCCTCTACACACCTATCACATATTCCTTCTAGATGTTGTTTCCCTCTATACATGTATTCCTCATAATGATGGGCTTCTGGCGTTACAGTTCTTTCTTAACATCAATCCGCATAAGTCTATTGCTACTGCCGCTATTCTTCGACTGGCAGAATTAGTTCTCACCTTGAATTCTTTTGAATTCAATGGACACTTTTTTGATCAAATTAGCGGTGTAGCGATGGGTACTAAAATGGGACCTAGTTATGCCTGCCTATTTATGGGTCACCTTGAACATCTTATCTTTACCACTTTTCAGGGCCCTGTCCCTTCCATATTCCACCGCTACATAGACGATGGGTTTGGGGTTACTGATATTTCTCTTGATAACCTCAACCTTTTCATTGACTTTGTGAGTGGTTTCCATCCAGCTATTAAATTTACTTCTCTTATTTCCTCCACCTCTGTAAACTTCCTTGACATTTGTGTTTCCATAGGATCCACATCCCTTACCACTTCTATACATTATAAGCCTACGGCCTCTCATAGTTTTCTTCTTTATACATCATCTCACCCAAGGTCTTGTCGGCATGCCCTCCCTTTCTCTCAGCTGCTTCGTCTTCGTCGTCTCTGCCAAGACGATGTAGATTTTCAGGTTCAATCTCTTAAGATGCTGGATTTTTTTCGCCGTCGCTTATACCCTGATGATATTCTGTCATCAGCTTTACAACGTGTTCGTACTATTTCCCGCTCAGTGGTCCTCGTACCATCTATTAAACATACCTCTGATCGCCCAATACTGGCTATCACTTTTCATCCTCATAATATGCCGGCACTACGTATCCTATTACGACATTTCTCTATCCTCCAGTTAGATCCCATCTCCAGTCCTGCATTTCCCTCTCTTCCACTAGTCGCTTTTCGGAGGGACAGAAACCTTCGGGATCTCTTAGTTCATTCTCGTCTGCGCACTTCTGCAGGTCAACTAGGAACTGTCCCTTGTCATCGAAATTGTTTGACTTGCCCTTTTGTTATTCTCACTCCTATTTTACAGTTTCCTAAATCACACTTTGATATTCATGATTCTTTTTCATGTGTGTCCCGTAACTTAATATACTCTATCATATGTAAGCGTTGTGATATGAAGTATATTGGTGAGACTGGTAGACGTTTAGCTGATAGATTCGCCGAACATTTGAGAGATATCACGAATCATCGTGACTCCCCAGTGGCTAATCATTTTAACAGCCCGTCACATCATGGTAGCTCTGATGTCTCTGTAACCGGTTTGTTACGTTGTTATACCGGTGACCGGCAACGTCAGTCCTTGGAATATCGTCTCATTTGTCATATGGGAGTCTTGCAACCAAACGGAATGAACATTAATCACCGTTTTGTTTGAGTTACCCACCTTTTCTTTATACCCTCTACTCCCGTATTGCACTGATTCTTGTAATTATTTGTCTTTGTACACTTTCGTGAATAATTATTATTTTTGTGTTTGCCGTTCTTCTATATAATTCCTTTATGTCTTCTTTCGTTTGTGTATGTCAATATGTGATTATTTTGTACTCTGCCATTTTGTTATTGTTAAATCATTTACATATTTAGATTTTGATTTCCTCGTTTTTATTGCAGTTGTCTCTTCGATGGGTGCCCACACATATATAGTTATTTGTATATGCATTTCGTTTTACATGGTTCTATGTATCCACACAATTACTTTGGGCCACACATTTGTATGTATACATATGCAGTTGTTATAGCATTATCTTTATGTGAACGAACGTTTATATTTACATTAATATATGTATATGTTTCTATGTGTATGAATGTTCATGTTATTATTTATACGAGAAAGTGTTTATGTGCATGAATGTTCATATTTGTGTATACATATATATATGTATATTTATGTGAGCGCTTTTTTATGTTAATGCACGTATCTCCATTCTGTGTCAATGTGTATACCTATTCTGGTGTGAGCCCTTTCCTGTGTGTGGATACATTTACATGCCTGTGCATTTTGTGTGGGTATCCTTCACACATCTGTGTCCATCTTGTTATGTGTTTATTTCTTGACTCTTGGTGTGTGTTTACATTTCTATGTATGTTTAGGTTTGGTTTTATATATATGTTTATGTCTATATTTGGTTTCACATTCATTCCATGCGTTTTCAAATGTTGATTCTTCTTCTATCTTTCCTTCCCCAAACCCACTCACCCCACCACCACACAACCTCATCATTACTCATCTATCATTGTCATATGTCATTCTTGTTGGCGTAGGTGACCATGGTTCTCTGTTCACAGTATTGTTATCAGGATCGTTGTTTCCAAGCCTTGCTAGGTTGTCACATGAATATTTTCTCACGTCCCCATCTGTCTCTGTTCCCTTCAGTCGTGCCTGTTGTGACTATGTTCTTAAAACCTGCCTGTCTGATAGAGTGACAAAAGGGGTATTTTTCTTATCTTTTTCTTTTATTATTCTTGCACTCATCTATAGTGTCTCTAATTTCCCACTTTCGGTTTGTTTATAATGAATGCACGCATTTTCACCTTGACTAGATGCGTTGCCATCCCTGCGCTATTATGGAGACGAGGGCTTGATGAAATATAAACATCTATTTATTTTTTTATTTTGTCGTTTTCTGTTGTTTGTCTCTTGAAAAAGGTTCAATTTGAGCCGATACGTTGAGAATTGTCCTGTTTAGTTTTATTGTATGTTTTTTGTTTTTTTTCTTTAAAATATATTTTTATTAATAGGCTAGGTAAGTGTTTTAGTAACCTTTTTACATCATTTTGCATTACTGACTGACTGAACATATGGCTGATTTAATATTGTTGACTGGTTGAACATCTGACTGATTTCAAAGCTGTTTGATTGAACAGTGTTGACTGGCACTATAAACCTATGCATTAATATGGACTGTCTAGGCGAAAGTGATAAACGTTGTAGCTATGCAATCATTTCGGCTGTGTAGTGGAAATAGTTAATACTGATATCACTAAATGGTTGCAGTCTTTTATGTCATTGGATGCATACATACACATTGGTTGAACATGCCTTCTACATACACACATAGACCTAATATATACACACATAGACCTAATATATACACACATAGACCTTCTACATGAACATATCTGCCGTTTTACATACACACATATACCTACTAAATACACAGGTATACTTTCTGCACACAAACAGATATACCAACTACATACACACTTTCTACATACTTTCTACATACACAAATATATATCTTCTACATACACACATATACCTTCTACACACACGCAGAAAGACCTTCTTAATACACACATATATCTTTTACATAACACATTGACCACCTACATACACACATATACCTTCTACATACACACATATATATCCTCTACATAACATAAAACTTTTACATGCACACATATATACTTTCTACATGCACACATATATCTTCTGCATAACACATTGTCGCTTACATACACATATATCTTCTATATAACACACAAATATTCTAAATACGCACATCTCCTCTGAGTAAGAGACTTCTTCTCAAAGTATTGTATACTACTGAGAGTTGGCGTCTTCTGTATCATCATCAGGTGTCATGCCGGCTGGCGTAGGCGATCATAGCTCTCCACAGCTGTCTGTCCACAGTATTATGTATCAAGGTCGTTGTTGTTTCCTTGCCGTGTCAGGCTATCAAACTGTCTAATATTTTTTTCACGTTGTCGCCCTCTGTCTCTGTTGCCTTAAATTTTGCCTGTTGTGACTATGTTCTCTAAACCTGCCTGTCTCATGAAGTGGTCAAAAGAAAGATTGCGTTTTTCTTATATTGTTGATTAAGGTTCGTATCGAATTTGACTCTTTCAACATCTCTACATTAGTTTTTCTGGCAGTCCGTGGTATTCTCAGCATTCCTCTGTAGAACCACATCTCTGTTGCCTCTAATTTCCCACTTTCCAGTTTGTTTATTGTCCAAGACTCGCACCCATATGTTAGTATAGGGGTTATGTAGCACTACAGAACTCTCTTCTAATAACAAGGTCATATAACACAGTATATTTTTTTCATTTTTCTGAATGTTGTTTTTGCCTGTCCTATTCTGCATCTTATTTCTGTTGAACTTCTTCCATCTGCTGTAATCATTGTACCTAAATGTTTGAATTGTTGGATCTGTTTTAATACTATATAATTCACTTTGATCTTGCAAGGTGTGTTATTTTGTTTCTTTAAAATAACCATTTTTTTTTCTAGATATTTAGGAAGAGGCCTTTCTCTTTACTTTCTGTGACTACTACATTAATTAAATCTTGAAGGTCTTCCTCACTGTTTGCAATCAGAACATTGTCATCGGCATACCTCAATATATACAGTCTTCTGTATATTCAAATAATTTTCATTTACTTCTGCCTTAATTAAAGTTTCTTTGGAGAAACCTTATTCTTAACTTTCGTTACTGCATGTATTCCTGTCAAGGAGTTCAGGGAGGCTTTCGGTCTATTTTCTTTCCCCAGGTGGTTTGTTCTCCACTTTTGCCGTTAAGCGTAGGGGTGATTGGAGCTCGAGCTTGTGTTCCAAGGCCAGGTGTGTCGCCTCTGATGTGATATGACCGTGTTTGTTCAAAATGTTCCTGACATTTTCTATCCATCTTTTTCGTGGTCTTCCTCTGGCTTTGTACCCTGATCTCATTTGGTTATATGCCTGTATGGACAATTTGTCGTGAAGCATTGTCATAATATGACCAAACCACCTGATCGGCTGCCTTTATATGTATTCTGTGCAAGATGTTATACCTATTTTTCCTCTGACGTCTTCATTTCGTAATCTATCAAGCCTGGTTACCCCTGCAGCTTTCCTCAAGCATTTCATCTCATGTCACAAGCTCTCTGTAATGTGAAGATGAGAGAGACCAGATTTGTCACCGTTAACACAGTGTTGGTAGGAATAGGCCTATACTGTAAATCATTTGTCTTTTACCGTCCATCTCGATCTTGGAATGAATAAGTAGTGGTGACAGTTGGTATGTTATTGCATTTACCTTTTGACATCTCGTCTCTATCTCAGCTTCCATTTTACGTGAAAATGCTACCGAGAAATTAGAATTCCGGTACTTGTTTTACTGCTGTGTTTATCTGTATGTTTAGTGGGCTCAGTGTTCTGCATATTTTCATAGTTTCCGTATTTTGTGTATTGATCTTCATGTTGTATTTTCTACATGTTGCAGATAAGCTTTCTGTAGACTGAAAATAAAAGTCGCTTGGCCATAGCAGACGCCGCAACATGTACAGGAACGATTCTGATTGTACCTCCGTAAAAAAAAATGTCCTGTCCCAAGCGTGGAATGAATCCGGGGCCTAAAGTTTCTATGAACAGCATTTACCTTACATCGCACGTAGCAAACAATAGCTTAATTGCTTGTAGAATCTGGAGATAAAAACTAACAAATAGTATTGACATCTGAGTCTATAAGTATAAGTTCGAGAGAAAAGAGATAATGCTGCAGTATCGGACAAAGGAAGGCTAGAAAAAACATGGAATATGTGGAAGAACAGGAATACTCAAAAGTGAAGCAGCTGCAAAAAGAACATCAGCTCAGCAAAGAGTGACGCATCGTGATGACGACGTTTTTACAAATTCAGTCTTCGCAAACAGAGACACTAGCACAAAGAAATAAACAGAGATGATTGATTCTTATCGACAGCTTCAATATCGCTCCCGTACTCGTCTGCTCTCATTAAGGTCTTTCACAAACCACTTGTGTAAGCACTTATTGCCCATCGCGTGTGCTTGTGTCACGTTCAACGTTGGACATGCAAGATCCATATTTGAAAATTACGGAGAAATAATAATTAATTTTCTTGTGTATTGATCTTATTTTTCCTTTAGTATCACGAGTTTTAAGATAGATTTAATGAGAACGGTTTTTCAGCCCCTCTATTCCAGCACTGTCAGTCTTCGTGGCAGAGGTGCTAATGAGGCAGTCAAATAGTTCTGGCAAGAGTGAAATGGGCTTGATTTCTATCTTTCAGCCTGACAAGGTTTATAAAAAGTATTAACAATTAATACTTTTTATAAACCTTGTCAGGTTTTATAAACCTTTTCAACGATCATACCTGGATACTGCTATTGTTTATTTTTATTGCCAATATTACAATAGTGAATATGGTAATCCTATTTTCAAATAATACTGATTTCTAGACGGTGTGCATATAAACAATAGCAGTATCTATGTTGATCATCGACAAAATAAGATCTAATTGCTAATGGGAAAACAAACCTTCTTAATGAATCATTTGATTATTCTCGCGATTTTCATTAGTCACTGATTTTACTTTGTGTGACAGCCAATGAAAATAAATGAAATAGTCAAATGAATCATTTTAGAAGGCATGATTTCTCATTATCTAATCTGTCTTATATAACTGAGGGTTGCGATCCAGGTGTACCACAATCCAAATGAAGTGTAAAGAGAGTGAGATCAGGTAGAATTTGCGAAATGCGCCAATATTCCTTGCTTTGTCAAACTGATGTGTTTATATAATATGTACTAACGAGACGTGGTAGCAACAAAATCAATAATAGAATGAAATATTGGAATTTTCTATAGGCTAGGTTAGAAGTTACAAACCATCATAAGAAGAGGAGGATGACGGCATTCAGAAAACCACCAACACAAGTTGGTGATAGCATCCAGAAGACCGCTAACATAAGTTGATGATAGCTTCCAGAAAACCACCAACACACGATGGTCACATCATCCAGAAAACCACCAGCACAAGGTGATGACAGCTTCCAGAAAACCACAACACAGGATGGTCACATCATCCAGAAAACCACCAGCACAAGGTGATGAAAGCTTCCAGAAAACCACCAACACAAGATGATGATAGCTTCCAGAAAACCACCAACACAAGATCTTCTTCTTCTTCTTCAGCGTTCATTCTCAAACTCCCGCTGGATCTCCCTTGTAGCAGGGCCATTGACCTACTAGATTTCCAGCCGGATGTAGTCAAGAGAATGGAAATGCGTTGTGTCGCCGTTTTATTTGCGCCAATGGCCCGACACATCCGTCTTCGGCGGATACCAACACAAGATGATTATAGTTTCCAGAAAACCACCAACACAATATGACTACCAAATCATGAGCGTACTCATGATTTCATGTGCACAGGCACAGACATTACACTACACCAGTTGAGGATGGAGCACTGGACCACAGATAGCTGTAATAGGAGTCTCGGCGAGCTGTCAAATACAGCAAAATGTATCAATAAAACCGGATTTGCTGCGTAGACACGTTTAGATTACGAACGAGATGGAACCAGAAGTGGAGACCAGAACAAGTTGTCATTCTACGTCTCAGAAACAACACATCAACGTGCACATAGACCTCACATTGATACTTTGAATAATACCAGAATATGAAATTTTGAGTTTAATGTGACCAGAATATGAAATGCTGAGTTGAATGTGACCAGAATATGAAATGCTGAGTTGAATATGACCAGAATAATATGAAATGCTGAGTTGAATGTGACCAGAATATGAAATGCTGAGTTGAATGTGACCAGAATATGAAATGTTGAGGCGAATACTCTGGCCTAGAGAAACAACATTGAAAGTAAATCTGTACTGATCTCTGTACATGTTACAAAACACAGACAAGTTGATATAAGAAACGTGACTGCAGATACGAGCACAACTTGGTCAACGTAAGAAGAACATTCTAGGTCAACGAAATAAGAACATTATATGTCAACGGAAGAACATACTAGATGTATGGAAGAAGAAACCAAATAGGTGAACACGTGATTATTTCAGAAGAATGTAAGAAGAGCATTCATGGTGAAAAGAATATTTCAAGTGAACAGAAGAACATTCTATGTGAACATGTGAATCGAAGAAGAACATTTTTAGGTGAACATTAGAACATTATATGTAAATGGAAGGAGAATATTCTAGGTGAACAGAAGAAGAGTGTTTTAGGTGATTGGAATAAGAACATTATAGGTGAACAGAGGAACATTCCAAGTGAAAGGAAGAACATTCTATGTGAATGGAACAAGAACATTACAGGTGAACAGAAGAAGAACATTTTAAGTGAATGCAAGGAGAAAAATCTAGGTGAATATAAAAACATGCCAGGTGAATGGAAGAAGAATATTCTAGGAGAAAGGAAACACAATATTCAATGGAAGAACATAGACCTACTAAATGAGCGGAGGAAGAAAATTATAGGTTTAACAAAAGAAAAACATTCTAGGTGAACACAAAAAGAACATTCTAGGTGAACACAAAAAGAACATTCTAGGTGAACACAAAAAACATCTTATGTGAATGGAAGAAGAACATTTTAGGTGAACAGAAGAACATTCCAGGTGAGCACAGTAAGAAGAAGAATATACTAAATGAGCGGATTAGGTGAACCCCGCGTGGGTTGCCGGGGCCCGAAAGGTGAGCAAAGAATAGGAACACTGTTTACCTTCCATGCATGTCGTAAAAGGTGACTAAGGAGGTTATGGAATGGAGTTGGCTGTCCCATCCCCCCCCTTTAGGGTCAGTGAACCAAAGCCATGCTGAAGTTGGGTGTGTCAGGCCGAAAGACGCAGATATTGCAGCAATGCTGTAAACCATGACACAGCGCATTCCATTTTCTGGCCTACATTCTGCTGATCTGCAGGAGTTTGAGAACGAACGTAGAAGAAAAACATTCTAGGTCAACAAAGGAAAATTCTAAGTGAACGGAGGAACAAAACTGCTGAGAACAGAATATATTGTGTCATTGTTTTAAAAAGATTTCAAGAATGCAAAACCAACAACTCACTGGTACACAAAACTCTATACACCCTCAGATTGCTAATGAATCAGCGAGCTGCACATTTATGATAATACTCCAGTGCTGTGCGATGCCAGTTGCTAATCAAGAAACGTTATAAATATATTATGGTTGGACGGAAAACCTTTAAAGTTAAATCCTAAATAGTTATTATCCTTTACATCTCATCTTCACTGCGAGAAGTTAGAAAATTCAAGCACCTGTAAACAATATTATTAATTTGGGACTACAGGATGTCTTCACACTGTAATGTGTTCATTACATAGGCCTACATACAAACATATTATGCAATACTATACACCATATAGTTTCCAGGAATTTTTTAATATAGTAAAACTTTGAAAGTAATTGGGTAAGTGTGAACCTTGAACAATATTATGATACAATTAGCTATGGATTGTTGAGTTTCCTTATTTTATTGGAAGTAATTTGGGAGAAAATGGCATCATATTAAACAAATTGTAAATATTGATTTAAACAGGGCTGTTGCTAAGGATCAACAACTTTGTCCAACAAATAAATATATATATTCAACCACAATTACAAATATACAAAAGTGCTTTGATAAAATAAAATATGTTCCAATAAAATATGACAGAAACTAGAGTGATGGTCACATACAGTTGGTGAGTGCACAAAGAAAGTACAATACATTCATGTTATGCTTTCATACAAGAAAAACAGTGTGTGAGAAACAATTTACACATTTGTGAACTTTCAGAAAAAATTCTCGACTTTTATGTTTTTTTACTCCAAATTCTGTAATTTGAGCATATTTTGCCCAATTCTGTATTTTGATCAAAATCTTCCCCAATTTTATATTCTTACCAAATTCCCTATTTTGAGGACATTCTGCCAAAATCTGTATTTGACCAAATTTAAAAACAAACATAACAGAAATGAAAGGATTATCTCTATTTAGTAAAGTCTTTTCGGTTGAAACATTGGTTTTGTGCATTTGGTCAATGTAGCCTTAAATGTATTTCATTCATTTGTCTGTGCTTTGGTCCTTATGTAGATAGTCACCATGTGGTACATAGTGTTATTGCAGTCTTCTGTTCATTAAGAAGACAATATATCAATTTCTGTAAATTGTTTTGATCTAGAAGCCTGTGGTTGTATAATATATTTCCATTTGAATTGATAAATCAAACATGTACCACCCAGCTATGATGCCAGTGTTCTAACAAGCTGCTGCCACTTATTTAACAGAGATTAAACTACACAAAGCTTATTGAATGTTAAAGTTCTCCCTTGCTAATATTTCTAACCAACCACACAAAATTATTTAATGTATGAATATGAATGTTCTAAGTTTGTGTTCCTGAGGATAATTAATACTTGTAGGGGATGTTCATTGATGTTGTAATAGTCCTTGTTTCGATTGGTCCATTCACAGTGATTTGAGTACACAGGTTGAATGTCTTGATGAAATCACATCTTTTTTTGGGGGATGTGGTTGGTCAAGTATGGAAAACTTGATTACTTGTGTTGCATAGCGATTCTGTGATGCTGGAATGAATCTGGTTCAATTCCCATTAGACTCAAGAATTTTCATGTGGACAGAACAGTTAGTGGAAGTTGTAAAAATTCAAATCATCATCATCAGGTGCCATGCCGGGTGGCGTAGGCGGTCATGGCTCTCCACAGCTCTCTGTCCATAGTATTATGTATCAAAGTCGTTGTTGTTTCTTTGCCGTGCCAGGTTGTCAAACTGTCTAATATTTTCTCACGTTGTCGCCCTCTGTCTCTGGTGCCTTCAATCTTGCCTGTTGTGATTATGTTCTCTAAACCTGCCTGTCTCATGAAGTGGCCAAAAAAAGAAGATTGCCTTTTTCTTATATTGTTGATTAAGGTCCGTTTCGCATTTAACTCTTTTAACACCTCTACATTAGTTTTTCTGGCAGTCCATGGTATTCTCAGCATTCTTCTGTAGAACCACATCTCTGTTGCCTCCAATCTCCCACTTTCCAGTTTGTTTATTGTCCAAGACTCGCACCCATATGTTAGTATAGGGGTTATATAGCACTGCAGAACTCTCTTATTCAAATGTAATACTACCAATTCAAATGTAAAAATTCAAATACTACCATAAATGACTAAAAATGTTCACAAATGTGCTCCAGCTTAGCAGGAAAGCTTTAAGGAAGGTTAGTGACAAAGAGTTAAAAAGCAACAAAATAATGGTAAATGGCTGTGCTTAGAAGAAATTAAAAAGAACACACTTGTTGAAAATGTGGTACTTTTGGGAACTGTGTGCTCATAACATGTAGTGTTCAAACTTGGTTTCCGTACATCATGTGGTGGGGAATTTCCCTTCCATAGATTCTTAGTTGGGATTTTCTGGATGACATCACAGCAAGATAAATGTGTATACTTCTACTACATGTCTGTAAATAATGATGATAATATTGATATCAATTATAAAGAAATGTAACTCAATGTTCATGTTAAGAAAACATGCATAAAATTTCATCAAAAATGCTGCATTCTTTGACCTTAAGAAAAGAGCACATGCACAAACCATTAGAACATGTAGGAGGGTTAACACGAAACTTAATCATTAATAAAACTGAATGCAACAACACATGCTGCAATCATAGGCCTACATGTGTGGATTTATGTGAAAACAATGTGTTCAATAATTCTACATGTTCAACAATAGGAGTGACAGTACAGTGTGTGTTGACCATCTGTTTCCTAATAAACTTGATATAGACCTAAGTAGTTAGGCCTACTACTATTCATAGCTAAGAAAAACACCATACATGAAGCTTTCATAAGCCATCTATTTCATTGACCAAGTGAAATGCACTTTCTACATAAACCCAGTTAGAACAATGTTGTATTTTGAGCATACAATGGTCTCAAATAATGAAATTTTGTATTTATAAGTGGAAAAATTTGCTTTGAAATTGTAAATTGAAAAATAGTTTCCTATTCACAATCTGGAATATACATAGAAATAAATATAGGCCTATATATTTTATCTCATAAGAAATGTCGTACAGCATAGACTACAGCTAAGTTAGTGAGGGGTTATTCTTTTCAGATGGTAATTAAGAGCAATATGTACAACTGGCTGGTATAGGGGTACAGCATAGGGGTAAGGCTTAAGAATGCCACTAGTCGGTGGAAAAGTAATGCTGTCTGGACACATCCAGTAGCATGATCACTGTTAGATCCAGAAGGTTCTCTATTCCACAATGGGATTTAAGATTTCCCAGTTGTGACAAGAGAATGAGACATCTTGCATTATACTTAATGAGAAGGATCACATCGCTAACCATGGTAGATTATTATTGTATATGTAGTGTGATGAAAAAAAGTGTAGTGTGATGAAAGACAGAGCTGAAAGGTGGAGTCTTACTAAAAGTTTTATGGCACATGTGACACCACCATAGTGAATGAAGTACAGAATTAGATTCCATGATACTTTAGATATTGTGCATCTTCGACTAACAAAGCTGGTGGAAATGGTACAGTGAACTTGCCTCCAACAATGCAGACAAATAGCAACTTCTCATTACCTAGTCCGTGATTAACTGAATGCGTGTCAACTAGCAACGATTTTCCGTATTGATTGAATTTCATCCCCCCACAAAAAAATGTAAAAGGTACTTTCATGTTAAATCTCAGGAAATATTTCTCATACAGGATTGTTATCTTGCAATCACGTATTGGAACATATTGATGAGACCAAAAACATATAAATTTTAAAAAACAAAAATTATGGTTTTTGGTACTAAATACTGACAATTTTAATGGAATATGGAAATAAATTGCTGCTAAAACTACTATTTATGAACAAATAAGTTATTAAATAGCAATCAGCTATGCAGAATGCCATTTAATAAGCAGGAGATCTGTCCCGTAGCTTCTTTTAGATTGAAAGGTCACAAGAACCAACATTTCACGCCAACCCAATTTAAAAATACAAAGACTAGATTTTATATAGTTTCAATAAGTTAAATGATATTTCTAACTTGTTATCTGTACAATAATATCAATAAAACATTACAGGATAGAACATGAAAAAAATGTACTGGCGTAACAAAAAATACATTCAAAAGGCAAGTGTCCTAAAACTTGGAATATTATCAAGTAGGGCCCACACACTGCAAGGCAAAATTTAATTTAAAGGCAAAAAATATAAATAATGAGTATTTTTAAGAATACTTGTTGGTGCAGTCACAATTAATGTAAATAATTACTACATATTGTGATTTTTTTCACAGATGATGTAAATGATTGCACATTTTGTGTAGTAATAGTGTAAATATGAAATCTGTTCAATAAGTTTCAAGACTGATTTGCTTTCCAGAAAGCCATAGTGAGTAGAGCATTGTTATTTATTTAATAGATGCATGGGATCACAATGTGCCAGTGTTTTAGGTTTATGTATGAAATCGAAAGTAGGCCTATGTAACTTTGCACATATGCTGCGTGGGATTCAATAAGTGAGGGTGGCATCGTTTCTTCTGTTAAATTCAAAAATGATGCTAATAATCAACATATGTGCATTGATTTTTTAATTTTGGTTTAGATAATCAGTTCCATCACTATAGCAAGCTGTATTAAGCTCTATGAGAGTCATTTGGATGGTATTCAGTTAATGCAGAACATTTGAAGATGTGCAACATTTGGATGGTATTCAGTTAATGCAGAACATTTGAAGATGTGCAACATTTGGATGGTATTCAGTTAATGCAGAACATTTGAAGAAAAACCTTGTTACAACTCAACAGATTACATCCAATGGTAAAAGCATAGTGATTGCTATATCTGCTGGCTCATCATAAACATGTTCTTAGATGATAGATTGTTGATGCGTAATCCTACAAAACAGTCATTTGCAGACTACTCCATCAGAGGTTGTGCACAAGCAATTGGATTATGGATCATGGCAATGCCCCTGCACACAAGTCTGTTACCATGAACAAATTTTAGATGAAACACAAGATTCAATTACTCATATAACTTCATACTTAATCTGAATCTTTGTACTTTTTTCTTATTTCTACAATTTAAGAGAACAATGACAGATTTCAGATTTGATGACATTGAGGAACTTCAAGCAGACGAGACAAGAAACATAAAAGCTAATCTGAAAAATAGCTTCCAGGGGTCCTAGCTTGGCAGGAGCATTGGAATAAATGTATACAATCACAAAGGGACTACTTTGTGATAGATAGATCCAAATTGTATGTAGTATAACAGTTTTTTGGGAGAAAGGTCAGTCTGTTAACTTATTTAATGTTATAATTTCACATTTGTGCTGTTGTAACAATTAACAAATATAATATCACATTTACAATGTGTTCATGGGTCCTGAAAGGGAACAAAGAAGAAGGAAATGTAAAGGTTGAGTTGGCTGTCATATTTCACAAATCAAAGTAACTGAAAAGACATATTGAAGTCAAAAGTTCCTGGTTAATAAAGAACAGATATCACAGCCAAACTGTAAACATGAAACAGCATTCTCTGGATTATATCCTGCTAACCAGCAAGAGTTTGAGAATGAGTACAAAAGAAGAAGAGTTATCACACAATGAGCTAATAAAAGTTATCTTTCTGTATACTTTTTTCATAATTAATTATTGAAAGTACATAGATAGGATCAACTCTTTTCTCCCAATTTCCTTTGATAAACTGGCATAACTCTATAGCAATGAACAACATTGCTATCCCAGTATAACTGATTCTCAAATCATCCAGATCAATATGGGTACTCTTTCTCAGTTGTTCTGGCTGTTACCTTCTCTGCTGGGATAAATATAAAGTCTACATATTCTTTGTGTAGCTGCTTTCAATATGATAATTTAAATTTGTTGAAGTATTAGTAGTCAGTACTTGTTCTCAATGCTCCAACAAATAGAAAAACTATTTGTTATGCCACTTTTGTGATCTCAACTCCTTCATGATTTCAGTTTAGTTAAGATTAAGCTACAGTTGTTCTTTTTAAAAGTTTGTTTGTTGTTTGTTTGCATTCATTATCAACCTCCCGCTGGATGTTTGCATTCATTATCAACCTCCCGCTGGATATCTCTTGTTGCAGGACAATGGTTCTGCTAGATTTCCACAGGAAGTAGTCCAGGAAAGGAAATGTGCTGTGCTGCCATTTTCATTTGCTCCAGTGGCCTGACACATCCATCTTCTGCATTTTTGGTTAAGTAAATGTACCTCTTCTGTTGAGGTACAGTCCTTTTAACTGTGGGCATTATTCCAATTTGGTTATATCAGAGCTTAACAACTATGAAGAGAGTGGTAGCCTAGTCGATAGAGATCTTGTCTACTGTTACCGCGTTACAGTGTACTAGGTTCAAAACCATTTCTGGATCCCCAAAAATCTGGTTTATGATGTCTTGCCTGACACAGCTGTAAATGGGTGCATGACTCACTAGTTGGAAGAAAGTAAACACAGCAGGGAAAGATATTGGCAAGCCGACCTAATTGTTGCTATGCCACCTCATAGTAGGCCTACATGAAAAGTAATCATCCCTGACTGCAGATTTCTGCCATGGGACTACCTTTACCTTTACAACCATTAAAAGATAGTGGAGGTCACAGTTCTGATAATCCAGCCACCACACCATCCATGAATATATTTGGGTACATTGAATCAAGGTGATATGGAAACTTGGCAATGTCACAAAAGGGAAGTAACAAGTACATTTTTCTCTTTTGTGATGGGATTAAGAATAAATACCTAGTAATGTTTAGCTTATATTTAAGTTATAAATAGCCCTCAAAATAGCTCTAGGTTATAAATATTTGATAGAAAATATGTGATTCACTGGAAAACTTGTACTCATATAAATAGGCTCCTATTATGTCAATTTATTAAATACTAGAATACATTTTTCTTGATGTTATAGTTGCCATAAACTTCTTTCTGAAAGTGAAACTAGTAAACAGTGTGATGAGATGCTGCTAATCACTGGATACACACATTTATAGCACATGAAAATCAATTCATAAATAATAATCAGTTATTACCTATTCTTGATCTTCATTTGAAGGCACATTTTATATTCCACTTTATGTGTAAAATATTCCACATATTCCACTTTATGATGTTCAAAAAAATGTTTTTGCTTTCATTCTCAGACTCCCATCCGATCTCTCTTACATCAGAAAAATGGTTCTACAAGATTTCCAGCAGAATGTAGTCCAGGGGACAGAAATGTGCTGTGTCACCTTGTTATGTGCATCACTGGCCTGACATATCCAACATTGTGTTAAATATTTGTTTCAGCATGTACATACATACACCTATGTGTCTTTCTGTATTATATATATATATATTATAGGCTTTTATGTGCGTGTGTGTGTGTATATATAAACTCTCTTAAACATGCTTCTAATTCAAAAGCCGGTTATTCACATCCTCTTAAAACTCTCCTACCCCTGACGCTGAAAGGCAACAGAGGGTTTAGCAAATAGAATAGTTATTCACATTGTACCAGTGATTAAATTGGATATATTAGCTGTACCTAAACATTCAATAATAGTTGAACAGCAATGTCCTATACATAATCTTCTCCTAATAGTGTGCTCATAACCACTAACCGATATAGTTCAGTGTCAATTTATTATGTTTATTTATACTATAATTGGATTACAATAGACAGTTAAGCAATGAGTCCACCATACTACATATTGTTTGTTTGGTTTTAGATCCCCAGGAATTATGCTCTTTCTTTCTATGTGCTGTGTGTTGGTTCTCAGAGCTTTCTTTCATATCTAGACTTGAAATTTCGATTCAATGCAATGTCTATTGGAGAAGCCTTCTACGCAAGGTGTTCGTCCATACCCATCTAAAAACCAAGTCTCTTTTAGTAAGTTAAATGTTTAAACAAAAGAGTACTTGAGCAGCATCTCATGCATGAATTCTGAATTATTCAACTAATAGAGTTGTGAATCGATTTTCATTTGAGTGTCTAGAGAACTGACATATTGGGGGAATTGATTACAGTACAGTTATATGCAATCTCAGATCATATCTACTGTCCTATTCTGTGACTGTACAATAAGTAAAGCTACAAGTGAAAGTTTTCAGTTGAACATGAGTAAGTGATATTATGCAGATGATGATGTAATCACTTTAACTGTGAGAAAGTAGCATACCTGTCAACCTATTGAGACTAAAACCTGTATAAGAAGTTATAAAAAAACCATATACAATCGGGAAAACTCTTACACAATGTTGTGGGTGTGCTTGTCATTTGGAAAAGAATTTCTAGCTATTAAAGGGACTTTGGAACCTATGATGTAGCTCTTGAAATACACATTTGATTCAGTAAAGCATACCAAGCGCTAGGACAGATGACACTAATCCTCAAAAACAAATATGTAGATTTAAACACTAAAATGACATTGTTCAAGTTTATTATTTCACCAACACTATGCTAACCAGTGTCCTACATGGACAATGACAGTGCAAGACAAAAGTAAACTAATGACAACCAAAATGGCATGTTTGCACAGAAACTTAGGAATATTGCTAAGAGACAGAATAAAGAATGATGACACTAGGAAAAAAAGGCAGTGCAACACTGATACTAGAATACATTAAGAGACATCAATCAAATGGTTTTCATACAGCAGCAGATAGTTATGCACAGCAAGTGATGCTACACAGATACAATGGCCATAGACCTAGGGGGTAGATCACGAAAGCGTTAGACCACCGAAATACACAGGCAACAATTACCTCGATATATATTGCACATAAGAAGGCCATCTCCGGAGTACTCTTCTACCCCTGACACTGCAAACTAAAAAGGGATCAGCTTATACATAGATAGATAGATAGATTTAGCTCTTAGCAATCTCATATCTTTGTGTGTGCTAAACAAGTTACAAAAATGGACACATTCCTCATTGTATAGTTCTGAAAAACTTATAAGCCAATATATCATATATAGAAACTAAATGTAAAGCTTAAATAGGCATAATTATTATATTATATTCATGAATTGCTTCACTTCACTGTGTTCATCAAGTGTCATGAATCTTTTCATTACAATCACTAATCCATCTAATTGGCCTTTCAAATAACCTGTTAAAAAAATTGCTGTGTCCATTGAACAACTAGATTGTTCAAGAGTTAACCAGTTAATTAACAATTCTCCTACAGATAAATATTTAAATGGTTTAGCCATACAAACAAAGTTTACAAAGGGACGCATAGAATAAATTTAAAAAACTGACCAAAGGGATGAAAATTATCATCTTTTTCTCCCACAAACAAATATGCAATAATAGACATTATCAATAAAAATGGTGTTTATCACACATTGGATTGATAATTTCTTATCTAAGAAAAATCTTCCAAAAGAACTAAATCCACTAAAAACTGTTTTAATAAAGTTAACATACATTCAAAAATAAGAAACATATAAATGAACACATTTGCAGAAAAAAATTGCTACTACTAAACACCAGAGCTACTGTGGACTAGAGCAGAGGTTATCAACCTTTTCAGACAAGGAGCAACACCCACATGTAATACTGAGTGCGTGTACATCACCCTCATGTAATACTGAGTGTGCGGGCACAACCCACATGTTATATTGAGTGTGTAGACATCACCCACATGTAATACTCAGTGTGTGAACTACACCACATGTCATACTGAGTGTACAAACACCACCCACATGTAATACTGAGCATGCAAAAACCATAAAATATATAATAGGAAATACATATATTTTTGGCCATATAACTTTCTTCATTGTACTGTAACATCTCCTTCCTATTCCTCATAAATGTGGCTATAGTTTTTTCTCATATTTCAATTGCATATGCAAAGAATAGGGAGACTGTCTTCTTTCAAGTTTCTAGGCATGCAGGGGATAGGCTGACAGCCTGTCACCCATAAAAAAATTGTTGTCATTACATGGCTTGTCTCAATTTCTTACTTTTGTCTTCTGATGTATTTGTTCACTCTTTGCTTTATGGGTTAGTATGGACTGCTCAAATCAACAGAGTACAGCCCTACAGAAAAAACCAAGAGATGAGACCTTAACGGGTAGTTGACTGTGTATCTTATCACCACCTTCAGGTATTTCTTGCGGTTGTGCTTATTTTCAAGCATATTGGCATTGTCTTTCCTTTGAAACCAATCAACAGAGCCAAGTAGAGGTAGTGCAAATGGACAAGTCACTCTTCATAAAACAGGCACTGACAAGCAATCATGGATGAAATTTTGAGGGTCTCAAAGTCATTTAAAATTTTTTACTGACCTACTTCCAGATAGTCTGTACAGACACAACAGACAATTATCAATTGTATATGAAACCCATGATCTTTTGTACACATGAGAACTTTAACTTGCTTGGCTCAAGCACCACATTTCATACACCACAAGAACACCAAGTTGTTCACAAGCCCACATTTCATACACCACAAGAACACCAAGTTGTTCACAAGAACACCAAGTTGTTCACAAGCACTGAAATGAGAATTCCTGGACTAAAGAAGCATATAAGGAGGTTTTGTGGTGGAGTCGCCTGTTCAATTCCATATATGGTCAGTGACCGAGAAACCATGCTGAAGTTGAATGTGTCAGGTTGAAAGGTGCAAATATCGCAGCTAAGATGCAAACTATGACACAAATCATTCCGCTCTCTAGACAATATCCTGCCGATTTGTAAGAGTTTTAGAAAAAAAGAAGAAGAAACACAACTTTTGTGAACTTAACATCTAAATATGGATATAAAAGATATTTTATTAAACCAACCAATTTTCTCAAAATCTGGATGCAGACACAATAGTTGTAAAACTACTAATGCTCATAACACTAGTCCTACCCCCAAGTAATGTTATTGGTCAATTAATAATAGGCCACAGGACTAACAACACATAGGCCTATACACTTTAAGTGTATGGAAAAGGAAGTACTACAACAGTTAATATTTTTACAAATCATTATATATGTTTATATATATCAGGATAAACCAGAACATGCATTTTTAAATTAATCCACACTATGAAAACTAAATATTAGCACTAATTTTGTGAAAATAAGCAAGATTTTCTCTCACTCTTGATGTAAAATATATTTGTTAAATCAATCAAATTTGGAACATTCCAAAACAGATGGGTAAAAAACATATTTTCTGAAACTAATAAAGATCTCTAAAACTGGATATAAAAACTATTTTATTGAAACAATACTTCTGCATATAATCTGAGTTTAAAATTAATTTTTGTGAAAATATATTAATACTTTTCAAAAGTTGATATAAAACATACTTTGTTCAGTCAATCAGTAATTCATAATCTGAATGTAAACAGAACTTTGTGTGAAATTATTCAATATTTAAAAAATGTAGGCAATATTGAAAAACACAGCTTTTGTGAAATTAATTAATACTATATAAAAGTAGGTCCTTGTCCTGAACATTTTGCCTATCAGTGCTCACAGAAGTCATGGTTTTTAAATATTTGTCAGATCATAATTTTTTAGTAGTTTGTGATGTCATCGCCAAATGCAATTGTTCAGTAGTTTGTGATGTCTAGTTCATTTTCTATTAGCAATATGGCTGCTGTATCAATGATGAACACAGTTTTTGTCTCCATTTTAGACAAAGATATATAGAGTTGTCTGTACCTTTTGGACAGTTGACACATCAGATATCAGCATGATTTCTAATCACTTTTATCATATATGGGACAGCACAACCAACTTCATCCCCTCAAAACCTCCCTACCCTCCTCCTACTTAGTCACATTACAGGTAACAGTGTCACAATATTTTGCTCCCCTTTGAGGCCTGTCCAACATAAGAGTGAAGACACTGGAGAAATTTCTGTGACAAACAGTAAACATAGGATATAATTTAATCAATGTCTCCTCATTCACGTTTTAGTTTCCTGTGAAGCACGGATCTTCCCACAAACCTCTCCCATCTTTTTATCTCACTGACTAGTAATTCAGTTTTTTAACTAGGCCATCAACATCTTATTCATATGTACATTTGTCACTACAAAATACTGCAAAATTCCATTAAATACAAGATAATTGTAAAGAGAATTATTTGTTTTAGTTCATAAAATGTCCATTTTAAAAAAATAGACCTATTTTAAATATATACATAGATCTATAGTCTTTATCTGAAAGAAAATTTTAAAAATAGTAAGGTCCTATTGATGTTACTGTCCTACAAAATTAGGTAGACCCTATAAACAAATAAATACTGAGTAAGAATAATTACAAATAAAATACTTAGCCATATTAGAATTAATTCTGTTCAAACAATTCACTTTCTAAATTTCTCTCATTTTTGGATGATGAATAGTTTTAAAAAATAGGTTTTCTAGTTTGGTAGAGAAACAAAACACTCTTATGTGAAATATACACAATAACAATTGGTAATAAATAAAATAACACTTGTAACATAGGGAAAGAAAATATGATCTCATAAATGCTTCATCTTCTGACTTCCTTATTATTACCAGAAGTTTAACTCTTAAATATGAGGTGCTACTTGTTGTGTCCTTCAGTCGTTCCCATTCTTACTAGAACCCATGTGAAGTGGCATTAAACAATAGTCTCTCATAATGGTAGTACATAGAAATGAGGTTTTAGTCTGTGTATATAAAGACTTGTGCAATTTTTAAGGCAGGCCATAAATTCTATCATAAATCTACCACATCTTCAAAATGGAGCTCTACTCCAAAATTATCTTGATAAACATGATGTGTCTTCTTCTTGTGTGGATTGTCTAGTTCATCCCTTGGGATATACAACCTGTAATAATAAAAAATAGGAAGGAGTTAATAAACTGAGTGGTTTGAACCTTTGCTACTGTTTGCAAGGGACTACGTATATCTGAACTACACCATCTCGGCTAGCTTCTAGTCATAAAAATTGAGCTTAAGTAAACCACCAGTGATTGAAAAACTAAGATTGGCTGGGCACATGTACATCCAAGCAAGATTACTGTCTCATCTAGTAATTTAAGTCAAGGGAGACTCAAAATTGATCAGATGTGAGAGAAGTGACATTGCACTGAGCAAGATGGATCCCACTGCCTACCATGAAAAGGAAAGGAATTATTGTTGTTGCTGTTGTTATCAATATCCAATTACTGCTGCATTGATTTACTCTTGGCAGGTCAGTGTCATTCATAAAAAAGTGCAAATCTTCTGTATTGACATAGCGATAAATACAGTGGTTTAGTACTTGTTAGGTGGAAAGGGTTTAATGGTAGAGTACAGTAAAACAGCAACTAAGCACATAATGTGATAAATCCAAAGAAAATGTAGTATTGAATTAGAATCCATGAAATCATTCTGTAAATATTGTGCATTTATGACTAGTAGAGAATGTGCAAGTGGTAGAATATGCTTGCCTCTACTAGTCTAGATCCTGTCTATCATCTATTTCCTTGACTAGTGTAGTTGTGCAAGTAGTAAATCTGGTCTGTCATCTATTTCCACAATGGCTCAATGCTTAGTATAAGCAGGAAACTACTGCCTTTGATCCAGGAGAAGAGTGTATGCCCATTCCACTTAAATTATAATATTATATACTATCTTTTCTCATTACACTAAACAGAAACTTGGAAAAATCCTGAAGACTATGGTCATGGAGACAAAACTACTGCAAATTATGATGTCATCTTCTAGTCCTATACACATGGCTCCATCATTTATCATTAAATCTGTATTTGAGTTTTTTCTGCACTGCTCTGTCAAAACTGATAAGGAATCCTTCAATGCTACTTGCTTAACTACTATTCTGATTATAGAGGTAACGTTAGTTGCTAGTAGTGCAAGTAGTGTTGGTGATAACACTAAGATGTAGATAATATGTCTTATACAGAGGCCCTAATATAAAATGCTAATGAACAAGTGCAAATAATAAATGAATTAACATAAGTTATCTAAACCTTATTAACACAATGCCAATCTTGGATTACATCAGAAAACAGATTAAGTGGTTTTCATATGCTTCCAAACTACCATCAGACAGTGCCCCTCTAAAAGCATTACTATACAGACATGATGGATATAAAGCCAGGGGCAGACATTGCAAACGATGGATTACAGAAATAAAAGAGTCAACGAAAACAAACATATATGAAGCACACACAAAAGCCATCTCCTGAGAATTCTACCCTAATGGTGCTAGACATGAAGGGGTATAAAGCAAAAATAAAAATAAAACTTGAAGTGTTATTACTTCCTATTTGTGTCACTGTTGAGCTCTCATTTTTTAAGTTTTGTTTGTTTTGCGTTCGCTCCATTGTAACCATCACGGATATCCGTGCGATTTCCGCCGGGAGCGTGATTACGTTGTGCCACCGTTATGCGCCTTGTAGGCCTAGCACATCCGATTTTGGCATGCCTTGACAATTCAGGTGGGCTACCCTTAGCCTGTGACAGCCTCTATATCTGTCTCCAGGCTCGCGTAGTGGCGACTCTTCGCCCAGACAATTTTTGCTCTTGTCTGACTCGCATGAGGTGTTCCACTGTCTATAAACTCGCCTCGCGTAATTGGACGTGCTGTGCCTGTGCCCATTGGGTACTGAACCGTTTCTCATCCGTGAGCCTGGTTCCTTAAGGGGAAGAACTCAACAGAGGAGTTGTACCCTGGCTCTTTCGCCCTCTTAGCCGAGGTGTCATTCACAGACATCGTGTACCCCTTGTCCGAGTTCGAGTCTCACACCACGCGTTTGAGAGCAAGGCGTTCTAGAGCTTAGGTCCCAATAGCGCCTGAGCCCATCAGGTACTGAACCCTTTCTCTCTTCAAGTGTATTTCCGGTGTAGGAAAACCTGACAGTAGAGTTGGGCCAGGACTACCATCGTTGTCCCTTTCTTGCCTAAGCCCATCGGGAACAGAACCCTTTCTCTTCGTGAGCATATTTCCGGTTTAGGAAGGCTCGACATTAGAGTTGGATTAGGTCTTCTTGCTTTACCAGCCGCCAATGGATGGGTCTGGGTCTCTGTCTGTAAGGAACACAGGTAACTAGATGCTCGTCTCGAGCTGACAGAGCTTGTAGTTCAACTTTCCTAGAGACTTTTCACTTTCTATTTGCAGTTCGCGCTGCCCTCTAGCGCTGTTCTGCCCTTTCATTGTTTCATTGTACTCGGTATGAGTTCTATTTGTCTCTCGCCATACATCTACCTTTACGTGAATTTTACATTGGCCAATGTTCCAATGTTCCGACTGTACTGACTAGCTTCACTGTATGTCGACAGTGTCGCTATATGTGGTGATGCTGGTGGTGTCGGAGATATTGTCTGTCTCTTGTGCAGTCAAATCTCTTTCCATCTGCTACCTCCACATTCTCGGACACGATCCCCAAATGATTTGGCCAGAATCAGCTCGAGCTGCTGTATTTCTGTTTCCAGGGTGCACCGTGTGGAGGTACATTTGGGATCTTGGTTATCTGCTAACCCTGGGTCCGCCTAGAGCAATGCGTTCTCTTCGCACCCCATTTTTTAAGTTATCCTCTGGCACTTTGACTATTATATAGTAGTGTTGGTGATAATGACTAGTTTTAGTGTTAGGCCCTATGTGAAAATAGCAATCAAGAGTAAACAGAACTTACTGCTTGTCTTCAATGAAGGATGTATGAAACCAGAAGTAAAAAGGACACTTGTCATATCCAATTGGTATTTGTTTCTGAAACATAAGAATATCAATAAAACAGGATTATTTGATTAAATCAATGACACATGAACTGCTATGAGTTTCATCAATACATCTCATATGAGATGGTAAGTATGTGACATGTATGCAGACATGATTCCTTGTCAAAAATAATACTGCAGAGAACCATTGGAAGGGGGGGGAAGAGAGAGAAAAACAGAGGAGGGCAAATAAAGACATGGACAGACAACATCAAGGAATGGACGGGACAAAATATTTCCTCTCATCCGCATCATTGAAGATTAGAAATTGCTGGACGACTCCATGCGCTGAAGCATCCAACATGGTACCCCTATGACCCTGACAGGTTATGGGTTTATAGATAGATATAGACAGATTTAAACAATGCTTAGACAAAAGAAATTAATTCTGATGAATGTATGTGTGCAACATATTTAGAACTAAAAACATAATTCCATTCAGACTCTAAAATAATTACATGTTGGATCAACTAACATAGGCCTACACTTTTTTAATGGAACTAATCACATCATACTCTAAGCAGGCCAATAGTTGGTAATGATTGTTGTTAACACAACAGCTATTAATGCAAATATACAACAATGAAGTCTATCGATGCTGATGAGTATATTTTATGAGTTTGAATACACCCCACTCTTTTAAGAAAATAGAACATAATATTAATATAAATAATAATAATAAGACCCATAACCCATCAGGTTCATATGGGTGCCATACTTGAGGCAACAGCACAAAATGTTTTCCAAACAGCCCTATCCTCGGCCATTAGGAGAAGTGTAAAAAAATCATGCCAAGATCACTCCTTCATGATTAATATTAAGCACTACTAAGAATTTTTTTTAATGCAGCTTCCTTCCACCCTTTATGACAAAAATACTGGAATATGGTGACTTTTTCACAGATACTGGAAAAGTTGAAATGTTCTGATATCTTGGTCATAAGGAACAAATGAATTCATTTGTTTTCCAGACAGTCTGGAGGGTCATAAACAAATTCCTTATATTCGATGACAGTGTATTGGAGTTAGCTCCTTCTTAATTGTACAGGCAGGAGTAATGATTTAGGACAGACAGGATTTCAAAAAGGCTGTGATGATGTGTCAGGCTGAAGTCTGATATGTCACGGCTGAAGTCTGATGTGCCACGAATTTAGTCTGATGTGTCAGGCTAAAGTCTGAAGTGTCAGGCTGAAGAGTGCAGATAAAAACCAAACTGTAAATTATGACATAGTGCATTCCATTCTTGAGACCAATGGGAATTGAACCAGTCTGTTCTGACAGCATAAATTTGCCTGGCAACTAGAGTAAATGGGTTTTTCCGTGCTTGACTAATCTCATCTCCAAGAAAAGATCATATTTTGTCAAGACATTCAAACTGTGTACTCAAGTCACTTGGAGTTGAGGTGCATTCCATTCTCCTGACTAGCTTCCACATCAATGTTTCAACCAAAGGGTGTTTTTTTTTATCAAGACAGTGACAAACAAACACAGAATGAAATGACAAAGTTGATTATAGACTATATTTCAGTTATGCGGTAGAAAATTATACGACTGGGAATAAACAAAGAGAGAATACATAATGGAAATGGAAAGTTTGGGAGAAGTTTTGGTTACATGTCAAGAAAATAAAGTATATAAAGAAAATCATAAAGTAAAAACAAATTAAAAATAACAATAATAGCAAAGTAGGTGACTGTAGCTATGTTAATAGAATGCAAAACAGCAGCAAAAATATCAAGCAGGTTTGACCGTAGTTAGCTTTGATGTTGATGATCTGAGTCTAAGTACAGGAATTATTTCTCTTGAACAGCTGACCTACTAGCGATATAGTTACAGAGCTCCACTATTCAGTGACAGTATAAACACATTGAATGTATTAGTTATCACTGTCAAAGTCAGATGTATTAGGACATTAGAGCAAATGCAATTCAGTTCCTTTCCCTGAACATTTTGTTGAAAATATAGTAGGACAATTTTTTCTGGTATAAGGACACTTGATGGGAGTTTGAGAACAAATGGAAAAAGAAATGTATAAAATAATAATAATATTATTATTATATGGAAGCTCTTTAGCTGGATCCATCTATTGTAGATAGATATGTAAAATCTCCAGTTTGAAATTTGTGGAGGTGCCTGCGATTCATGGTGCACAGTTTTACTGCAGTCTACCATTCATACTCCAAAATGAGAAGGTGCAATCATTGAATCAAATCACACATTTGAAGCAGTACATACAAAATTGTATAAAGATTCCTGACATTTCTCTTAGAGTTAAGGTGCAGAAAATATTAGCCTATGTCAACTGTTCCATGAATTCAACAGCCATTTGGACTATTGGAAAGTGTCCAATTCAAGATGTCCAATAAAACATTTGAGCAGAATATCAAGCATTATTTTGCTAGTAAATGGCAGAAGATATTTTTTGTCGTATCTATCAGGGAACTTGTAATTTCTTTTACTCTGGTAGAGATGAACAATAGAATTCAGTTTTCTATAAAATCAATACTTCATACACTTAACTTCAATGGATAATTATCAAAAGAGATCACAGAATGAGTAAGAGGTTGTGATTTGTATTCCCCATGCCAGGAGATGGTGTTTCACTTTCAGCACCTTTCACAAGTCATAAATATGTTTCACTAACAGGGCAATGCCATGATCTGGGCAATCTCTTACTCGGAGAGTGACTTTCTTTTACTCTTTCAGTGACTTTCTAGAAATCTTGAATCATGTTACAGATTTTGGGTTCCTGCAACACTATACAGCTGAATGAAATAGATTTGTCAATAAAACATAACCAAATATACCACTATTACATGATTGATACTTACACTGTTTGTCTTGAACATAATTTTTATATCATCTTGGATGCCTGGAGAGTTTTTCAGTTTGATATGCAATACATCATCATCAGGTGCCTTTTGAACCTGAAGAATATATGGTAAACATACTGTTGATAAGACAAGAGACATTGTGAGGGTAATTTTGAAGACAGAGGATGTATTAGTGAAGTTGGTTGGTTAATAGTGAAGATTGTGAGTGTTATAGTAAAGATTTTTGGTGCTATAGTAAATATTATCATGAAATAGTGAAGATTGTTAGTGTAATAATAATAGTGTGTATGTAATAGTAAATAGTGTGTGTGCAATAGTAAAGAGTGTGTGTGTAATAGTAAATAGTGTGTGTGCAATAGTAAAGAGTGTGGGTGTAAAATTTAAGATTGTGGATGTAGTAGTACAGAGTGTATGTGTTAGTGAAAATTATGGGTGTAGTAGTAAAGAGTGTGAAGATTGCAAGTATAATAGTAAATAGTATGTGTGTCTGTAATAGTAAAGAATGTGTGTATAATAGTAAAAAGTGTCTATAATATTGAAGAATGTTGGTATACAGATAGTGTAGATATGATAGTAAAGAGAGTAGGGTACATGGGAGCAAAGATCCACATTTTTCACTTTTTTTGCTTAGGCTTATTCTAATTCCTAGACCTAATTACTGGGCAACAAACTGACATCAGAGTATATCTTATCTATCCATCTTACATTAGTGAGTTTATTGAAAACATAAGATTTACATGTAGACAATAGAATGAGAGTTTGTTAAAATATGTAAAATAAGCTCCTTGGTTAGCAGAGAGATGAAACAAAGATCTACAGAAAAATAGGTGACACAAACCATTACAAAATCATGGGAGCATTGACAAAAGCTGTAGCGCAATTGATTCACTACTTGTCTTTACATAGCTACATTATGTGAACATTATAAAACACTAAAACTATGTATAGTTATGTAATTTTAATCAGAAAAAAGTTTAGAAAAAAAATAGTTATTAAGTTCTGTTTTAAATCTAATCATATTTTTGCAATTTTCGATGATCATTATAATCGTATATATCTCTCCCAGTTCTGAATTTGCTTTGGAAATTTCTTCATGACATCAGCTTTACTGAAGATTGATTCTTCATAATGATTCCTAATATGTTTTGAATATAGACTTTTGCTCCATTAACTGTGCGGATCTTAACCCCAAATCACATTGTTAACAATGATCGTAAATTCCCATGCAAGTAAAGGAACCAGAAAAAACAATGTGCTGAAGAACTTAACTTGTAGTCTGCAGCATGGATTCTGAAAAAACAATGTGCTGAAGAACTTAACTTGTAGTCTGCAGCATGGATTCTGAAAAAACAATGTGCTGAAGAACTTAACTTGTAGTCTGCAGCATGGATTCTGAAAAAACAATGTGCTGAAGAACTTAACTTGTAGTCTGCAGCATGGATTCTGAAAAAACAATGTGCTGAAGAACTTAACTTGTAGTCTGCAGCATTGATTCTGAAAAAACAATGTGCTGAAGAACTTAACTTGTAGTCTGCAGCATGGATTCTGAAAAAACAATGTGCTGAAGAACTTAACTTGTAGTCTGCAGCATTGATTCTGAAAAAACAATGTGCTGAAGAACGTGTATTCTGCAGCTTAGATTTTTAAAAGACGGTTGATTGTTGCCATTGAATGGCTCATATTTTCACTAGATGTTCATACATGTTGCTAACAAAGTCTTCACCAAAAGAGATTGTAAAACTACTGCAGCATTTCTTAAATAATAATAAATTTAAAGATCTTTCTTTGTGACTTTTGTTGGTCATTTGTTATATTAGTTCAAGAGTGAATAACTTACTATCATTAGTTGAATTGTCTAAACTGAGTGACACAAATTAAGAAATTAGAGAGAGAAAAACCTGCAAGTCAACAAACATTCAAGTCATAACAGAACTTTTATTTGTGCATAGAATACTAGTTATTGCACATTTAGTCTACACAGTTCTAATTCATTCAAAATTATCAAAATCCTACCTCACAATTCATCTGAGTTCCCAGATTGCATTCAAAGATAAGCAGTCCATCTTGTCTGAGTTCCATAAATAGGTCACTGCCATCTCCTTTACCTACACCTATTTAATAGGAAACAATAATATTTATAAAAATAATGCTTACCAGTAACTTTCAAGTTTTATTTCACTGTATTTTTAAAAAAATATCATAGGTTGAACTGCAGTAGAATGGTTAACTGCAGTAAATTGTTGAACTGCAGTAAACTGCTGAACAGTAGTAAAATTTGAACTGCAGTAAATGCTGCAATGCAGTAAAATGTATTATAACAATAAATTATTGAGTTTAAGCGTTAATTGACATTGCAACCAAAATGTCTTTATCAAAAATAAACAAGGCACACATTTAGCAAATAAATAAACACAATGAGATGATTGACACTAGGAAGTTTCCATAAAAAATGTTGTACATCCATGTCACAAGAAAATTAAAATCTATTATACAGAAATCAATCAATCAATCAATAAAACCCATAACCCTTCAGGGTCGTAGGGGTACCACATTGGAAGCTTCAGCACACAGAGTCCTCCAGCGAATTCTATCCTCAGCGATGCGGATGAGTGTGGAAATATCTAGCCCTGTCCATTCCTTGATGTTGTCTGTCCATGTCTTTATTTGTCCTATATTTTATTATTCTATATATTCATACAGAAATAGGAATAACTAAATAAATTTATCATATATCTGAACAACCACTTGTTCTTCTTCTTCTTCTGCGTTCAGCATGTGGTCATGCTATACCATCAGACCTGTCATCACGACGAAGTACACTGTCTTCTCCAGGTCAGAGCGGCTGCCCCATAGCTTTTGCCTCAAGTCTGTATCCTCTGGCCAGGTCTGCTGTCTTTGCTCTTTGTATGTTGGACAACCACTTGTAATTTTCTTCTTAAACCCTATTTTTTTTCTCATGGATTTTAATGTCAATCATCCTGATGTATTTCTTTGTACTGCTAGTTCAATCCTTATTTACCACTTTTTATCTTTTCTTTTCTTTATGAAGGCCTTTAGGCTGAAACAAAGATTCAGGCTATTTTTACTAATTACAAAACTAAATCACTGTCTTGTCTATTTTTACCTATTTATATTTGACCAAATACTCAGGTTTAACTCTAACTATTCTTTTGTATTTTGCTGACCTTTCCATAATTATTTTATGTTCTCACACTCCCATTGAAACTATCTTGTGGATTGACATTGAGTATACAAGACTTACAGCAGATGTAGGCCAGAAGATTAAGGTGTGTTGTGTCACAGATTTATTTGTGCAAATGGCCTGAAACATCTGACATCAGAAGTGATGTGTATGTATTCAAATATGAGCTATGAATGCAAGTTATCATCAGCTCACTCTGGACAAGACTATAAATACTCTGATCAATGTCTCAATAAATCCATCAGAGTGTAGGCCCTGTCAATTAATCCAGTAGAGTGTAGGCTCTATGTCTCAATAAATCCATCAGAGTGTAGTCCCTATGTCTTTATAAATATATCAGAGTGTATATCTCAAAAAATCCATCAGTATAGCTGCTGACAGTTCCAATTCATTGTTATTAGTTTCTTTTTGTATATATTATGTTTATCTTTTTCAGCTAGTTCCAATCTTTACACCAATCATCCACAATCTTGTAAGAGATGCTGGTTCACAATTCAGAAAATCTTCTAAAATAAGGTCCTAAAGTCATTCAATACATTGATTATGTCAAAGTTGTTCATTAATCTACCATTTTATACTGTGACCATGCTAACAAATGTATCAACTAGTTCTCAACATCCACATATCTGGTATGATTATGAAGGTAATCTTTCTGGTTGTTCCAACAACTCACTGGTGGTGGATGACCCCACTTCAACTTTGTAGAGCATGCTCATTGAGTTAATGAGTATACATGCATGAGAATAGTCCAAAGACATCAGTCATGATAGCACTTTCATCACAGATTTTACCTCCATCATAAAACGGCTCGTGGTTGTGCATTTATTGTTTTACTAAATACACTGTTATCAATATCTTGGACACATAGTCACAAATGATGGCAGATGTGAAACAGAAGTTAAAAGGAGAATAGGAATGGCTAAAAGTACCTTCAATGGCATGAGGAAATTATTAATATCTAAACAAATTACAAACAAGTTAAAAATGAGAATTATAAAATGCTACATCTATTCCATATTAATGTATGGCTCAGAAACATGGACACTAAATAAACAATTAGAAGACAAAATTGATGCCTTTGAGATGTGGGTATATAGAAGAATAGGGAGAACATCATGGAAAGAGAAGAAAACAAATAAAGAGGTGCTAAAGACACTTAATATGAAGAAAGAACTACTAAGAGAAATAAAGATCAGGCAAATAAAATACTTTGGACACATTAAAAGACAAGACACCCTATTGAAGACCTTACTTGAGGGTAAAGTCAAAGGGAAGCGAGTAAGAGGTAGGCAGAGATACACATGGGAGAGTAACATTACACGATGGACAGGTTACAGTCTAGCAGAGTGCACCACCAAGACAAGAGACAGGAGATGTTGGAGATACGTTGCAGCCAAGCGGAGACGGCACTTGATGATGATGATGAAATACACTGAAGGTGAATGAATTCAAATAACTTGGCAGCACATTGAGATATGGCAACAAACAAGAAGCAGAAATAGATGCAAGATGTAATAAGGCCTGTCAGATTATTGGTAAATTAACACCTTTACTACAAAACAAAGATATTACACTAGAAATAAAGAAAGCGATATTCAAAACCATTTTTCTACCAACGTTGTGTTATCAGTGTCAAACTTGGACATTGGTTTCTAGAACAATTCATAAGATTAACACCACTGAAATTAAATGTGTAAGACATATGATTGGAATTAGCTTGAGAGACAAATAAGGAATGAAGAACTAAGAAAACAATTAGGGATCACACCAACATTAGAATATATTCATAAACAACAAGTTAAATGGTTCGGCCACATAACCAGACAGAAAGAGCAAAGTTTTATCCAAGAAACCCTTAAAAAATGATACAAAAACAGTAGACCTAATGCACTCCATCGTAAAAGGTGGATAGACAATGTATTAGAAACATTCATTCATTCATTTTCCTTTTGCGCTGAAGTTAGCTCATAGGGCAGAGGTCAGATCTCTCCAATTCTGTCTGTTCAAAGCTATTCTGTGCAGTTCTTGAATAGTATGGATATTAGTTGTTTTACTTTCTCTAAATATTGTTCTTCTGAGTGTTTCTTTTAGTCTACCCCTGGCTCTTTTGCCTGTAGGTATCCATTCAAGAGAATATATTCATAAAAAACACCATTATTGATATGGCAAAAAGTCAGTGTTGTTAGTCATAAATTTCAGATAATCTATTTATGATAATCAGTGTTTAAAACACTGATGTATTAGAAACACTCAGAAATATAACAGCAGAAGAGGTAAATAGAAGAACAAAAGACTGTACACTCACTCTTCTCTCAATAGTACATGTACCGGAGGTACATGAGAACAGAAAGAAGAAGAAGAAGAAAGGTGGATGTCTGTAGACATATCACTAGCAAGCCAACCTATGTATCACAATCTGTTTATTAGCTTGCCCAAACAGCATATTAACCTATTTTTATGCCATAGAAAGGTGACTACTATCAAACTTAGCATTGATCAAAGAGTGATCTTTTTGCCATTGTCAGCATAACTATTAAAGTGACAACAAATGCTCTCCTTTCATGATTTGAACAGCTTTAGCATAATAAAGTTATACTGCTAGTTTACAGCTATGCTGAAATATTTAACATATTGATCCAGCACATCAGATTTCAACATTTATATTATTTGGGTTCAATTTCTTAATTTACATCATATTATCTCTCCACATTAAATCGCTCTATGTATACATTTTTGTACAATGATATCCCAGTGGATTAGACTGTTAGTTGGTTGGTTGCTGATCCAGCGGTCTATGGGCTCATGCCCTTTGACCCAAGGACATTAAATGGCATTATATTGCTGGGAAGACTGGATTTTCGGTCCACCCCGGGACAGAGCCAGAGAATAACTATCACACCTCCAGGAAGGTAGGTTTCAACCTATGCACTGCTCCGAGCCACTGTAGCCAAGATAGGGTTCACTGTGCTCATTCCCCGCCACCAAATGACTACTGGTTGTACTGAACTTCTCTATTGCTCTAGGCATGCAACCAAATGTTCAAGTCAAAAGAATTGTCACGTCCTGAGTCACTGTGCCTCTATGATGAGTCTCGGTCATAGGAAAAAAACAATGCTGTCAGTTTCCTCCTCCCCAGTTCTGCACAGTACATCTCTGGCTCCCTCCCAACCACAGAGGGTGCATACATATATTCAAGTAAACATGAAACACAATTCAACAACAAAATAACAGCACAAGGAGCATAATTGTATAGATGACGTGCCATGAATCTTCTATAAGAAGATATCCTCAATATAACGGCATGTCATCTACTAAAGTTTTCTGTTGCATGGGTGGTTTGTCTAGTTTCTGTTGCATGTTTCTGTTTCTAGTTTTCTGTTGCATGAGTGGTTTGGCCATTGGTGAGACCCACAGACACAACCACATGCGTAGACTGTTAGTAGATGATTGCAAGAGTGTAGAATTACTAATAGAAAGAATAGAGGGAGAAAAATTATAGAGATGAAGAAGATATAGAGTCATTGACTATGGGTATTATCAGAATGCATACACATCACTATCTGCTGAAGAGACAGAACCCTGAGAATATTTCCAGGATGGAAATCCATTTTGAATATTTTCAGGACTGTGTGAATAAAGTCAATCTCCCGACTGCAGAACAATTAATTAGAGTTTTCAACAACCCATTAAGACAAGTATAATATAAAAAACATTCGTAATAATGATAGGACCCATACCCCATCAGGATCTAGAATTACCACATTGGAGGCATAAGCACAAAAGCACCTGTGCCTCAGCTATTTGAATAAGTGTAGAAAAATCATGCATGTGTTGTCATATGTATTGTTGTTGTCAATGCTGGATTTTTTCTAGAAGTCTTTTCTCCTTCCACCCTTAACATAGATAAATAAAAACCTGCATTCAATCCTCTCATGAAGCAGAAAATGTAGTTGTTAATATCATCTGAAACAAACAAACCACTTGAAAATATCATTATGCATGTGTTTAATTAGGTAGTTTTTTCCCTATGCCTTATCCATTTTTCAGTATGCCTGTGTTTAATTAGGTATTTTTTCCCCATGGTTTATCCATTTTTCATCATGCTTGTATATAATAAGGTAGTTTTCTCCATGCTATACCAATCATTCAGTTACATGATATCCATAAGGAAATATATAGTATCTAAGAAGGTATATAGGCCCTATATAATTGTTAACAACTTACTGCTGATTCCTGTTATATTAATAGATACCAGCTTCAAGACTTTCTTCGGTGGAAGTTGGCGGTTAAATACATTCTTTACTATTTCATAGTAGCCTACATAGCGGCTCTGAAATACAAAAATCAATAATATTAATAAATACACTGTATCCAAAATCTTTAAAAACCTGTAACTCGTGTGGGCTGTATCAGTACTTTTTTGTATGTATCAACATCCAGAGTTCTCCAATAGTTTCTATCTTCAGTGATGTGAATCTTCCTCGTTCATTATCACACTCCTATAAATTAGCAGGATGTAATCCTTGAATAGAAATTGTTGTGTCAAGCTTTACAGCTTGGCTACGATATCTGTTCCTTTTGACCTGACACATCCAACTTCAACATGGCTTCTGGATTGCTTGGAGCCTTTATAGGATGGGACAGTCAACCCCACTTCCAAAATCTGTGTAGTGTTTTTTTATGATGTGTGGCAAGTAACATTGTTGTTATTCTATATCTGCACCTTTTGGGCCTCATCTGACACACCAGACCTCAGCATTGTTTCTGGATCACTCTAAAGGAGGGACGAGCCACCACCAACTAAAAAAAAACCTGCCTAGTCACATTTTATATGTATTTTACTTTTCCTGATTATATTCACCAAAAGACAATATTTAAGATTTCCATTTAAAACACCTATGTACATCATCACACTTTAAATATGGCTACAATATCAATAATATATCCAAATATTTGCAATTTCTCCAACCACTATCACATTGAAACTGTATCCTTCAACTTCAATCATTCATTCATTTTCCTTTTGCGCTCAAGTTAGCGCATAGGGCAGAGGTCAGATCTCTCCAATTCTATCTGTTCAAAGCTATTCTGTGCAGTTCTTGAATGGTATGAATATTGATTGTTTTACTTTCTCTAAGTATTATTCTTCTGAGTATTTCTTTAGATCTACCCCTGGTAGACCTAAGTATCCTTCAACTTATATAAGATAAAACCTGACCAGGTGTTTACACTTTCTTTGTATGATCAATAACTGGCTATGTGTTTAAAGTTATGTATGATCATACCTGGCTAGGAGTTTCAACACCCTGGAATGTGCTACCTTTGCTTAAATCTGTCCGTCTATCTCCAAAATACTCCAGACTTTCCTAAAGAGAAAAATATTATGATTGTTAGAAAATGTACATAAACATGCATATTGCAGTGGCAGAATCATTATTATCAGCAGCAGTAGTATATCTCAGAGCCCATTAAGGATGTAGGGGCACTGCAGAAGATCCTTCAATACATAAAATCTTCATTTCCTCCTGTCATTTGTGGCATGTATGAGTGTGTAAAATTCCTGTCCACTCTGTCAAACCATACCTTTCTCTTGTCCCACTGCTTCTTTCACCCTTCCACTCTTCACTGCAAGACTATTTTATTCAAGAAATCAAGTATGTTGGGTGATATGTCATAATCATATCAGATTTCCTCATTCAACTGTTGATATACGTGATTCCCTAAACCCTGTGTATATGTTCATTTCACTTCATAAGTTATGTGATCACCATAGAAAGTCCAAAGTATAGATATAGTAGTAATAAGGGACTAAACATGCAATATAATGTATTCACATGAATCCTAGGACTAGTTACTATAATACATCAGGGCTGTAGGGGTACTACATTGGATGTGTCAACACACAGAGTCCTCCAGTAATTTCAATCTTCAGTGATTTAAATGAGTGTGGAAAAATCTTGACCTCTCATCTTTGATATTGTCTTCCATGATTTATTTTGGACTCTGCTGCTTTTTCCATCTTGAATTGTACCCTGAATATTGTATTTTACAGTGAACTACATCAGCATATGTGTCCAAACAATGCATATTGGTGTCATTTTACTAATAAAAGTAGTGATATGTATAGGCAGCACGTAGCCACTATTTATTTTGCAGGGACTCCTATGCTCATTAGCAAAATTAGCTTGACTTGCTGAAGCCCATTATTTCTTAGCAACAATGTAGATATTCTTTGCTAGTTTTTTTAAGGTAGGCATTTTCAATTGTCTCACAGGTTACCTTTTGATGGTAAAATATGTCACCATTTTAGAAATCTCATTGGGATTGTTTATCAACTTTGTAGTATTGACTGAAATAGGTCAATGACAGTGTTACCAGTAACAAATAGCACAATCACAAACTGATTAGTACTTAAGTAGAACATAAGATTTTGAAGCTTTACAATCACCAATAGACTATAGGACTATGAGATATATAGATGAAAACATACAAAAATTATTCAAGACATTTTCAATGTTTCAACTGTAAGGTCTTCTTCAAGAATATACAAGACAAACAGTGAACAAACAATAAAAACAGCTAAAAACAATGGTACTTATTACAGAGGCATTAGATTGCAGACATTATATACACAGTACAAAGTCCAAGATGACAATGACATAATTATTCACAAGTAGTCATGGAGGTGAGATTTGCACACAAAAAAGAAAAGGGAAATAAAACAAGGGACCACACCAACCAAAATAACAAAATGACAACTGTTATACTTCTATTATCATGAGAATTTATCTATTTATCCATTATACCCAGACAAGCATTTGACTCGAACCTACATAAGGGAAGGTCAGAGAAGGAATCTCCCTGGCATAGTGGTTAAGCTGTTCGCCTTGTGTTCAAGAGGTCACGGGTTCAAATCTGGCTCGTGTCATCTTGTTTATAATGTGGATTTTTTCGGAGATCTCTGTGGATTATCAATTGAAGCTACAGAGTTACGAGCTATGAGTGGTACTCTCGGCAGGCGGCATGCCGCTTCGTTAAGAGGGACGGAGTACATATGGGAAACCAAGTGCAGTGAAGTCAATCTTCTAATGCATTTAAACCCTTTTTAAATCAGAGAAGGAAGACATCATATCACATGGTGTACAATACTTATTCCTACCATCAATTCTAAAACCCTTTATAGTTATAGGAGTAACACATCAACTCAAACATAACATTTCTCTCTGTTTCAATCAATTCTAGCCTTGATTTTTTTTATAGAATTTCCATTGCTGCTAAAATTATATTATTAGAGAATATGATAGGAAAATTAGGCATGACCAAATTAAAAATAGTGGACAGTGACAGTTGTGACGACCACATTTTATTAGAAGCAAGAGTCGAGGATACTTAGATAATCATTAAATATTGGTTGTTTGTTATGAATCATCATCATTGCACTCTGATGTAACCCATAGGGACTAGATTCTCAATATTCACCAGTAGATATCTATGTGTATGCATGCTGATGCTACCTGTAGCTTGGTACTTAAACACATTCTTTATTGTCTTATATGTTTCCAGTTCTTCTTGTATCATACTTAATACCAAATTCTCTCAATTTAATTTATATGTTTATGTTCCTTCATCACCAAATATGATGCAAATAGTAGAAATAAGTGATCTTCAGTTTAAACATGAGATTCTGTTTTGTGTAATTCTTGTGTTTGTTGAGACACATATTCATAACCTCTTTTATGGTTGTTTCATGAAGAGTTTCTCTTGGCCTCTTCCTCTATTTCTTTTAGCATCTTGTGGTACACATTTTTTTTAGCATTGATATTTAAAATCTGTCACAGTGTCCACTCATCATGTTATTTCAGCAGATATTTTCCTTATCCATTCTTAACCTGTAGCAACCTGATGTCTACAAATGTTGATAAATGTCATTTAATGATAGAAACTTAATGTCGACAAATGTCTTAGTCATGTGTAGTCATGGACAACAATCATCCATGTTTATTTCTAATCATTCTCTTATAAAAATGTCCACATTAGTAATAATTACTAGAAAATTTAACATCACATGATTATTTTAAATAAACTTTTTATTAGCGCTCCCCAATTGGCACGCCTGAAATCCGTATTAATACAGAAAATGTGTACTAGTTGACACCTATGAAGTACTGTAGATCAATGTATGGGGGTTACAGGAGATGTTGATAATATTTAATAGTTATGTATATGCTGACATTTACAATGAGGAGTTTGAGGAGTGGTATTTTATACAGCTAGGCCTATGGATGACCTTGACATGGTAGGTTTTGTGTGTGTGTTTGTCCACAATGTTGATGCTGGTTGACCACAACATAACACTTCTTGATTCTTGTAACACAGCATAACACTGACACACACAAGCAAACAACACTTCCAAATCATATCAGCATCCACTTATCTCTATTGTGTCCGAATTTGAAATCAATAAATAAAAAGTTGTGGCAAAAAAGCAAACGTGCAGAAAAACCAGAAATCATAAAAAATGAACGGGGCCTAGAGGAAGTATGCATAATTTTTATTTAACAGTCCAAAATCAATCAATCACACAGAATACAACTGATTATTGTTACCTGAGCACTCTCCAACAGTCCAGAATCAATCAACCAAGTACAAATCAATGTTCCAGTCCGACCCTTCCCTCCCTTGCAGTGAATAGCAATTACATTCTGTTTATCTGCTGCCATCCACTCTCTGGCATTTTCAGTAAACTCAAGCATTTCTCTGTTTAGAATTGAAAATGAGAAATTGTTACATGTATATTGTCATGTAGGCCTATATAACAGACCAAATTAAGAGTTGTTGCTACATCAAAACAAACTGTGCCTTGTCAATCAGGTGTTCAAGGCAATAAAAGAGCAGATGAACTGGTGAATTCTGCCACTGTAGCAAATGGCACCGCAGTTTACCTAGCTGATATATTGAGCTCCTCTATCAGAAACTACATGAAAAAACTAAATTAATGAGGGTGATGATTCCTTATCCATGACCAAAATAAAGGCGCTGGACTTGAAATGTGGTGTCAGCAGACATAAGTATTATTATGGACTAAATATAATGCGGTTGCCAATGAACAGAGAACTAGGACTGCCAATTGCGTATAATTGCAGATCAGATATTCTCAGGGGGAGATTGGAGCACCTATGGACAGAGCCCTGTGTATAAGCTGTCTCTTTCACCAGATATTATTGAGGTGTAGGTAAGCTGATAGTTCATTATTCATACTTCTTCTACTGTGTTCATTCTCAAACTCCTGCTGTATATCAGGATGTAGTCAAATATATGATATGCATTGTGTAATGGTTTACTGTTTAGTTATGATATAGTGTAGCCGGGGGCAAGGAGGCACAATTATTATGTTTTAGTCCATTCTGACAGCTAGATTTAACTATGAGAGACCAAACTGTCATCAGTGTTTAGCTTATCCAACTATCTAACAGTGAGAGTATTGAAAACATACAGCTAGAAGTAGACGGCAGAATGAGATTTTAACATAAGTAAAAATGAAACCATCTTGTCCCATTTTATTGCACATTATCATATGGTGCATTTTATGGGGCAAGACGGTGTAGGCATACAGGTGATAAAAACCATTATAAAATAGAGGGAGATCACCACTGCAACAGGTCTAGCAAACTGGCAGTGTGTAAATGTATGCTAAAAATAGATAGAATAAATAGACCTAGATTCGTAACTTTACTCTGAAAAAAAAATAGTTTGAATAAAAAAATAGCTTGTATGTTCCATTTTAAAGCTAATAATGCATTTGTAAAGTTGGATAATCGTTATAACCATACATATCTGTCTTTCCCAGCTTTAGATCAGCATTAGCAACTTCCTCATGACACCTGCTTGTTTTCATACATTTTGAATGTGCTATCTTAACCCAATAAATGTGTGCCATCTTTCCCCAAATCACATATTTAGCAAAAATCATAAATTCTGATGAAAAACAAAGTAGCGTAACAAGATAATGTGCTTAAGAACATGACAACACAACATATATTTCATTGGAAACATTTTTTTTTTAAATCACAATATTAATGATAACAGCAGGCAAAGAGCCAGAAGATGAAAGAAAATAAGATCAAACATAGTGAAAAAAAATTATTCAGCATTTATGAAAATTGACTTGTCCTTGACCTATCAAACTTCTTTGTGTCAAGGATTGGAATATTGGTGTCTGATCTAGTCACGTGTACTACCAGAAAAAACCATAGGCTCTGGAAAAACATGCTGGCCGTCTTACACTGTGTGCTGTCTTACCCCTGGCTACCTTATGTGCTATTGTGTCATGGTTTACATCTTAGCTTTAACCTTCACCGCGCCGTCGTTAAGTCTGATTGACAAAAAAAAGATGGCTGCTGTTTACCGTTGTCAAGTGCACTCGCTCAATGAGACATTGTGCCAAATAGGCCTACAACAGCCTAATCACAGCATGTATGTAGTTCAGGGCATGCACAATCGAAGCCGGTACCAGTTCACGTCCGCCCTGTCTATTTCATATAATTTACAGTAGCGTCCAGACATTGTTCCATCGCATTTTCCGACAGCAACCTAGGCCTACAATGGATACAATTTATTTTGCGTTCGTAATTGATTCCTGATTCGGATGAGGAGGTAAGTGTGCCGTTAACAGATGCAGATATCGCTCCAATAGATGATGTGTTGTTAGATAGAGATAATAGTGATACTGATTCAGTTCGCAGCGTGGCCGATGACGACATATTGGAAGAAGAAATTGTTGGAAATTCTAGTGTTCCTTCGGGGTATAGCCATGATTGGCTTAGCAACTTCGATGAAGTTGTTGGACCTATAGGCTTAGCTGATGACATTAGTGCGGTAGACGTGTTTCGTCTGTTTATTACAGATGATATTGTGAACATGTTGGTAACTGAAACTAATCGTTATGCTAAGCAGGTTAGTGATTCGAAGAGACAGGCCGCCGGCAACGCATCTCGTGTGAAGATGTGGAAGGAAGTCACAGCTGATGAGATGACAGCTTTTGTTGCTTTGGTGCTCTTGATGGGACTGACCAAACGTTCCTCCTTTGAATTGTATTGGTCTAATGATGGTCTCATCAAGATGCATGGGTTCAGAAATATCATGAGTAGGAATAGATTTTTAGCTATTCTTTCATTCCTGCACCTTGTAGACAACACAACAGCTGTTGCACGAGGGCAACCGGGTCACAGCAAGGCGTTCAAGATACAGGGGTTTGTTGACAAACTTATTCCTCTGTTCCAACAGTATTATGGCCTCTCCAAAGAAATCAGTATCGATGAAAGCATGATTGGCAATAGGACCAACACACCATATTGCTATAAATCCTAAACGGTTGTCCAGTGGCAAGCCTGCGCTTCCTGACTGTGTAGTCTGTTCAGATCGGTCAAAGAAGCGTCACCAGACTCAGTACGTGTGCGCAGCATGTCAGGTCACTCTGTGCCCCTACCCCTGCTTCCATAGATACCACACATTGGTACATTTCAAAATTGATTGTTCCTCTGAGCTGCACAGCATGTAGGAGAGCAGCACAGCCTGTAGGTTTACTCCAGAGCTGCATGGCCAGTGGGTAAGTCATTTGTGTTGTTTGTTTTTATGTAATTTTAAAATAAAAATTGTCTTCACCTCTTGCGCAAACCTCGGGTAGGATACATAAAAAAAAACCAATTACACACCCATTTGTAGTATTCAATTCTGCATTTACATGTGTTGATATTATTTTAAAAGCTCTAATAACAAAAATGTTATTGAGATTTCCGAACACCCGTGTCTTTTTTGCATATATTTTGTTTTTTCGAGAAAATGTCTTCACCTCTTGCGCAAAACTCGAGTAAGATACATAAAAAAAAAAACAATTACACACCCATTTGCAGAATTCAATTCTGCATTTAAATCTGTTGAAATTATTTTAAAATCTCTAATAGCAAAAAATGTTATTGAGTTTTCCGAACACCCATGTCTTGTTGTTTCTGTTGGTTTTTTGCGCAAAAAAGGTGTTCACTTCCTGCGCAAACCCCGGGTATGTTACATAAAAATTTTAAAAATATACATACATTTGCGGTATTCAATTCTGCATTTGCACGGAATTTTTTTTTTTTTTATCACGAATAACAAAAAAGTTATTGCATTTCCGTAACACCAACCAGAAAAGATAAAAATTCTCAAAAAAGAATCCGGTGGCAGGAAGAGGTTTTGTATTTTTTAATCCGGCTTGCTAAAGGTTAATGTCTGTGCCTTTCAGAATGACAAATCTGACTTTATCACGACTTTTAAACGACTGTGCCTATGGAATAGGACAGATGGTTCCACACCAAAACCAGATTAGTCATCTTTTGCGACATGCATGGCAATGGCAGATACAGTGTTGCTATTCTTTGTTCCACACTCAGGACCAGTAACACAAGGGTGGTTGTTTACACTCATCATTATCATAATGTTCATTGTCAAATTTATGCTTGTTGACACTAAATTTAATTTTCCTGATCAGCATTAAAAATATCTGTTTACTTATATGTACACTATCCATGTAAACAACTTCACATACATTGGCAGCAAGCTATCAACAACAGGAGATTCATCAAAAGAAATATCACACTGTATTGCACTGGCTGCTAGCTCATTCAATAAACTATAACATATCTGGCATTCAAAAACACTAAGAAATAACACAAAACTCAAAATCTTCAACTCCTGCTTAATTCCAACATTAACATATGGATGTGAAAGTTGGAAAGCAACATCAAACTTAGAACAAAGACTAAACACCTTTGAAAATAAATGTCTGAGAAGGCTACTGAACATACGTTGGTCAGACTTCAAATCAAACACAAGAGTCAGGCAAGAATCAAAACAAGAATATGTATCCACCTATATTAGAAAGCGTCACTGGAATTACATCGGTCACGCACTATGAATGGATACTAAAATACTCCCCTGTCATACTTTAATGTGGTCACCAAAGGTCAAGAGAAAAAGAGGAAGACCAAAAGAAACTTTACGTAGAACTATTACAAGAGAATGTTTCACTATCGGCATCAGAAACAATGAAGATCTAAACTTTCTCTGCAATAAAACGAGAGACATGAAAATCTATGACATCCGCCCTATGTGCCGTCTTTGGCCCTAGAGGAATAACTAGCTAACACTATCCATATTAACAGAACAGCAAAATACATTAGCACATAGCTCTGTAGTTCTAGCAATAATCAAAGGATCACTGAGAACACGGAAAAGGAGATCTTGAAATGATCTTAGCTATCAACTTAATTCACATCAGATATGTCCACTATAAGAGCTTTCATAGCAAGCACACTAGCTCATTCTAGCATAATACTGCACTGCTTCCTGGTCTTTCTATTGTCAACCATCCAGTTAATTTGCACTAATAGTTTCATTTTTTTCAGCATTTGTTTGGTACTTATTTAAAGGTAAAAGGAGAATAGGAATGGCTAAAAGTACCTTCAATGACATGAGGAAATTATTAATATCTAAACAAATTACAAACAAGTTAAAAATGAGAATTATAAAATGCTACATCTATTCCATATTAATGTATGGCTCAGAAACATGGACACTAAATAAACAATTAGAAGACAAAATTGATGCCTTTGAGATGTGGGTATATAGAAGAATAGGGAGAACATCAAGGAAAGAGAAGAAAACAAATAAAGAGGTGATAAAGACACTTAATATGAAGAAAGAACTACTAAGAGAAATAAAGATCAGGCAAATAAAATACTTTGGACACATTAAAAGACATGACACCCTATTGAAGACCTTACTTGAGGGTAAAGTCAAAGGGAAGCGAGCAAGAGGTAGGCAGAGATACAAGTGGGAGAGTAACATTACACGATGGACAGGTTACAGTCTAGCAGAGTGCACCACCAAGACAAGAGACAGGAGATGTTGGAGATACGTTGCAGCCAACCTTCGTTGCGGAGATGGCACTTGATGATGATGATTTAAAGGTACTTGGTTGAAATGTTAATTCAGTCTGTTTTATGAACTGTTTATATGTCAGTATATTCTGTGAACTGTTTAAGCTATTATTTTGTATTGTCTATATTGACCTACTGCTACATCACAAGCACTATGACATTTTAAAACATGATTTCAGTTTCACAATAGTGGCACATGTAATCTTTAATGATTAAGTCAAACATACCTCAACTTGGGCACATTATGGTCATCAATATACACCCTTTCCACATTGTTGAAAAATAAAGATTCATTGTAATCTCTTTCACCTAAGGATAAAAATTAAACTTAATGAATATCTGCATCAAACTCAATTTTTGCATAAATCAGTAATGTCTTATAGACAGAAACAAGAAGTATTCTCCAGGCAGTGAAGCACTTATGTTAATGTCCACTGTTCTGTGATGTTTATTCCTAATTAAGAATTAATTTAATTAATAATTTGCCATATTGAAACCATGCAGTGTGCATTCAAAAGAGGCAAATGTTGATACCTGTTTGTTGCCTTTTGTTCATCTTAAATGTGTCTCTATCTGTAAATTTATCTTTTTTACATGACTATAAATTTGATAGCTCATACAGAGGTCTGTAGAACTTTGCTTTCAGTATTATTTTGTTATACAAGTGTGTTTGCCTTAGTATATCATTTTCATGATATTTATGACTTGTATGTTCAGCAGTTTGAGGTGCCTGTTCACATCTACAGTCATTCTCATAAACCTTAGTACTATTGTATCTTGAAGGTTATTTTTTCATTGAGGTTGATTTCCTGTATGCAGCAAGCACTAATCTCTTTCTGGTATGCATGCAGTTGCATCTGTGGATCTCACCAGTGGCCCACTAAACAAACCACCCATGCAACAGAAAACCATAATAGATGACATGTCATTATATTTGCAGCTCTCTTATGGAAGCTTTGTAGCATGTCATCTATACAATTATAGACCACTCTCTGAGTATAAGGTTCCTTCAAAAGGCATTGTATTAAGCTGAAAGCGGAAGTCTCCTGGGTATGAAAGAAAGCTCAGAAAAACCATCCCACTCGATTCTTGATTAGGAACAAGCATCACAGCACTGGTGGCATTCCCATATATGCTCTGCTTGCCATTCCGTCAGCCATCTAAAAGTGTATACGCTCAGTGTCCCAGTCAGTTGCTGATTACATGTTCTTCTGATCTTCCAAAGAGGGAGCACTTTCTCCCATTGCCTCTAGTCCCTCCATTTCTACCATTCTCTGAATATGTACATTGTCTCATTTGACCTCCTGCTCATCTTCTCATAGGGTATCCATGACTGCTGTAATCAATTCAATCCTGTCTCTTCTTATATCTGTGACGTTCACAAGGCCTTACCAGCCAACACATCGGCTCTTTCGTTTCCCCTGACCTCACAGTAGTGGCCTGACAGTAGATCCATGTAATGCTCTGCACATTGTTGAGAAGAGTGACCCATTCAGATCTGATCATACACTTTTATATCTTGCACAGAATACTTTTAGAGTTCAATAGAATCACAGAGTTTGTTGGTAGTTGTGTTACCAGCCAAGTGAGAGCTGCTGTCACCACTTTTATTTCCATTGTCATACTCGATGTTTTAGTGGGATATGCAGCTGACTTCTCAGCTAATTTCTTGCCATTTTTGTAGGCCACAAAACCCCAAGCACACCTGTTTGTTTCTTATGTTACTGAGCCATCTGTGTAAAGTATTGTAGCGTGTGGCTTCAAGTGCTGCAGTATGAGGTCTTGGATCATTCCCTCTGTTCTGTTTAGAGCCCAGCCGTGGCACTCTCTTCCCATCTGTATCACAGCTGTTGTCAATAACTTTCTATCTTTGCCAAATGCCACCCATTCACAGCCTCTTCCCACTTCCTCCAGCTCACAAACTCTGAGTAGGGTATCTTCTGCTTCTGTCATCCAAGACCTACCTCTCTTGATATGCCTTCCTTTTGTTTTGTCTAGAGATTGGTGTAAGAGGTGATGATCATTATTGGCGACCTTGAAGTATTATTTAACCTGAGCTATTTTATGTCTTGCTTTGATGCTCGGTAGGTCTAGGAGAAACCTCATATTCATGATCTCTTGTGCATCTTAGGGCAGCTCTCATAGCCTCGTTTTGAACTCTCTCAAGTCTATCCACCTGTGTTTGCGACAGTAAAAGTAAACATAAACCATAGTCCATCACAGATAATACCACTGTCTGTTTCATCAGAAAAAGGGTTCGTTGCGACATCTCTGCAGATGCCATGGTTTTGACTGCACTGACACCCTTCCTAGCTTTCTGAATGACATTGTCTTCTCGGCATGGTATCTCTGACTTCAACACCTGTTTGCTTAATTAAGACTGTGGATCTGCTTGATTTATGGGATGACCTGACCAGTCTTGTTTCCAGCCTCTATTGGCAGAACTAAGCCCAATCTCCACCTCCACTTCAAAGAGCTCACCTTGATGGATAAGAAAAGAAATTTGAAGATTTCACAGGCAGTTTTGAATTACGTATTAATCTATTATTTATGTTTATAATTAAGGCTTTGTTTGTTTTTGTATGGTTTTTTTAAATGCTTTTGTGGAACTTTGTACAGATTTTCCTCTTTACAAGGAATGAGATAGACAAGAGACAGACACCAACAAAATCTTTCAGAACTCATTGAAAGCAAGGAAAGTCTCTTGTCTGTTCCCAGGTGAATGATAGTTGATCTTGTTCACACTTACAGTTAAGCATAGGGGTGGGAGCTTAAACTGCAATTCCAAGGCCAGAAGTTTTACCGTGGTTGCATTTAGTCCACATTTCTTCAAGGCTATCTGATGTTTTCTATCCACTGTTTTCTTGGTCTACCTTTGGCTTTACACCCGCAGAGTGTTAATTCTTTTGAGAGTAATTCTTTTATTATATGCTCTTATTGGTATTTGGTTTGGGTTCATTCTCATAAGGTGACCAAACCATTTTATTTGCTGTCTTTCAATATGTTCAATACAAGATATTATACCAACACTTTTCCTAATTACTTCATTTATTATTTTATCTAGTTTAGTAACCATTGCAGCTTTTCTCAAACACTTTATTTCACATGTAATGATTTTACTCTCGTTTTAACGATTTTAATGAGGCTGTTAAAGATCATGTTTGACATTGGTAGCAGGGTTTATATATTGTAGATATTATCTGTTTTTTAAATTTAATTTTGATTTTTGGATGAAGAAGTAATGGTAAAAGTTGGTAAGTCACTGTGTTTGCTTTCTGGCACCTTGTTTCTGTTTCTCTGTCTAGTCGTACTTTTTTAGAAAAAATGCTGCCTAAGTATTTAAATTCTTTGGCCTGTTTCACTTTGGTGTTATATTGTTCATACAACTTAACTCATTCTATAAATATTAGCACAGAGATTCTCCTATTGACTTGCTAGGTCTGTAAAGGGAAAAGAAAAAGAAGGGAAGTAAAGACAAAAAATTAATTACTTACTGCACAAGTTGTATATCCTGTAATGTCCCTTGTGCTTTGTATTGAAGAAGCGAGCTACCTCCTGGTATGACAAATTTTATTAAAAATATACAATGAGCTAAATTTATATACAAAACACATTATGAATAATTGTTTATGTCTCCATAAATAGCGTGGGCCTACTAAAGACCTTGAATTTATGAAATATTTATTTTGAATTTATTGATGTAAGAAAGAAATGTACATAAGAAATAAAGAAGAGAGTCTCACAGGTTCACAAGAATCACTACTTTCAATAGTAAATTGATGTAAAAGTTCATTAATGAACTATACTGTTTCTGGCCTGCTAAACACAGTACATTACATTGATGAAATCCATGTCAATGTCTGACGTGGACTGGAGAACCAGCAAGAAGAAGAGTAGAATGATGAACACTTTCATGGTTTGGACATATATTATAATTCTGTGTTAAAACGTGCAAGGTTTAGACATGTAGGTCTATGTAGACATAATTCCCTGTTAAAATGTGCATGGTTTAGACATGTATGTAGACAAGTTTCCCTGGCAAAACTTGTTTGATTTGACACATATATAGACAGGCTTCCCTGGCAAAACTTGCATGGTTTGGCACATGAAGAGACATGGGTTCTTTCCTAGTAGACACTAATACACTTTCAGGTTTTTAATCCTGTTTTTTAGATAGTCATGCATGACAATTCGCTGGTATTTGTTGCTAAAAACAATAACAAGCATGGCTGCTGCTAACTCAAACATGAATGTGTGTCTCCCCATAAATATGTAGGAATCTGTTGTATTTTTACAAAGCAGAAAAAGTACTACCTATTGATAATATCTGTACTCAACATTTCTTCTGCGTTTTACACACTGGGGTGGGTGGTTCTCTCAGTGTGTAGCGTGCAAAAATAATGAGTGTGCAGTACTAAGACCGGCCCTGCACTGTGTCACATCTCTATAGCATCTTAAAAGTTATCATGCAGAATTTATGTGGACATTAAGGACAACAACTACAAACACACATTTCATGTTCCTCTTATTCTTATTCAAGATTACTTGTCCCAATAAAAATTGTTGCATTATTTCTGATTGTGACCCTTGCATATGTTTTTATGTCTCTTTGTAGCCTAGTTAAAGGTAAACTTTGTTTCACTAAAGTTTGTTCCATTCAAAATGTATTGGTCTCTACTAGGACAGTACCCAAACATGATTCCCTTCCAACACTCTCCTATAGGAAACAGTTGAGGGTGGAAAAAGAAGAGGAATACAAAGAGAAGTTTGGATTGCTAATATCAAAGACTGAACAGGATTAAGTTCATCCATCCTCAAACAAGGTACAGAGAACAGAAACACATCACAGGATTTTTGTGTTGATATTTCTAAAGTGGCACCCTTACAACCCTGAGAGGTTTCAGGTTTCATGATCATGTTTTCTTGTGTCACAACACATTTCATCTTTCAATAAACAGACACAAATTATGCCTGTCACTTATTAATATTAATATTTTTTTTATTTAGGCATGTTTCATTTTAAATAGTACTGTATATATAAAATCCTTTTGGTCTTAGCAGTTGGGTAGCCTACCTGATGCCCAATCTTCTTAGTCACCTCTTAGGATTAGGATTATATTTTTTGCTTCCCTCTTTCAATCTTGGCAACAAAAAGATTGTTTGATAAAAGACAAATATTACAAAAAGACTATCACCATAGACAAATGTTACAAAAAAGACTATCACCATAGACAAATGTTACAAAAAAGACTATCACCATAGACAAATGTTACAAAATAGACTATGGCAATAGAAACATTTTTCACAAAGACTATAACAATAGGCAAATGTTACAAAAAAGACTATGACAATAGACAAATTTTACAAAGACAACAATGAATTTTTCCTACAAGAAAATCATCTATCAGGTGCATCATATGTATTGATTATTTATTAGTTATAAACCAATGTCATTGCACTCCAGATACACTTATAAAAAAACTCAGTTGCCCCCGGCATATTACAAAGGGTATGCATGCTGATAACTCCAATTACTGGTTAAAAAAACATTCTGTTATGGTGCATTTACCTCATAAAAAACATGGCAGATTAAATACTAAATAAGGGGGTAGTTAAATGTCTACTTACAGCCACAGGGTTTCTATACAGAGCCATCAGTCCCTTTGATGGAAATGACATTGCTATGACTCTTTCTACATGAATACGAATTGGAGAAGAAAGATGAAACAAAATATTTTATTCTAGCAATAAACATGCTGTGATATCTGTTTATGTAACATTTAGGGATTTTCCTCAATCCACATGCAAATAAAATATTTAATTGCTATTTCCATTTTCTTTTCTGAACTGGTTTCTCTCAAATTTTATATTTCTAGATCCATGGAAAACACATCCATTTATCATGCATATTTACACATGCGGTTGCACCTGTGGGTCTCAAAAATGGTCTACTAAGCAAACTACCCAGGCAACAAAAAAAACTTAGTAGATGGCATGTCGTTATATTGAGTCTCTCTTATGCAAGCTTTGTAGCATATCATCTATACAATTATATACCCAATTTGAGTAAAAGACTTCAACAAGCATTGCACTAAGCTGAAAGCTGAAGTCTCCTGGGTATGAAAGAAAGCTCAGAAAAACCACCCACTGCACATAGGAAGTAAGAGCTAATCGCGTGTAATTCCTGGGGTTCTCAATCAATCAATCAATCATGCATAATTATCAGTGACAATATTATTGCAGGGCCCTTTGAACACAATGTGGCACATGGGTGAGAAGTTAGAGTGTTGATCTCACACCTGTGAGTTCCAGGGTTCAAATCCCGGTAAGGACTCGTTTTGTTTGTTTTTTCTGTCAGAGGGTAAATTAAAAAGCTCACCCTGTACATAACGGGGCCACAGCATGGACATGTAACCATTATCACACATGCCACTCATAAACCTCCCTGCAACTCCCTAATGAGAACAATGCAGTATTTAACTTTTTTTTTTTAAACACAACTCTTTATAACAAGAAACAGAAATGATAAGAAAGACTATGGGTTGCCAACAGCTACCTGCTCACAGCTAAAGGGAAGACACATCATCAAAAGAGGTGATGTGTGCAGGTGATGGGTGGAATCATTTTAGAGGGCTAAGCATTTGGTCTCATTGTGAAAAATCTTCCCTGTGAAGGGAAACAAATAAGATGACAAAACAGGCTTGATGAAATCACATTTTTTTGTGGAGATGCAGTTAGTAAAGTACGGAAGAATGTGTGTTCAATAGTTTCTAGGCGAATTGGTGCCGTTGAACAGACTGGTTCAATTCCCGTTATTCTCAAGAATTTCTGACAAAATAGCTAGCCTGAAATACATGAGCATGAGTTAGTACCATGAATGTGCCCTAAAGAAGAGATCTGAGTATCTATGGATATGTCTGGTGTGCGAAGACAATAATCAACATACATAATACCAAAAGGTAAATAATAATTACATTTTATGTACCCAATATTCTGAATAGTGTATAGAAAATGTGTGCAGATTTATTTTTATGGTTCAGTACAATTTCAGCTGTCCCAATAATCTCTTGTCACAACTGGGAAGTCCTCTGTGGATTAGACTTATGCTAGAATAGACTGTGATCTTGCCTGGATGTGGGTGACCCAGTCTTAGTTTTTCAACTTCTGCTGGAGCCCTTTAATCCCAATATCCATGACAAGAGACTTGCCTTAATGGGATCATGTGAAATATAATCCTATGACATTCATTGGTGTCATTCTTTGGTGTGCTTGCTTTTAAATTTTTCCCATACTTAGAGTTTAAATAAAATAAATGATTCTCTTGTACAGTGAATTATTTTTTGTTTATGTCAATTCTCACATTCCTGCAGATTAGCAGGATGTAATTTAAAAAACAGAATGTGCTGTTACTTATAGTTTAGCCGCAATTAGCCACATAGAAAAGCATCAACTTCAGCATGGAATGGGACAGCCCATCCCACAACTGAAACCTCCTTAACTATTTATATCGGGTGAGCAAGAATGGTGAACTAGTTGGCCCAGAGGTGTATGCTATGCTGTTGAAAGGACGTGATGATCTTAGGATACTTGGGATACTGCAAAATTGGAATGCCTCCCTTCGAGGAATAATCATACATTCATAAACCACCCCTAACACTACCATGCTTTTGAGACAACAAGCCTATGGTTTTAGTGATACACTCAGTTTCAGTGATAGTCATGAGTTGAAGTGCACCAATGACCAAAGTAAAAAGTCCAGTAAAACAAAATAAATCCTTTTTTGCTCCCTTTGAAACGTAATGATCAGTCTGCTTTAACAGATGAGATAACATCAAGAAGATATTTAAATGGTAAATCGAAAGTGTTGACTCGCATCACGAGGCAAATCTGAAGTGTTGACACGCATCACGATGATAATGAAGTGTTGACTCATATTACAAGGTAAATCTGAAGTGTTGACTCATATTACAAGGTAAATCTGAAGTGTTGACTCATATTACAAGGTAAATCTGAAGTGTTGACTCACATTACAAGGTAAATCTGAAGAGTTGATTCACATTACAAGGCAAATCAGTGTCACATTAACTGACCAGGTTCCATTCTTATTTGCCACCTTCTAATTATTTTATTGGCTGTTGCTTATTTTAACTATTTTTCTATATTTCTGGACAGTGCTAGAAATTTCCAAGATAGATCTTCTTCTTCTTGTTCACAGTTTGATGTCTACACAGCAAGTCCTGTTTTCTTTATAAATGCTGCTGTATTTGAAAGCTCCTCAGTGCTCCCATACATCTTTCTGTGGATATCCATCTCTGTGGGCCAGTGTTCTTGCCTTAACTGGTTTAGTGTATTGCAGTCTTGCAGGATATTTTCAGCGGTCTGTGCTGCCTGCCCACAAGGGCACAGTGGTGATGGGACCAATCTTAGTCTATTTAAGTGGCTGTTTAATCTGTTGTCTCCTGTTCTGAGGCAGAAGATAATAACCTGTTCTGCTCTGTTGAGATAGTGGTAATTGTCTTTTGGGATGTTGACTTTCCTGAGGGCTTTGATGAGGGTCTTCTTTTCTTGGTAGGTTATTTCTTGGTCTTTTTGTTCCTGTGTTGCTCCATCCTTTGCCAGTCTGTCTGCCTCTTCATTTCCTGGTATGCCACAGTGGGATGGTATCAACTGTAGTACTACCCTTCTTTGGATGCTCACTTCTCACATGGCTTTCTCCAGGTCTGGCATCATATCGCTGTCAAGGGCATGTAGGACAGATATAGCATCAGTAAAAAATACCACCTGCTGGCATTTTCTTGTTGTGTTTTTAATTATTTCTGCAACAATGTTTAAAGCCTGTAATTCTGCAGAGTAGTTGGAGCAGAATATTCCAGTTGGTGAACATTTGGATTCATTTTCTTTTTCTCAATATTTTATGTACACGCCAGCACCTCCATTCTTCACTGCTCTGGTTGCTGATCCGTTGGTATATACTTGTATCCATGCTTCTCTGGAACTGGAAATGGAACTGGAAAAAGTGTTGGTGATATCTCTCTCGTTATGTCTGGTAGTTTATCCTTATATTTTCAGTTTATTTTTTAGGATTGATGTATAAAACTGCTCCTCTTCAGTCTTCCACTGGCTAGGGCACTGTATCTGGCCCTCATTGGATGTGCTGGCATGCTCTTGTACTTTTCTGCATGTACTGTTGTCTTAGTGTCTTGCCTGTATGGTAAGGGGGTAATGCCTGTAATATTTTCCTTTTCATTTATGGGAGAGGTCTTCATGGCACCTGTGATAAGGTGAAGTGCTTGATTTTGTACTTTGTTTAGGGCTTGTAGATGGGAGTTGGCTGCTGAAGTCCACCATGCTGTTGATCCATATTCTAGTACTGGTCTAATTGCATAAGTATATACCTTCTTCAAAGTTGCCTCATTGGCCCCCTAGTTTGTTCCTGCCAATTTCCTCAGGAAGGCAAGTTTCTTTCTTGCCTTTGCTTCTATTTTACAATGTGAGGCCTCCATGTCAATCTCTTATCTAACGTAGTGCCTAAATACACCGGCTTGTCTTCTGTTTGGATATATACATTTCCGAGTTTTGTCTCTCCTGCTTTGTTCTTATTTGAGAGTGTGAAGAGTGTTGTTGAATACTTTCAGCATTTATCTTTACCATCCATTTATCTGCCCATGCTACTATGTTGTCTGCTGCCTGTTGTATTTTTGTTGGCGACCTTTAGATGTTCTTCTACACACCACACCACCAAGTCATCAGCTTACATTGCAGCAATTCACAAATTATATCATTTAAGAAGACAAGAAACAGAGTTTGAGATAATACTAAGCCTTGAGGAACTCCATGTTTTAGGAGAACTTCTTTGCTGTTGCATTCTTCCATGGTGACTCTTGCTTTCCTATTGTGTAGGAAGGAACGGATTCACTTGCTCATGTTGCCCTCAATTAGTTTCTTTGCTGCTTTATTATCAGTCCATCTTTCCAGACCTTGTCGAAAGCTTTTTGAAGATCTGTCCATAGGATGAAACTTTTTTTCTTTTCTTGAAATGCATCTTCTATGATCTGGGACAGGAATGTTATTTGGTCTTCTGTGCTGTTACACTCTCTAAACCCAGCTTGTTCTGGCACCAATAGCTTCTCTGATTCTAGGTACCACTTTAGTCTTCTGTTGACCATCCTTTCCATTGTCTTGCAGACACATCTCGTTAAGACTTATTGGTCTATAACTGTCGGGCTTCTGTTTGTCCTTGCCTTTTTTAATAATAGGACACATAAACGCTTCACTTGGGGATCTCCCTGGTATAGTGCCAGATATTAGTAATAGCCATTCGCTTTGTGTTACAGATTTGATTCCACTATGCCAGATTCATATGCTGTCTTGTTTGCATGTTCATTTTTCTGTTATCCTGGGAATTATCTCTTAAAGCTGCAAAGCTATGCCTATGAGTGATACTCTCAGCAGGTGATATTCCACTTCGCTGAGAGAAAAGAGTACATATGGGGTAATCAACTATAATGAAGTCAATCCTCTATGCTTTTGCAACCCTTTTACATGATAAGTAGCTGAAAAGCCAAATGAATATAAATAACATGCACTACCCACACAAAATGCAATGATGAAGTATAGACATATGTAAACAATGTTGTACCTGTTATATAGCATAGGTCAAGGTCAAAACCATCCTTCTGATACCTCCGCTTGTTCTGTGATACCATCTGTCTGGTTGCTCTGGCAACCTGTCGATGTTGCACTACCATAAAGTAGACAATTCTAACCACTCGTATAATGCGCACCACTCGACCAATTACAACCAACCTTGAAAAGGGAACATATTTCTGTCTTAGCAATACCCTACAAATATGTGATAGTTTAGGTTAGTGCATTGGCTTCGTAGTCATGGTGATGCAAGGCTTCATTTCCAGTTAGGGTGGCACAATTATATAATGATGGCTATAAGGTTGACCAAGCTTATATAAATAGATACATGATCTTCTGGGAAAGGGAGCCGCGTTAGCACAGTGGTTAGCGCACTGGCTTCGCATATGAGTGGTCCTGGGTTCATTCCCCAGTTGAGGCGGAAATGTTTTTCAGATCGCAATGGCTCCCAGGTCGACCCAGCCTTAAATGGGTTCCGGATTAATCCGGGAAGTAAAGACTGCGAGGGAGAGGAGATGGCTACAGCCCTCATTTGCAGAGCCTGTGAAATGTGAGATCGGTAACACCTCACACCCCTACAGCATTAATAAATGCTATGGGTTACTTTACTTTTTACTTACTTCTGGGAAAGTAAAAGCCATATGTATAATCTTGACCATATCATGGGTAGGTATACAATTCATTCATTTTCCTTTTGCGCTGAAGTTAGCGCATAGGGCAGAGGTCAGATCTCTCCAATTCTGTCTGTTCAAAGCTATTCTGTGCAGTTCTTGAATAGTATCAGTATTGGTTGTTTTACTTTCTCTAAGTATTGTTCTTCTGAGTGTTTCTTTTCATCTACCCCTTGCTCTTTTGCCTGTAGGTATCCATTCAAGAGATTGGTGGTGTATACAATTGGTTAATGAAAAATATTGATCTAACCCTCATTATGCAATCAATGAGCAAAAAAGAAACATGGAAGACCTATACTAAAAGAGACCATGACAAAACATAAATTGGAATCACATGAAATGAAAGACTTGACAGACTGGAATCACATGAAATGAAAGACTTGACATATATTAGAATCATATGAAATGTGTCTGAGAACTATTTCAGGATAGAGACAAATAGAAAATGGGTGTCCTTGTACTATGCACCCACAGATTTTTATACACCCTAGGAGGTCCTAAGGGCTAGACTGATTGAATAATGGGATGGGATTGGGTCTGTGTTGATCTGATCTGATTGATTGAACACCACATTTTCCATATGTCTCCATGGACAATTCTACAATCCCTTATCATTGAATGGCTGAATTGAGAAGGATAATTGAATAGTATACTGACCACCAATAAGAAGTTCATGCAAGCAACTGAACAAACATCAATAGAGAAAGAGAGAGAGAGAGAGAGAAAGAGAGAGAGAGAGAGAAGAGAGAAGTGAAGAGAAGAGAGTGGTGGGTGTGGATAAAGCATGAAGTCCAGCTTAAAGCATGAAAATATGAAGTCAAGCTTAAATCATTGTAAGATAGGGAATAGTCCAGAATCTTCTGGGAAAGAGGATGAAAAAACTAGGTATGAGTTAGATACATGAGATGGGATGAACATTGAAAAAAATAGGATGCAAGAAGTGAAAGATTGGATACGATAAAGTTAATATGCTGTAACTTTCCTTTGAAATTATTGTCTGAGGTGTGACTTATCAAGATTATCATGGTCATTATCAAGATGGTGGAAGATTGAACATAGAACAGCCCAGAAAAAAACATAAATGTACAAAAAGACATGATAATCAATACCAAATTGGAAATGTGAGTTTCTACATGCTGATGGATTTGTTGAGATAGAGATCTGAACTCCTATGACTTCACTGATGTGTGCTGTGCTCATAACTTCTACTCATAAATCAAAGAAAATAAGGAAAAGGTTTGTTTAATACAAATATTCCACAAAAAGTTAACAGTTAAATATATAGCAGATAATAAAGTGATTTTATCAAAGGTGATTTTACTAAAGCAACACATTTCTATGTGCAAACTGTCTGGGAATTCTAAATATCCCAAAACTACATATGATTCTGTAACTATAGTAATGCAGTGGATATTCTTCCGAGCCTGATGGTTCATGACCCAAATTGTAGTTGCCGGAGATTTATATTTCTCAGCAACTAATGGTTAAAAAGGATTATATTAAAGCACTGTGAGGCTTTATGTTGGAGTTCATCTCTTGGACAGCCAAAGGTACCAGGTTCAAACCTCACAGCAGATAACTGTACATCCGGACCATTTAGAAAACAATGGTAACTAATTATTAAACTCTGGGTTTATCAACTAAAAATTGTTAGGCTGATCACTAAACCATAAATAGAATATTCTACCAACAACTAAAGCATTGCTAAAACTCAGCAAATTGGTATTAGAGCAATATTTGTGAAAGGAAAAGATGCACATCTCCCCTAGTATCCTCATGGTTACAGAAAAATATAAGTCCCACACCGCAGTTTCTGTACACCACAATGGTATGGAAACAAATTTGACTTTCTTACAGATATTTTATTGATTCTTCAACTAAAAATAGAAACAACTATATCAATGCAATTGTTAGAATCACTGTTAGCAAGTCAGTATTTGGAGGCCATATGTTTAGTAGTCCTGTTGAAGTGTTATTGGGGCCGCCCCTTAAAGTGTTGGTCACAAGAGTAACCAACAAGTGTTATGACTCTACATACACATTGACAAGCACAGTTTGTGCATATATAAATGATAACCAAACTGTCAAAGGATATCCATCAAGGTGGAGTGGAGGATATTATTTCTTACTATTATTAATTATTTTATTTAATTATTATTGTTAATTTCTTATTATATCTTATTTTTGTCAGAGGTTATCCAACACTGTAAAAAAATAAGAAGCATTTCATTTCACACACATTGTGATATTTGGCATTGGTAACACAGAGTTAGTATAAAAATACTATTTATCTCTTGATGTTTTGTAGCCATGCAGATTGCTAGGTGTTTGAGTAAACCCATATTTATTACATAGATAAAACTGGAACTAGGTTCAGATATTTCTACCAATATCTGAACAATATTTGAATCTTGAATATCTGCTTGCTGAACATTTTAATAGCGTGAGCCATCTTGAGGTTCATATCATTCACTGCCATTAACTCATGCTCTACTGATGCTAGAACTCTTGGTCATTGGAGAATAAAAAGTTATCCCTGTATTCTACTTAAAGTTATTATGGTCTTAATACATTTCACTCTTATCTAAATATGAATTTTATTTTTTTTATCATGTTATTATTTTTTATGCTGATACCTTTAAAGTTTTTGAACAATTGCTTATTTATTTCTGACTACATATTGCCATTTTTGTTCCTTATACTAAATAATGGTTTTGCTTACATCAAGAGTTTTATTGTTTTTATATGTATTGTTTTCTTTACCTTTTAATCAAAACAATATTTTACCTATGAGTGTGTTCTGTTTGTGATCTGTGAAACTATATTATTTTTTTGTTTTATCTTTCACTTATCATATCTTCATATAAAACAGATATAACACATCTTTTTTTCTCATCCCGTAACCCATTCAGAATAAAAATTCTAAAAAAAGATCATTTAAAATAAATTGTATGATATGAGATACGGTATGTAATGAAAATGAACATCTGACTTACTGAGCATAGCGGCCACTATGTCCACAGCTTGATGATGACAATGCCATAAAAATGACATCAACAATAAAAGATATCAGCACAACACTCAAGTCTATGACATCCAAATAGTTGCTAAAGAACTTTTTGCTGTGGAAGGATAAATCATACACAGAAATAGTATAGTTTACAACTGAAATGCTGGCTTGACTTATTATCTACATCCTGGGGGGGGGGGCTACCGACCCCTACCAGGCGCGTCCACAGGTGGCGGATGGTGGAGGGCACTCCATATATATCCATATATGGAGTGCTTGCTGCAATTATGCAGCCGCGGACCAAACCGGTGTTGCTGCCCACCAGGACGGGGTGGGATATCAGTCGGTGCTGATATCCCCACTGAAATACCTCATGTGTCCAGTGACGGGCAGCTTCAAGCGAGTATGAGCCGCTATAAGCTCAAGCTGCTGGCATGGAGTTATTAACTCCAAGTCAGGAGCGTGCTAGGGGAGGGGGGATTTTTTTTTTTTTTAAATTGCTGCCTTGCAATCACCATCGGGAGATGGAAAGGCTAGGGGAGACAACCCAGACAGAAAAATCACAACCCAGCCTGCCGAAGACGGAGTGTGTTAGCCAGCTATGGTGTAGATACTGGGATAAATTAAGGCACACACACTTTTACAGAAAAGTGGTCATGCGACAATCAACCCTGTCATTATGACGTCGCACCTATCAGCGAAAACCGGGTAGGAGTGGAGCCGGGCCCCTTGCCTCGAAAGGGCCCACCCAAGCGACCGGTGTCTCTGCTAACCTGGAGGTCAGGGGAAAGCAGAGTAGTGCTACTGACCAAACCAAACCAAACCAAACCAAATGCCTCAGTGGAATGCGGAAGGAGTGCGAAACAAAAAGCCTGAGCTACAGGAATTCCTGAGGAAAAACCAGATTGACATAATATGCATTCAAGAGACGCACCTAAAGGACACACAGAGATTCTTTGTTCGAGGTTATGAGTCCTTCCCCCAAGATCGATTCAAAAGAGTCAAAGGAGGTATACTGACGTTAGTAAAAACATCAATACCAGCAGCAGAAGTTAAAAGATCCAGAGAAGGAGAACTGGAACATATAACAGTCAAATTGTTGCTACCTGGTGGAGAAATATCAATAACAAACTGCTACAGCCCTCCTGCCACCAAAATGGAACTTTGTAAACTAAAGATAGAGGAATTGAGTCACCTAATAGTGGGTGACTTCAATGGCCATTCACCAAGCTGGGGCTACAAGGATATGGATCAAAGGGGTGAAGAGATTGAAGACTGGATGATGGAAAATAAACTAATTCTAATAAACCAGCTAGATGATACACCAACATTCTACTCTTCAGTGGTCTGTGCTGTCTGCCCACATGGACACAGAGGTGATGGAATCAGTTTTAGTCTATTTAAGTGGCTGTTTAATCTGCTGTGTCCAGTTCTGAGGCAGAAGAACCTGCTCAGCTCTGTTAAGATAGTGATAGTTTTCTTTTGGGTGGTCAACTTTCCTAGTAGTTTTGATGAGGTTCCTCTTTTCTGGGTAGGTGATTTCTTGGTCTTTTTGTTCCTGTGTTGCTCCATTCTTTGCCAGCCTATCTGCCCCTTCATTTCCTTTTATGCCATAGTTCTTCTTCTTCTTTCGTTCACTTGAAACATGTCTATATCTGTAATTCTGTCTCCTTAATAAAACTCACTGTCTTTTGTAGTTCATACAGTGTCCCATAGAGTTTTGATTCCAGTGTTGTTTCCTCTGGCCAATATGTCTGCCTCAGCGTTTCATTCTCAGAACACTCTTGAAGTATATGTTTGGCACTCTGTGCTGCCTGTCCACATGTACACATGGCTATGCCATAGTGAGAAGGTATCTACTGTAGTACTACTACCCTTTTTTGGATGCTGACTTCTCTTACGCCTGCAGGTCTGGGAGTTTGTCAGTCAAGGGCTTGTAGGACAGACAGTAAGAAAAACCACATGTTGCATTGGATTGTTATGTTTTTAATTATTTCTGCAGAAATTTGTAGATCCTGTACTTCTTCAAAGTAGTTGGAGCAGAAGATTCCAGTTGGTGAACACGTGGATTAATTTTCTTTTTCTTGATATTTATTTACACTCCAGCACCTCCATTCTTCACTGCTTTGTGTCTTGTTAAAACAGATAAGTAATTATGTTACCATTAATATAACTATAACAAATATAATCAAACTATAATAGATGTAAATGGTATGAATAAGAATGATTTCAATGTTGTAGCAAATATAACTTTATCATCATCAAGTGCCGTCTCCGCAATGAAGGTTGGCTGCAACGGATCTCCAACATCCCCTGTCTCTTGTCTTGGTGGTGCACCCTGCTAGACTGTAACCTGTCCATCGTGTGATGTTACTCTCCTACTTGTATCTCTACCTACCTCTTGCTCGCTTCCCTTTGACTTTACCCTCAAGTAAGATCTCCAATAAGGTGTCATGTCTTTTAATGTGTCCAAACTATTTTATTTCCCTGATCTTTATTTCTCTTAGTAGTTCTTTCTTCATATTAAGTATTTTAGCACCTCTTTATTTGTTTACTTTTCGTTCCATGATGTTCTCCCTATTCTTCTATATACCCACATCTCAAAGGCGTCATTTCTGTCTTCTAATTGTTTATTTAGTGTCCATGTTTCTGAGCCATACATTAATATAGAATAGATGTAGCATTTTAAAAACCTTTATCAAAAAACAACAAAAACATGCATCAGTGAAATATAATAAGCTCACCAAAACTTATGAGTCCAGTGTTAGAAGAAGAATGTAGTAAGAAACAGAAGATCTGATACAATATAGAAAAATGATCTATTCCTTCCAGTTAACTGAAATCATCAACAGTAGAACACTTGCACAGCAACTACAATGCCAATTCCAATTAATTTTTCTGTAAATCATTACCACCAGCAAGTGCCATAACATAGGCAATCATAGATATCCCCAACTATTTATTGCCAGTTAGTGATACAAGAATCCAGCATCACATCAAGAGGAAATTGCTCTGCTATCTTTTATCACAGTCATCCAAGAGACTAAAAGTCTCAGTCAGAATTTTAGTACATGATCTTCAGATCTTTCTAGAGAGGACACACTTTCTCTACTCACCCCTACTCACTTCTATTTAATTCTTTGTACATAAATTTAGTTAGTTTGTTCCTTTCGTTGGACATAGGACAGAGGTTTTGATTCTCCATGTGTTGCAGTCATCTGCCTGCAGTTTTAGTTCTTGTATGGTCTTGCAGCCTGTTATTTCCCCTTCTTTAAGTATGGTGTTCTTTAAGGTTGCTTTAAATTCTTCCTCGTTTTCTTTTACCCTCAGGTGTCCACATAAGGGCTTGTTGTTTTATTTGTACATAGGCATATAATTTTATCACTTCCACCATCATCATCATTCTGTAGAAAATCTATAACTCTTCTTATTGGGTCTATTAACTCTATCTCTTCTCAGGTAGAGGCTGTTCCCTAAGTACCAGGACATATTTTTCTGAGAGGGTAAGGCACATGTGCTCTGCAGCTTGAAGTGTCTGTTCACATGTGCACATGACTGTGTTGCCAATCACGAATTTTCTATGGGCCCTACATGTCACTGAGAAACCAGTTGTGACCTGTTTTAATGCATAGAATCACATGTTCTGATCTGTTCATAATTTGATAGTCACTTTGTGTTGATGTTGATAGCTTCCATGTTGCTATGATCATCTTTTTCTGCATGAAAGAATTATAAATGGATGGCATGTTTGGAGATAAAAGAGGAAGTAGCAAATAAAGAAGGTGATTTTCAAGTGATTAAACATCTTGTCAAGCCAGATGTCAAGTGATTAAACATCTTGTCAAGCCAGATGTCAAGTGATTAAACATCTTGTCAAGCCAGATGTCAAGTGATTAAACATCTTGTCATGCCAGATGTCAAGTGATTAAACATCTTGTCAAGCCAGATCTCAAGTACCAAAAATTCAGAGAACCATGAAGGATGTTATGCTTTGGGGGGAAATAAGTTACCTGAATTAGTGGCTCTGATTTAATTCCTTCATAAATCTATCTTATTTCTATTGATTTCACAAATAGGCCTATGCTAACACAAATATATGTGCACACACATCTTGCGTATATGCACACAAACATAAAGAATCTATCTCACAAATATGCACACATGAATACACATATACACATATCTCACATGGATGCACAAACACACATGCATACATATCTCACACTTATGAAAACACAAAAATGTGTATTAATGTTGGTGTATAATAAAAAATAGCATACTTACCCCTGACAAAAGACACGGCCAGATATTTCACAGATGAAGAAAATAATGAAAATATGAGATATAATCTCTAAAGGTTGATCGTTGCTGGCACAGCTGTACAGAGCCAAGTCGACGATTACCAGAATAAAGTCTATCAGAATCACTGTGATGGTGAGCAGACGGAAGTAGAAATTGTCAACAATTTTCCGTACATTGGCTTGGGCTTTTCTGTAAAGAAGTTGTATATTTATGTTCTGGTTGTCTTCATATAGACATCTATGAAAAATAGTGTATGATATAAGGACAAGATTGGTTATAGTTATGAACCAACATCATTGCATTCTTGTCAAACATATAGGTGACCAGTCTCCCCCAGCAGATGATGCATGCCGCTGGTTACTGTGGTTCACAGGTTGAACATTCTCTTTGAGGGCTCTTTTGAGGCTTGGAACCTGGAACTTCATCCATGTGACGGAATTCCACAGATGAAGCATCAAAATGAATCATCTGTAACCTTTTATTTGACATATGAAGTCATTGCATGGTACAGTGGTGTTCAGCATTGGCAGTTATTCCCCCACTAGACTATTTTGCACCTTCCAGCCAAGTGTCTCCGTCTTTCATCTTATTTTTGTGTTTCCCTAGTCTTACCCATCCATGGATAGTCCACAGGGCAGTGTATGTTTAATTTTGGAGTTTTCATGTACCTAGACAGCTTTTTACCAGGGTTAAATACCACCATCTGCCCAGGGTTTGATGTCAGAGTTCCCCACTCTTAGGATACTTTTTTGCAAGGATTCATTATCCTTCCTCTGTGATCTAGTTCTCATGCTCTAAGCCACCACCCACTCAGTGATGGTGGTTTAAGATTGTATTTTCCTCTTGCTCCATTATTCATATTTCCCCTAACCCTACCCAATTCCCTATCTCTGCCTAACCCCCCCCCCCTTACCTGACATTTCATGGCAACATGTCAGTAACCCCATGCCAGCAAAACGAGCTTATAGTAGCTCACACTCACTTGATGCCGCATGTCGCTGTACACATTAGGTATTTCTATGGGGATATCAGCACCTTCTATCCTGGTAGGCAGCAATTTCTGCTTGGTCCATGACTGCTTATTCATAAAAAGAAATTCTGGATTATATCACAGCTGACCTCTATGTCTAGAGGCTTTTCCACTATCCGCAACCAGTGAACATGCCTGGTAGGGGTCGGAAGCTCACAAGGAAAATAGAACTGTCATATATTTTAATGTGTCACATTCTATATAGAAATTTACTATAAGCCACCCAAGCCAGTAGACAGGTAGTGGGGATTGGAGTCCCCCAAAATCCTTTTAGGAAAATAGAACATGACATTTAAAACTATGGTTATGCTTTTGCTTATGATGAGCCAATAACATTGTACTCCAGGCAGCACACAGATGTGCTCAATCTACCTCAGAATATGCTCCAACACGCTGATGGTTCTTGTAGTCCATTGGTAAAACAGTCCTATCAATCTTCCCTACAGGTGTACAGCAATGCTACAACACTCAATACCAAATTCTTCAAATCTCATCCTAGTTTTGTCATTAATATAAGTGTCCACAGCATGCAGGTGTATGTGAAGATGTTTCAGCATGTCACTCTTATCCATTATCAACTCTTTGTCTATTGACACACCAAGTCCCAGATAGTAAATTCAAGCTGCATCTTTGTAGTTTTCTTGCAGCTACAGATATAATTCACTCTATTTTTCTATAATAGAAAAATTTTCTATAATTCACTAATTAACATGCCATTTTGAAACTTATGGAGTATGGACTGGGAGTCTGACAAGATAAATGTCTTAGTTATAGAGTCCCAGAGAGCCACATGAGGGCTAAAGTAACTGCCATTACCTCAACCTAATACTGAATGTAGTTGTTCCACCAGCTCCACTGTGCTTATCTATGACTGCCATCAACCCTAGCTATAAAACCCCAGCTAGATCTCTTTTCCTGATGCACATCATCATCATCATCATCCATATTCTTTCCAGAACGTAGTCATCCCTATGGATCTCTTGAATTCTCCGCAGTCTTGAGCAAGTTGTCCTGCCTCTTCTAGGGACATGCACAGGCATTCCTGAATGTCTTTTATCCAACGGCTTATTGGGCAGACTTTGTTCCTGTTGCCTTCTATCAACCCTTCCAGTAACACTCTCTCCATGCCATCATGTCACTTAATGTGACAGAAAAAAACTAGCTTTCTCTTTAATATAGTGTTCAGAAACCAGCCTTCCTGGATGTTAATTGTTTGTAACAGTTTTTGGTTTGTTTTCCTTGCTGTCCATGGTATTCTCAAAACTCTTCCATAGCACTTTAATGCAAATGATGTTATTCTCTTGGCTGCTGTTTTATTTAGTGTCCATGCTTCACATCCATGTCACCACAGGAAACACACATGTTTGTAGTAAACACAACATGGTTCTTATGTTAGTATCCTGCGTTGAGGATAGAATTTGCTGGAGGACTCTGTGTGCTGAAGCATCCAATGTGACCCTTATGACCCTGAAGGGTTAAGGGTTTATTGATGATTGGTCCTGCCATAGTTTCTTTAGCTGTTTTAATTTTGCCAGTACCATTGCAGTTTATCTCTTGATCTCAACTGCGTAGTCACCCTCATTGTTTATATTAGTTCCTAAATAATCATTTTCATCAGTAAACACAATTACATCATTATTTTTGGCATTTCCCAATCTTTACATTTCATTCCTAGGGTGCTTATTACCGTATGGTTTGTGGAAGCCTATAATTGCCCGATAAATTAAGCACCATTTTTTTTCCTGCTGACATGCTCAGAACTGTGATTAACAATTTAGCACAATAGAACAAGTAATAATATAGTAACCCCCAAAAGAGCCTGACTCAGTTATATAAAATTTAAATAGCAGATTTGGACTAAGGTTGATTGTTTGGACCAAGGCTGGTTGTTTGGACCAAGGTTGGTTGTTTGGATCAAGGTTTGGTTGTTTGGACCAAAGCTGGTTGTTTGGACCAAGGTTTGTTGTTTGGACCAAGGTTCGTTGTTTGGACCAAGTTTGGTTGTTTGGACCAAGGTTGGTTGTTTGGACTAAGGTTGGTTGCTTGGACCAAGGTTGGTTGTTTGGACTAAGGTTGGTTGTTTGGACTAAGGTTGGTTGTTTAGACTAAGGTTGGTTGTTTGGACTAAGGTTGGTTGTTTGGGTCTTCTCATATTCTAGTCATCTTGTGGTGATAATAATGGTTTTCTAGTTCTGGGATTCAGTAAAGGAGTATTTTGATATGTTAGGAGTTATAATTTCTGCTGGGAGAAAGCAGAATGGGGATTTGATTAGCCTGTATATTGCTGGGACACAAAAGCGGAGCAAAGAATAGGGACATTGTTACTTGTCATGTACATTATCATATTAGACTAAAGAGGTTTTTGGGGCTTGAGTTGGCTGTTCCATCCCATAGAGGGACAAAGTGATTTAGAAGCAACACTGAAGTTGAATATATTAAACCAAAATGTGCAGGTATCACAAGCTGTAAACCATGTAAAAGAAAGAATATTGAGAGAAAGATTGATTAGAGTGCACAACTAATAAGCTCCAACAGGAGGTAGGGAACCTCTAACCTACTGCACCATTCAGTTTGGAGACTAAACTAAAAATTCAATAAATCTAAGATTTTTTCCCATAGCACCATACATTTAAAGAGAATCATAATAATAACATACATAATACTTGTCTTATTGTAGTTGGATAGGTACAGTGCATCAAGTTCATGGTTAACGTGATGTTCAAATTCAAGTATAGACAGACTAGGCCTATATGTCACAAAATATGTGCATGTGCAGAATTGTTAGAGACATCACAACTAAAATAACTAACACTTCTGCTCAGTAAATGCTAAAATCGTGTTATAACCCATTCATTAATGGCAGATGCTAGGAATAAGTCAGTTGGTATCAATATATCATCAAGAACTAGAGTAGTGAAAGACTATACAAACACAACCCAACACAGCAGGGAGGCAGAGATAGTGACACCTCCCTCATAAGTTGTAAAATACAAGGTACAGTGTCAAAAACTCAATTTCTATGAGAAATGACCAGAAAATGACAAGCATCAAGGGATACAAATATTGCAGGTTAATTTTTAAGTTAATAATTCTGTATGGTCCATAAATGAGGGACAATAAATTGACAAATGGCTTTTGTCACAAAAAATGTTTTCAATCGCTGAGCTATAGGAACAAAACTACGCATATGTTTTACAATATACTGAAAGTTACAGGCACTTATAGGTTTTTCTTGGTGCTGTAATATTATTTCAGCTAATCAATGAAGAGTACCACTGAGGGTCTGTGACAGACACTTTTGGACAGTCACAGAGAATCTGAAGTAGACAGTGGACTGCTCCCTAGGAAAGAGTCTAAAAATAGTTTTATTTTTACATTCTTCTACGTTCATGATCAAACTCCTACTAGTTAGTAGGATGTAGTTCATAGAACAGGATGTGCTGTGCACAGTTTACAGCTCAGCTGTGATATCTGCCTCACTTGGTCTAACACATCCAACTTCAACATGGATTTTGGGTCACATTGATCAATGAGATGGGACTGGCCAATCTCATCCCCAAACCTCTGAAGTGGTCAAGTATGGAAAACCAGTATACTTGTGTTGCAAAGTGATTCGGTGCTGCTAGAACAGACCTGGTTCAATTCCCGTCAGCTGTAAGAATTATTTTCATTTATCTTCATGCTTCCTACTTGAATTTACTTGTATAAGATATTATTTGAAGCAACATTGTTCTGTCTCTATGTTATTTATGTTTACAAGAAGGCCTTTAGGTCCTTGTGTACGAATATGCTTGTTTTGTGTTTGTGTTCCTGAGGATACTTTAATACTTGTACGTGATGTTCATTGATGTTGTAATAGTCCTTGTTTCGATTGATCTGTTCTCAGTGACTTGAGTACACAGGCTGAAAGTCTTGACGAGGCCACATCTTTTTTGGGGATGTGGTTGGTCAAATACGGAAAGCCTGTATACTTGTGTTGCAAAGCGATTCGGTGCTGCTAGAACAGACCTGGTTCAATTATGTCAGTTGTAAGAATTATTTTCATTTATCCTCATGCTTCCTTCTTGAAGTTGTCTCTTACAACTTGTAATATAGGTACAGTGTTGCTACTCATTGCTTTCCTTTCAGTCCTGGCAACAAATGGCAGTCTGAAGATATAGCATTATCATTAACCTGAAAAGAGAAAAAACAATTTATACTTACTCAAGTCCAGATTTAGGAGCAAGAGGATCCCCTGCAGGATCAGCAATATACTCAGCCCCACTTCTGGTTACACCTCCATCATGAAAGACAACCTTGCTGTCATCTTTATCAATTTCAATGTGTGTGTCCATTTCTTCTGACCCTTTTTCTGATAAGGTGGCAATTGATTTATCCTCTCCAACAGAATCAGGACCATCAAATCGCTCATATGATGATGCCATATTGGCACCACGGATTAAAGCATCAAGTGTAGGTGTTGAGGAATGATGTTCTGAAACGCTTGAACCTTTCCTTCTAGACCAATTTAATTTACTGTTTGCTGTGAATAAAATAACGTTTCAAATTGACTGAATATTAAACACATTGGGCAGTCAGTTAATTCAGTGGTTTTTAATTTTTGCCCATGGTCCATGTGCAAGCTAAATTATGTCTGTGGTCTCACTGGACATAACAATAACTTATCATGTTGCTTCAAGACATATATATATTTTACTTATTATTGTACAAATAATATCAGATATTTATCACTCTGTGACCCTACTCCCCCACCCCCTTTTTAAAAAAAAGTTACCCTGTGGTAACCTACATGTCTATTTTTCTGCTTCACCCCTGAAAATGATGTCACCCTTGAAAACCAATAGTTCAATCATATACTTGCAGTAATTTTATTTTGACAGTAGCAAGTTCCTTTTCCTTTTATTTTCATTAATTCTTAAAATAATATTTTTATTATGTTATTGTGTTTTCATGTATCATAACTTGTGTAAATGTCCAGTAAACTGAAGGAAAAGTGTAGTTTTCAATATATATGTGTGTAGAAGACTGTTAATACTATTCACACACAAATGAAGATTAGTAGATTACCATGTTCTTCTGGTATTGAGGGGGGGGCGGGGCTGTTTATAAATTATGTCAACAACATTTTGCCACATTGCGTTTATGTCCCCTCCCCCTTTACATGTCAGAAATTGTCAAGAATGCAGAAACACATCTCCTATCTAATTGTGTTACACGCTCTTCCCTTCCCCCTCTGCAATAAAAAAAATTCTGCAGAAAAAGTATTTAAAATAAATTTTTTGAATACTTTCTTAGAGAAATGTTTCTAATTGAAACACTTTAATTGTTATGCTAAAAAAACGCTATTGTGATGACAACTTTTCTCTACCCCCACCTCATTGTCAACAACTGTCACACTTTTTAAGACCTTCTCTTCATTTGCTGATGTAATTTATGGACAGCCTTAAATACACACTGACTTTGGAGATAAGGAGGAACAATGTGGCCAAAGCTTCATTATTAAACTACTGAGTAATAATGGCAGCAAAAACCATCATGGAAGAATTTTCTCAAATCTACCTTGTTCATATATATCATCTGGATTCTTCCTCTGCATTAGTTCCCAAACCTCTGTTAGTTAGCAAGTGTAGTCCACTGGACAAAATGCATTGTGACATAGTTTATAGCTAGGTTACAATATCTGCACCTTTTGACCTAACACATCTGACTTCAGCATGACTTTGGGACACTGATCTGTGCAATGAGACAGTCAATTCCATCTTCAAACCTTTTTAGTTGTCTGCATGGCATGTCATGATGTTGTAATTATTTACCTCTTCTTTCAGCCAGTAACATAAGGGGCTAGCTTTCTATATTTTTCCATAGGATGCCAATATCAAAGAAAATTATATCCTTCTACAAGTTCTTCTGGGATGCAAAGGGTCTCACATAGCTCTCATGTGGACACAGGGTTAGCAGATAAACAAGATCCTAAAAGTACCTCCTTGTGGTGCACTCTGGAAACAGAAATACAGCTGCTCTTGCTGTATTCCTGGCTGCTAACAATTTAAGCTTGTATCTGTGGATGTTGTAGATGGAATGAGAATTGCCTGCAGAGAGACAGGAAATATTTCCAAAACCTCTACACCAGGGGTCGGAAACCCATGGCTCGCGTGCCAGATGTTGCTCTATTGATGTCTGCATCTGGCTGGCAAGACAAATTATTTTAAATAATGTTTCCTTAGACTCATTTGATCTACATATTAATTGCATATCAATACTTCATTCTACAAATGAGCTAAAGTCCACTGCAGCTCAGCACCAGAAGTTGCATTAATGGTAAGAAATACTCATTATTGATTAGCAACAGTATAACAATGTTATTAAAAACAATTCAGAGACATAATTATTGTACTTTTAGTGTTGAAATCACACAAAATGCACACATTTACTTGGATTGTTAGTTTTAAACATAATGTATGGCTCTCTCAGAATTAATTTTCAAAATATATGGTGTCCATGGCTCTCTCAGACAAAAAGGTTCCCGACCCCTGCTCTACACCATTACATCCAATATGTGCAAGCTATCTGTGCATTCCAACTTGGCCAGTTTAAAAAGCAGAAACATTGGAGGTGCGATCAATGTCAATGTCCATAACATACTGTGATCTCACGAGTACACACTGAATCTGGGAAAGGTAACATGCTAGAGGGCAACATAGTGTACATGAGTCAATTCAGGGGCAACGGTGCTACAATGGTCCAGCCAAAGACCGGCTCTCAGAAGTGCTGTTCATGCTTGAGAACACACAGAAACCCACATGCACATGTCAAATCACATTTGACCCCATTCAAAGTAGGAGTCATGACTCAGGTATTGGATATGCCAACTTGAACATGCACTCCTGGGTATGGAAGAAAGCTTAGAATACAGCCTCCCCCCCCCCCCCATTGTACACAGGACAAACATTGAACAAATGTTGGGGAGAACATTGTTCAAATGTCTAACCGAAGCAGTATTGAAACTCTGAATCTGGACACTGAGGGCAAAGTAGATGGGGGCGCAAGTCTCTAACGACAATGCAAATCTAGCCCAAATCAACTGTCAACCATTGCCCAACCCAGCTCATACAGAGTTAATTGGGTTCAGTACCCAAGGGCCCACTGTGAAGCTCCTCAACCAAGATTCCTATTTTATCTATCTCCTTGGGTAATATTTGCAATGGCGAAGAATCACAATACACAGACCGTGCCTGGTGATGGATTTGAAGGCCATCTTACGTGGACGAGGCAAGTGCATGAGAAGTACAAAGGTCAAATCCCAGACATCTGACATGTTTAGCAAAGCAACACCTCATCTAGGAAGTTGTATTAACCATTAGTCTAATTTGACCGTCGCCGTTACCCAATACGGCTCATACGGAAGAAATTAGGTCTGGGACCTAGGGATACAAAGTGTGGTAATGGAATGGTCTTTCTACACAAGGAGTATTTCACTGGCTGTAAAGCGCCTCATCGATATACAAACAATGGATGACACAAGTATACTATCATAACGTCTAATCCTCCTGAGTAGAAGGTTCCTCCAATAGGCATTGGACCAAGCCGAAAGGTGAAGTCTCCTCGAGGGCATGAAAGAAAGCTCAGAAACCTCCCCATTGCACATAGGAAGTAAGAACTAATCGTTATAATTCCTAGGGTTCTGAAAATAACAAACAACTTCTATGTCATCTCTGTCTTTTCTTTTCCTGTGGAGACCATATATCCATGTCTGTCATGTAACAGTTATCCATCCCTATGGATCTCATATCAATGTCTGATTTGTAAGATAGTTTTTTGTTAGATAGTTAAGACAGATGTTACTCCCTGATAACATATCTAATCTACATATCCCAGGTGTGATAAAATGCAAACTCAATCTGACCTATAAAAATCACCAGAAAGGAACATGTGACACAATAGAAATATAAAAAAAACGAATATTATCAGCCAAGCCAGTTTAAACGAGATTTGTAATGAAATTAGTACTTTGGAGCGGGAAATTAAACCATAATTTTGGAAAGATATTCCTATTTCTACCCTTGTATTGTATTCCATTTTCATTCAGGCCTGGAAATGGCTCTGTTGAGGTTTATTAACATTTTAGATAAGGGAAACTAAAAAGTCAGTGTATATACTGAAAGACAGCAATATGGACAGGAGGGGATGTTATACCAATTCCTTACTGGATGATTATTGCAATATGGACAGGAGGGGATGTTAAATTAGTCCAATATTGACTGATTATAGAAATATAGACAAGAGGTTTTGTTAAACCAATCCCATTATGGAAGACTGTAGAAATATGGACAGAAGGTGATGTTAAGCCAGTCCCATATTGGATGATTATTGCAATATGGACTGGATGTGATGTTAAACCAGTCTTGTACTGGACTGTTGTTGCAATATGGACTGAAGGTGATGTTAAACCAGTCTTGTACTGGACTGTTGTTGCAATATGGACTGGAGGTTATGTTAAACCATTCCCATAATGGATGACTATTACAATATTGACAGGAGATACTGCTAAACCAGGTCCATCATATTGGATGATTGGTGCAATATAGACAGAGGGTGATGTTAAACCATTCCGCACGGGAATAATGCTGCAATATGGACAGAAGGTGCTGTTAAACCAGTCCCATACTTTATATTTACTGTTGAGAGGAAATGATGTTAAACACGTCCCATGCTGGATAATTGGTGCAATATGGACAAAGCGTTGTGATGTTTTACCAGTGGTTATCATACTGAATGAAAACTGAGGATTGTCTAAATGTTCATGCATATGGTCTACAATCATTATTCCATAATAGTCATCACATGTGCAAGCCATCCAATCCCACAATTCCATACATCCATCCATAAAGCCTGGGGCCGAGATAGTTTTTCTCAAAGGTGGGTGGGGGGGGGGTTTCCTTTTCTTTAAAAGTCAAGCATGTGTTGTGTGTGTGTCAGTCCTTTTTTTATTAAAAATTCGATGACCATTTTTGTTATCTGGCAATGATTTTATTTCTATCAAGGTTGACTACGAAAAATACCAAATACTCCAGTGGCATTATGAGATAGAATTAGAAAACAATAACATCAGTCAGATAATCAAAACAATACCAGTATTGGAACACATCAAAAGACAACAGATCAAGTGGTTTTCACACCTTCCCGACTACCGACTGATAGCATGCCACATAGACATAACGGTATAAAGTCAGAGGCAGACCATGTAAAAAATGGATCAAAGACGCCACAGGAACAAGCTTATAAATAGCGCACAAGAAGGACATCTCCAGAGAACTCTTCTACCCTTGACGCCGCAATGCAAACAAGGGCCACAGCGTATAGACAGATATATGAAATTAGCTCACATTTAAAAAATATAGACCCTATCACTTTCGTATTTAAAAACAAAATACCCTGTAGTCACATAGTAAACCTCACCCTCTTTGTGATTGGATGTAACAAGTTGATGAGAGAGAGGGGATGAAGGGTGAATGAAAGTGACAAAATAGTGAGAAAGAAAGAAAAGAATGGCGATCATGGCTATGCAACTCCGAACTGTTTTAACAGATGTAAGAAATAATATCGCTTTAATTACTTCCAACACGTGCAATGAAGAATACAAACAAGGTTCTATTATATTAGACATAAAAGTATGTTGGATGTATGATTGCATCTTTGTATCAACTAGGCATTTACTCAGCTTTGTATTATAAGTTGTACGTTTATTTCACACTATTAGAAGCATGCACTCCATAATAAAAAAATATGGCGTATAAAAATCCAAGTGAACCTCACAACTAGTAAATTACTTAGTCCGTGCATTGTCCTAAAAATAGAAAGTAGGGGGCGTGTCCACCATACAAAAATGACACTCGAAAAAAAACCATAAACTAAATAACAGACCTAACAAATGCATGTTATAACATGTACACATCAGTATTGTGTACATATTTTATCCAGGTATTTCAATTAACTACAAACCTAAATTACAATATTGAAATTCCAACACAATAGTTCGTGGCTAGTTCTACCTTATGTTGCATGATTCACACGGATGCATGTGTTTTGACCTAGTGAAGTCACGTGGTCAAGTTCTCGGTAGAAGAGAAGTAATTATGATTGGACAGGTCAAAGGTCAATTATGTATTTCTGTATGCGTTGAGTGAATGTGTTTGAGCGTGACCACACGCTAAATAAGACCTAACATCAGAATCAAAACAAAGCGAGGTTAGCCTTAATTACGTGATGATTTTTTATCTGTGATTTTCATTGGTCCCTATTTATATAGGCATACTTCGAGTCGCCTGCCAACACCCATTATCGAAATGCAGTAAACATTGACCCAAAAGGCTGTGAGTGCGTGCGGCTGCATTTTTGTGTGCGTGCGTGTTTGTTTAAAACACACAAAAACGAAAAAATTTTCGCTTGCCAAATAAATATCAAGCAAAAATAAAATTGTTGGTTTGGTCATTAAAAATATGTTTTAAGCAAATCAAAGACGTGTTGTTGTGGGAATACGTTAAGCTGCAATGTGAGCGGGAATGTACTAGATCTTGAGATGAGGGAAAACAATCTTGTCTCTCCTTTTATTATTATAATTTTATTTTTTTGGCTGCTTTGAATTGCCTGCAGTGTTCTACTATTTTCAAAACTTGTATCATAATACCCACACCGATCTGACCATTCCGGGTTGGACTATCAAGAAATGTGCATGTGGTTTTCAAAGAGGGAAACCACAGAGCTTAAGTCAATCTTCCAGTGCTTGAGAGATGTCGTCAAGTAACCATTGAAAAGTGTTTCTGTGTTTGAGAGATGTCTGCAAGTAATCGTTGAAACCTGTTTCTGTATTTCAGCGATGTCTTCAAGTAATCGTTGAAACGTGTTTCTGTGTGTTGAGAGATATCTTCAAGTAATCGTTGAAACTATTTTTCCTGGCCTCCACTTGAACACTTACCTAGGGACTGTTCATAAACTATTTCAACACTTGTTTGAAAATGTTTGACCCCTTCTCTCTTTTTAACAACTTGTCATGAATTCAGGACCTCCCCCCCCCCTCGCTTAGCTGTGTCCGAAAACAAATCCAACCCTCTCCTTAAAAAAGGTGCGCAAAATAGTGCGCAATAACGTTATATGTTGTCCAGATTTTCAGAACACAATTTCTAATCCGCACAATTCAATTCATGTATAAAAACCGTTTTGTTGAAGTCATCTTCTTTTCTATACACTTTGTCAATAAATGTCACACTTGTCCAGATCTCCTACCCTCCTTATTGTTGGTGCAATATATGGCCGATCTTCTACACATAGTTCACATAGAACCAATCTCTCTGAAAGACGCTTGTTCGGCATGCGACCAGTTCAACAAAGTTGAGAACTGATCAACAATGCGTGATGATTCCCAATTTAGACTTTTCGAAGATCTCAATATCAGGGATGTGATCATGCTATCGCACACCAAGAGGAATCTTTCTCAGGCAAAGAAGGTGAAAATAACGAAGCAGATTTTCATGCTTAGAACAGATATTTCAGAATTACTGCACGGTATACCCTCAGTTTGGTTTCCAGGCTCAGACCACGCCGAATCCAGGTATTTGCACGATGACCACCAATCACCACTAACAGAGACAGGGTAACATATTTGTCGATTGTTGTGGTATTTGACAGAGTGTTGCCAATGTGCACAAACTTATTTGTATAGTTGAGTTTGTGAACTTCAACCGTGATGGTTGGTTCGGCGTTAGGGTTGAAACATATATAGGGCCTAGTATAAGAAACGTACTTTCTATAAAACAGTAATTCATGTTTAGAGCGATGTGTCTTTGATCCAGTCAAACGCTGGAACAATCGGTGGAATAAGAACAGAAGTAGTATTTTATAGTGGACACGCCCCCTTCATCGTCCAAATTGTACAATCCTCACAGATATATACATAATATATTCAAAATGTTTGAAATAAATGCACATCTTGTTTGTTTTGCGTTCGCTCCATTGTAACCAGCATCGGTATCCATGCGATTTCCGCCGGGAACGTGTTTACGTTGTGCTACCGTTATGCACCTTGTAGGTCTAGCACATTCGATTTCGGCATGCCTTGACAATTCGGGTGGGCTACTCTAGCCTGTGACAGCCTCCCTATCTGTCACCAGGCACGCGTGTGTGTGAGGTGACACTTCACCCAGATGATTTTTGCTCTCGTCTGTCTTGCACGAGGTGTTCCACTGTCTATGAACTTGTCTCGTGTAATTGGACGTACTGTGCATGTGATCATCGGGTACTAAACCGTTTCTCATCCGTGAGCCTGGTTCCTTAGGAGGAAGAACTCACCAGAAGAGTTGGACCCTGACTCTTTCGCCTTCTTAGCCGAGGCGTCGTTCACCGACATCGTGAACCACTCGCCCAAGTTCGAGTCTCACACCACGCGTTTGAGAGCAAGGCGTTCTCGAGCTGAGCGACCTTGTCCAAATAGCGCCTGAGCCCATCAGGTACTGAACCCTTTCTCTCTCTGCAAGTGGGTTTCCGGTATAGGAACACCTGACGGTAGAGTTGGGCCAGGACTAAAATCGTTGTCCCTTTTGTGTCTGAGCCCATCGGGTACGGAACCCTTTCTCTCTGCAAGTGTATTTCCGGTATAGGAAGACTCGACATTAGAGTCGACATTAGACAACGACTCGACTTTTGCTTTGCCCATAATTGAGTATAGGTCTCTGTCTATAAGAAATACAGGTAACTAAAAGCTCGTCTCGAGCTAACAGAGCTTGTCGTTCCCATTTCCGTAATCGTTTGAACTTTCTATTTGCAGTTGGCACTGCCCTCTAGCGCTGTTCTGCCCTTTCATTTTTCCATTGTACTCAGTATGAAATATATCTGTCTTTCGCCATGCATCCACCTTTTCATGCTTTTTCATTGGCCGCCCCTCCAATGTTCGGACTTGACTAACTAGCTTCACTATATGTCGACAGTGTCGCTATATGTCGTGTTGCTGGTGGTGTCGGAGATATTGTCTGTATCTTATGCAGTCAAATCTCTTTCCATCTGCTACCTCCACATTCTCGGACACGATCCCCAAATGATTTGGCCAGAATCAGCTCGAGCTGCTGTATTTCTGTTTCCAGGGTGCACCACGAGGAGGTACATTTGGGATCTTGGTTATCTGCTAACCCTGGGTCCGCCAAGAGCAATGCGTTCCCTTTGCACCCGGCACATCTTATAATACAGGGAACATTTAGAAATTGAGCTACCGAGTTAACTGACAGTAAATATCAACATTGGCAATGCTATGATGCTGAAATATCGCATTGTCCATAATGCTATTTCGTTGTTATTTCACATGACAATAGCTGGTAACCATGGTTTGTTTCTGTATCTCGTTGTTATGTTGTTTTATGTCTTATTTTGGTAACACTTCTACCTATTTCTCTTTATCTTGATATTTACCTTGTGTTACTCCAGCCATTTACTTCCTGGTTAGGGTTGTTATCCTACACTGGAACATTTTATCCCTTGATTATACTTACATGGGTTGCGAGAGAGAACTGTACTGACATGGGTAAAGGGAGAAAACTATACTTACATTACTAGAAGGAAAGAACTATACTTACATGTGTAGAGAGAGAGAGAACTATTGTTACATCGGTAGAGGGAGAAAACTATACTTATATTACTAGAGGGAAAGAACTATACTTTAAAAAGTAGAGCTCTTGACAGAAGGAACTGAGTAGTATTTAAGTATGTAAAAAAATATGCATAGAGCTTATGCAAACCTACAAGCAATACTACGGTTATCCAATAGAAATGAAGACAGTAAGATTTACTGCTGTGTGTTTCTGAGAACAGGAAAATGGCAAAAACCTACAATATATACTACAGACAGTATAAATAACTGCTTTTAAAAATACTAATTTCTAGATGACGTTACAAAGTAAGATATGAAGAAATATGCAGACGAACACACCAAGATCTAGTGAACGAACAGTTTAAGGAGAAAAAATTGTGGATTACAGTAAAAGATATATCTAGAAATCTAGACGACCAATGACAAGAACCAACAGTAAAACAGGAGACAGGGATGATATAGGAACTCATGAGAAGGGATATGATGAAGGATTTCATAGAGATCGAAATCACAGGTAATGAGACTGTGAACATCTCGAAATAAAGAAACATTCGTGTCAGTGACAGAGAAATGAGTAAAAAAAACTTTAGGTGCCCAATTACTTAATTTTTTGATAGTTTGAATGGTTTCTTTTTAAATGGATGGTAGGTAGGTTGGTAGAAGGGCTATTTCATTGATTGATTGTTTGGTTGGTTTATTGATTGACTGTGATATTTGTTTATTGACGTTTGGACAGTTTGGAAAGAACATAGGAGTGTCTTTATTGTATAACGGTATTGTTACGTAGAACACGTGTTTTTGATGTTTCATTTGAACACAACATACGGACTGCCACTAAGACTAATGAGTTATAAGGTGTAAACACGAAAACATACACATTACAATACACAAGACATTTTCGACGTTTTGAATCGATAGGTCCTTCTCATGAATATATAAAACAAACAGTGAAAAACAATGAAATTAGTAAAAACAATGTTACCACCTCAGAGACACTAGATACTCTATTGACATGTAAGCAATACAAAGTTCAAGTTGACAATGATGTATGTGGAAACATGTAGTCATGGAAGCGGGTTTTGTTGAAGATTGGACGGGATACAATAACAGATGTAACCAATTAGTAGCCAATACAACATGGTTAGTAATACAATAAAGACCTCACCAACACGAATTTAAACAATTGAATGTTCGGAGTTAAGTCCAAAAGGCTTGAGGACACCAAACTAATTTTTGTCTTGAATTAAACTAATTTTGTAATTTCAGTCTTAATGCGAGGGCGTTGTTTTTGTGTGAAATTGTGTTGTATATTTTCAAATTGTGATTGTGAAATTTTCACATTTAGATCAATTCATTTTGGAGGATTTATAGAACTAACATTCTTGAAAAAACATGTTTGAGAGCTTTAGTTTCAAATACAGTTAAGTCTTCTATGTTTTGTTTTTTTTCAATTAATAAACATGCAGTTTTCATCTGTATCGGTGTTGCAATAACAAGAGAACGAATAATAATTTTACTTAGTGAATGTATCACTTCTGAGATCTGTAGTCGTAGTCTTCGAATTACAAGACTGGTCTGAGATCCTTAATTGTAGTCTTCTAGTTACAAGACTGTTCTGATACATGTAGCTGCAGTCTTCTAGTTACAAGACTAGTCTGAGATCCTTAGTTGTAGTCTTCGAGTTACAAGACTAGTCTGATATATGTAGCTGCAGTCTTCTAGACTGTTGTCTTCGAGTTACAAGACTGGCCTGATACATGTAGCTGCAGTCTTCGAGTTACAAGACTGGTCTGAGGTCCTTAGTTGTAGTCTTCGAGTTACAAGACTGGTCTGAGGTAGAGGTAATACCGGATGTGCATTACAATGGATCAGAACCGTGCGGTATATTTTCTCAGTATGATGCTAAGTCCTCGAAATGTCGCCTTCTTAAATGACTTTTCTTTTAAATGCCACCCCCGACAATGCATTTTGATTGGTACGTCCGCCTGATACGGACGCATCTCTGCATCATAGCACGACACGGTCCTGCAATGGATCTTCAATTTCCTCTTTGTTTATTGTTGATGTAAATACTTGTACTTATCATATGCTCTTGTACAAGTTCCGTGTGCAGTATTGCTACCTGTCGTGGAGTCTCCCGACATATTTCGCCTTCAATCTTTAAGCTATCCATAGCGGAGACGCTACTGCTCCTGTGTATGGTTTTGGACCCATTGGCCAACTACAAGCTATCTCGTTCTTCCATTAGATGTCTAAGTTTGTTAATTAGTTAGTTAGTCGTCGGATCATCATCACTGCAAACTGGACACACCCATAGTTGCTCCGATCTCTCCTTGAGTGTATCCGCCATCACACTTCTGCTGACAGTACCGGTCCTATGTTGGTTGACCATCATTCTTCTGCGCCCTCCAAAATGTTCACTTCTAGCAACACCGCATTTCAATCCCTGATCTTTAATCCTAGTCATTGAAAAGGAATCATCATCCACATTAGTCTCACTCTCGCGTGTTATATCTCTTAAGGAGTTCAAAACGTCAGCGCGATCCATTGCTCCATCGCCCTGTGCCACAATCGCGCACGATGCAGATGTCTAAGTATCAGTAACAAGATGTTGAGACCTTTCAACGTGTGTATACGACACTTGTCATCGCATCTATAGATGTTTGCACCAAATAAATCTACTCAACTGCCCTAGCAGAAGTGAGTTGTTAGCCTGACTCATCTGATCAGGCAATGAAGCTGTCTCTATAGTTAACTAGGAATTATCTAAAACTGTTCTTCTATCCGATGTTTCAATGTTGTACTGTTGAGATGAGGAATTTGTTAACTATTTAACGTTGTGTCAGTGTCAAACGGCGCAAACTTGTTTTGTTTGGACATGTGCGACACGGCTCGCTTTCTAAATTTATTTTGCAAGGAACAGTCGAGAGATGAAGGAGAAAAGGGGAACATAGCAAATTCTTGATTTATAACGTTAAGGTATGGTCTGGTAGTGATTACATTTTACACTCCTCATAATGGCTGAAGATAGAGTTATTAGGAGAGCTTTTTGTGCTGAAATATCAAGTGTGCCACCCATACTACCCTGACGGGATTAATGGGTCTTATTATGATTATTATTATGATGATTATTATTATTATTGTTGTTATCATTATTATTATCATTATTATTATTATTATTATTATTATTATTATTATTATTATTATTATTAACCCAAATGAGCATACCGACAGTTAAATGTGGGGACATTTAAAAAATGAAGCATTGTAATGATTTTTAGGAATATTTCAGTGAATTAGAGACAACAAATGATTTCTAGTGAAGTAGAGGCAACAAGGGAGTTCTAGTGGAGGCAAGAAAAGACGTAGATGCATCAAAAGCGATTGTATTATTATTATTATTATTATTATTATTATTATTACTATTATTATTATTATCATTATTACTATTATTATTATTATTATTATTATTTATATTGTGTCGGCAGAAATAGATTTATATGTGTTGAAAACCAAATTTTTCAGCAAACCTTGTTAGATCATTTTAATAAATTGTATTGTGTGACGACAGCTTGTTCATTATTGTAGTGTGTTTAGAACTTGTATATCAGAAATACTGTAATATACTATGGCTCTGTGCCTCTAAAGTTAAGTACTATTGGGCTATAACGTTTTGAAATTAGGATCATGAGTCTATTCTTCTAGGCTAAACTTTCTTTTCCTCCTCTACATGGGACTTTCGTCTTGTCATTAGTAGCATAGTCTTACAATTGATTGATTGATTGATTGATTGATTGATTGATTGATTGATTGATGAAAGAATGGAGGATGATGAATGATGGTGAGTTTTAGATACAGCTGAAAGAAGAAGATGGCAAATTAAAGATAAATATAATAAAAGACAGCGCCATTTTAGAGATGGTTTGTAATCATCATCATCATGTAGCATATCCTAGACAGAATGTATCAGTCATTACAGCCATTCGAAAATCCTGTTGATCTCAAGTCAATCCTCCTGCTTCTGTGTGTATCACATTCTCGTGGTCTTTCATATCATGCTTCTTACATCGTCTTCGCGGACAAACTCATTTCCTTTGTCCTGGTATCATACCCTCCATTATGGTCTTTTCTATGTTATCATGTCGTTTGATATGGATAAAATAATGTAATTTTCTAGAGAAAAACTTGTTGTCTTTTACTTTCAGTTCTCTCAGAATGTGCACATTGGTGATCCTTTCGGTATATCGGTATATGTTATTCTGATAATTCTTTTGTAACATTTTGATTCAAATGCTGCAATTTTGTTAATCCCTTTATTGGTGATTCTTCAAATTCTCATCCGTATATTGCAATTGACAATATGCAGGCTCTAAGGAAAGTTAGTTTTCTTCTTTTGTTGAAGTCCAAACATATATTCTTCATGTGTCTCAGTTTATTTGATGCAATTGCCAACCTCTTTATTACTTCTTCGTGACAATTATCGCTACTGCTTATAAGAGAACCAAGGTATTCGAAACTAGCAACTTGCACTAGTTCTTTGTTATTTGGTTGAGATTAAGAGCGTTTTAGTTATTTTGTCGTTTGTAATAATTTTGGTCTTACTTTCGTTCAGAAGTAGATTTTGTTCTTCAATTATATTCTTTGATGTAATTGATTAGGAGTCCGAGATATATTTTTTTCTGTAGGGCAGTGTTGTATGATCGGCATATCTAAGTTCAGGTATCTCGTGACCTCCCATATTGAGTCGGTCGATGTTGTTTTGCTGCTGGTAATTTCTTATATTCCTCGTGATGTTCTCTGCATGAACATTGCATCGATATGATGATAGTACATATCCTTATCTGACTCATTTTTCCACACTGAACCCATGTGATCTTTCACCGCCTACTCTTTCGACTAATTGTTGGTCTTGATACAACATTCATTTTGATGAGGTGAATTAAAGGTGAATTAAGTATAGAGAAAAATCTGTCTTTCATGATGTTACAAAGTATCTGATTAAAGCACAAAATCGAAGGCCTTACTATAATCGACGAAACATGTATAGATATCAACAATAAATGCTCTATATTTCTCTATAATGTTTCACAGACGATTTATAAAATTTTCTAAAATATAGTATTCATAATTGCTAAGAATCACCATGGTTTCCTATAAAAGCAGTATTTATAATTACCCACAATCACTAGAATTTTTTATAAAATAAGTTTTATTTATAATTGCCCAAAATCACTAAATTTTTCTATAAAATATGTGTTATTTGTAATTATCCACAATCACACTAAGTGGAACCACATGGGGAGCCAGTGGAAATATACTTAGTAAAGTTTACCAGCAAGGCATAAGACCACACCTGGAATATGGTTCAGCTGCGTGGTGTCCTGCATCAAACACCACATTACAAGATCTAGATAAAGTGCAAAACCAGGCACTTAGAATAATGTTGGGAGCAATGAAATCAACACCCATAGCAGAGACGCAGAAAATGGGAAGAATGCAAACACTTGGCGAACGCAGAGACACAAAAGTACTAATTCAAGCAGAAAAGTTCCAGTGTATGCCAAGTCATCCAATGAAGGAAAGATTCCAAAATCTAGCAATGGGGTGACTGAAAAGGAGCAGCTTTTTCCATCAAGCTAAACGACTCCGTAGACAACTTACAGACCTACCTGAAGTTGACAGCCCCTTAAGGTCTGTACCAGAACAAACCCCGTGGAGTGAAAGCCATGGCATACCAATATACATTCAGACCCATGTGAAAGGAATACTAAGCGAGGACGAACAGAACAGTGTGCAGCGAATGACAGTCACCCTCAGCTTCCTGGATGAGGAATATCCACAAGATATATGGGTCAGAGTGTACACAGATGGGTCAGCACAGAATACTGTGAGGAATGGAGGTGCAGGTGTATATATAGAATATCCACACAAGCCTAGAGATACAATCAGAACACCGACGGGAAAATTATGCAATAATTTTGATGCAGAAATCCAGGCAATTAGTGTGGCAGCTATAAAAACTGCTGAATTCCAACTCTGACCTACAGCCTGTGGTATTCCTGACAGATGCAAGGTCAGTGCTTCAAGCTCTCCAGTTTGGAAAACTAACAGACTTGAAAAAACTACTTAGCGAATTGTCTTACCAGTATATGGTAACCATGCAGTGGATACCCTCTCACTGTGGAATACCAGGAAATGAAAAAGCAGACCAACTGGCTAAGGAAGGTGCTGCCGAAGACCAACCAGATATACCAATCACCTACCATCAAAAAAACAGATGATCAAGTCAATAAGAAAGCCACAAACACCAACACATGATGATTATCACATTATGAACAGATCAGAACAAGTTATAATTCTACGTCTCAGAACAGGACACAACCGACTCCGCAGTCACATGTATACAAAGTTCAAGATTGGCAACACGGCCATGTGTACATGTGGACAGGCAGCACAGAGTGCCCAACATATACTTCAAGAGTGTTCTGAGCATGAAACGCTGAGGCAGATATATTGGCCAGAGGAAACAACACTGGAATCAAAGCTCTATGGGACACTGTATGAACTACAAAAGACAGTGAGTTTTATTAAGGAGACAGAATTACAGATATAGACATGTTTTAAGTGAACGAAAGAAGAAGAAGAAGAACCCACAATCACTAGATTTTTCTATAAAATATATGTTATTTATAATTACCCACAATCACTAGATTTTTCTATAAAATATATGCTATTTATAATTACCCACAATCACTAGATTTTTCTATAAAATATATGCTATTTATAATTACAATCACCAGGATTTCCTATAGGCCTAAGTGTTTAAAATTAATCACAATCGCCAAATTTTCCTATAAAATATTTGTTATTATAAATACTCACAATCACCAGGTTTTCTTACAATAGAGCATCTGCTTCCTCGTGGTGTGCTGCCAGGTGCCCAACTCAGCCGCCGACCCTGTCCAGGTGATCTATCCAGCCTGGACATGCTGGAACTGATTAGCTTGTCCTCTACCACTTGAAACTTGTCTTTTTGTTTATTCTGAGTTGTTGGATGTAAAGTGCTCAAACTTAAGCTTAATTTGAAGCTATCCAGCCCAGGGACATCCAAGCTTTGAGCTGTCTTAAGTTTACTTGATCTGGCACTAGTTTTATCCTGAATAGGGCTTTGGAATCGAGTACTATGTGAAGGTTCAATACACATATTCGTGGTAAGATCACAACTTTCAGTGGTGTGACTGAAATCACTACAGGTACTTATAGTTTTGAAATCTTCTTGAAGACTTCTTGCAAACTCATTTATAAAATTCGATTGATCGACACTGAAATGTCTTCTCCGAGATGTGTCACCCAACGACGCTGCCACATCTTCGACATGAATACTTATGATAGGAACTTCAAGACTGTGACTTCTGTGAGCATTTCTACCAAACTTTGTTCTACCTTCGCTCATAGAATTATCGTACATGTTGCTCGCAGAGGCTCTCAATGACTGTCTGCCTCTTGAAAAGCCTCTAAATTCAACGATCGTGTCATCTAAGCTTGCAGCAGTATCGCTTCTGTCGTTATTAAATACACATTTTTCCAAACTTGTTTCACTAGATTGATGGCATTCTGTGCTTGAAAGCTGCAAACGATGCATTGTATCAACAATGCTGTGTTGCACGTCACAAACAGCACTCGAGCTTTTGTCTCTGGCTTGACGACTGAGTAATTCTTTATTGTTATTTTGTGTAGATTTGTGTAATTGATCGCTGTTCATAACCACCGTATGCATGGTATCTCGAGTGCCCGGCACGTTCAGGGTAACAGTTGCACTGTGAGACGAATCATTGTCGAGTGCATTATTATGTGCAGCAGGTCTTGAAGAATATATAAAAGTACTGTTGCCATTAGACAAACGATGTGAATCGTTTATTTCTGGAATTATGTGATGCCTGTGTGATTGCATTAACTTCGTCCTAGCAACGTTGCTGTTTTCATCGTTGTGCTCGTAAACCTGACAGCACTCACCATTTCTTTTGTTGCCTACTAAAACGTTGATGTGTTCTGAGTCTATAAAAACAGCATCATCTTCATCCTCTTCTGTTTCTATTGCCAGAAGCATTCTGCGTTCACTTGCAGAGATGATGTCTTTGAGTCTAGTGACGTCATCTGCAAAATCATTTTCCATCGAGTCATCAATGCTACCTTCTACGGGTAGAAGTATCGGAATATGAAACTGCCCAGACATCATTTTCAGTTGTCAGCTGTCATTGTTTTATACCAATATAATATCAGCAATCAGTATTACCTTTCAGTATAATATCAGCCCTCAGTTTTACCCTCCAGTATAATATCAGTCCTCAGTTTTACCCTCCAGTATAATATCAGCCCTCAGTTTTACCCTCCAGTATAATATCAGCCCTCAGTTTTACCCTCCAGTATAATATCAGCCCTCAGTTTTACCCTCCAGTATAATATCAGCCCTCAGTTTTACCCTCCAGTATAATATCAGCCCTCAGTTTTACCCTCCAGTATAATATCAGCCCTCAGTTTTACCCTCCAGTATAATATCAGCCCTCAGTTTTATCCTCCAGTATAATATCAGCCCTCAGTTTTGCCTCCAGCATGGATTTAGAGTATACTGTGACTTAAGTTTATGTGAAAAATTTGTCTGACTTGTCTGTTTTAACGATGATGATGATTTGCGTCTTTACAGAAAATCAGGAAGCAGGTTAGTGTACATTGCCGAGACACATAGTGCATGTGTCTCACACATGATTGCCAGACCGGGCATATTTTGCAGAGAAAGTGCCTTTCCCATTCGTACTACTCCCCTCTGTTGATTAGGACAAGGGGAAAGCAATGGCAATATGCTTGGAAATTTAAAAAAAAAGAACTGCAAGAAATTCCAGAGGATGGTTTAGTACACCATCGACTGCATTATGGTCTCCATGTTACAGCAAACAGCTATGTTTTATTGCACAATTTTAGAGGTTGTTTTTTTTTTCTTAAATTTGACGAATATCTCATCTTGAATATCTCATCTTGAATATCTCATCTTGAATATCTCAGCTTGATGTAAGAATCGTTATCTTCTGTGACACATTGACATATAGTATCTGTGAACAGAGGAAATACTATATACATATAGTATCTGTGAACAGAGGAAATAGTATACACATATAATCGAAATATACATGTGTTTATTATTATTCATACCACAAATGAGAAAGCTATAGCAAAGTAGTAATAACGACACTAAAGTAACACTTTTAAGATCATGTGTTTTCCCAGTGGTTACATATGGATGTGAGGGGTGCAAAGGAAACTCATTGCTCTAGGCGGACCCAGGGTTAGCAGATAACAAAGATCCCAAATTTATCTCCACGCGGTGCACCCTGGAAACAGAAATACAGCAGCTCGAGCTGATTCTGGCCAAATCATTTGGGGATCGTGTCCGAGAATGTGGAGGTAGCAGATGGAAAGAGATTTGCCTGCACAAGAGACAGACAATATCTCCGACACCACCAGTATCGCCACATATAGCGACACTGTTGACATACAGTGAAGCTGGTCAGTCCAGTCCGAACATTGGAGGGGCGGCCAATGTAAAATGCACGTAAAGGTAGATGCATGGCGAGAGACAAATAGATTTCATACCGAGTACAATGAAACAATGAAAGGGCAGAACAGCGCTAGAGGGCAGCGCGAACTGCAAATAGAAAGTGAAAAGTCCCTAGAAAAGGGGAACTACAAGCTCCGTCAGCTCGAGACGAGCGTCTAGTTACCTGTGTTCCTTACAGGCAGAGACCCAGACCCATTCATTGGCGTTTGGTAAAGCAAGAAGACCTAATCCAACTCTAATGTCGAGCCTTCCTAAACCGGTATTATGCTCGCGAAGAGAAAGGGTTCCGTACCCGATGGGCTCAGGCACAAGAGGGACAACGATTTAGCCCTGGCCCAACTCTACTGTCAGGTTTTCCTACACCGGAAATACACTTGAAGAGAGAAAGGGTTCAGTACCTGATGGACTCAGGCGCTATTGGGACAAGGACGCTCAGCTCGAGAACGCCTTGCTCTCAAACGCGTGGTGTGAGACTCGAACTTGGACAAGGGGTATACGATGTCGGTGAATGACACCTCGGCTAAGAGGGCGAAAGAGCCAGGGTCCAACTCCTCTGTTGAGTTCTTCCCCTTAAGGAATCAGGCTCACGGATGAGAAACGGTTCAGTACCCAATGGGCACAGGCACAGCACGTCCAATTACACGAGGCAAGTTCATAGACAGTGGAACACCTAGTGCGAGTCAGACGAGAGCAAAAATCGTCTGGGCGAAGAGTCGCCACTACGCGTGCCTGGAGACAGATATAGAGGCTGTAACAGGCTAAGGGTAGCCCACCCGAATTGTCAAGGCATGCCGAAATCGGATGTGCTAGACCTACATGGCGCATAACGGTGGCACTACGTAATCACACTCCCGGCGGAAATCGCACGGATATCCGTGACGGTTACAATGGAGCGAACGAAAAACAAACAAACAATATGGATGTGAGACTTGGACTTTAAACAAGACAATATACAAAAGAATAAATTCATTTGAAATGAAGTGCTACAGAAAGATCCTACGAACATCATGGACGGAGAAAAAGAGGAACATTGAAGTTTTAAAATTACTGAAACTAAAAAGAAGGGTGACTTCTAAATACAATCATAAGAAGGAAGCTACAGTATTTTGGACACTTAAAGCGGCATGATGATATCGAGAGGCTTATTCTAGATGGCAGAATGCCGGAAAGATAAGAAGAGGAAGACCAAGAAGACGATGAACCAGCGACATCGAAGAATGTATGCACATGAATTTGGCCAATTCATACCAGCTTTCTTGAAACAGAGAGGCGTTCAGAGTATCCACGACGAAGACAACGTTCTGGAAAGAATGTCACTTGATATATTATTCATACACACACGCACACATAAATATATAGACCTGCTTATGCATTTTCAGTTTTCATCAATATACGTAAACGCGAACAATTGAAATGGTAAAATGACTATCACCAAAGAGGAACTCAAGGAAATAAATATTAGTTCTGGAATCCCTAGTTTCAAACTGTTTTCTCAGTAGCTCCAAAAAAAAAAAAACGCTGTAGCGCTAGAGAGCAATATGAAAGAGATTGGGACCCACTGATCTGAAGCATATTCCTTTCTTGAGTTTCTGCTTTCGCTCTTATCTTTTAGCATTGTACCGTGTGTGTTTTCTCCTTTCTCCCTGTGTGTTTCTCCTTCCCTTTGTGTTTTCTCCTTCTCCCTGTATTTTCTCCTTCCTGTGTGTTTCTCCTTCCCTTTGTGTTTCCTCCTTCTCCCTGTGTTTTCTCCTTCTCCCTGTGTTTTCTCCTTCTCCCTGTGTGTTTCTCCTTCATGTTTGTTTCTCCTTCTTCCTGTGATTTCTCCTTCCTGTGTGTTTTCTCCTTCTCTCTGTTTTCTCCTTCATGTGTGTTTTCTCCTACCCCCTGTGTTTTCTTCTTCGCCCTTTGTTTTTTCATCCCTTTGTGTTTCTCCATATCGTGTGCTTTCCCTTTGTGGTTCTTCATAGCGTATGTTTTCTCCTACCTCTTGAGTCTCCTCTTTCACTCATATCTTTTAGCCTTGTACGATGTGTTTCCTTCTTCCCCTTGTGTTTTCTTCTTCCCCCTGTGGTTTCTCTTTCCCCTGTGTTTTCTCCACAACCCTGTGTTTTATTCTTTCCCCGTGTTCCTCCGTTCCGTGTGCTTTCTCTTTACCTTGAATTTATACTTCGCTTGTGTTTTCTCCTAACTGTATGCATTCTCCTACCCTTGTGTATTATCTCATACCCTTGTGTTATCTCCTTCCCTTATGTGTTTCTTCTTCATCTTGTGCATTTTCTACCTCCTTTGTGTATTTTCGCATTTCTTTGTGTTTTGTCACCTTCCCATGTTTTATCTAAACCCTTCTATTTTCACACTAACTTGTGTATTGTCTACTTCTGGTAAAAAATGATGTAGAAAATGAATGTGTTTTCTTTTTTATTGGTTAAACGGATTTGCTCCTGAAAGCACCGGCAAACTACAGGAGTAATGTGCATAGAATCATGCTTTAAGACGACACATACCGCATTCCTATCGCAGTTCACAAAAATACCAACAACATAGCAATATGGAATGTGAGAACCATGAGATATTTAGGGAAATTATAAAACACCGAACAGGAAATGATGATATGTCAACATAATTGGATTTAGAAATGAGATGGTTTGGGGCAGGCAGTATAGTACCGAAAAACTTCAAATTAATATACTCCGGAGGAGGCCAACATAGACATGGAATAGGTGTAATTTTAGACAAGAAGAAAGCAAACAGGGCTTCTGGAGTATATCAGACAGATTTCTACTACTTAAATTAGAGGGACATCCTATTAACATAAATATTATTCAAGTATACGCATCAACATCAAAATGTACCGATGGAGATATATATCAATTCTGCAAAGATTAAAACACAGCTATGAAACAGTGCAAGACTCACGAGGAAATAGTGATGGTTGATTTGATCGCAAAGATAGGGCAAGATATTGATGTCACTGCTAGATTTGGCCTGAAAAGATAAGAAATATTATACGGACATTAGTGGACTAGGTCAGAAGTAATAACACGATAATATGAAATACAAGGTTATATCAACATCCTAGATGTGAGATATTAGTGGACTGGGTCAGAAGTAATAACCCGATAATATGAAATACAAGGTTCTATCTACATCCTAGACGACTGTTGACATGGAGAGCCCAGATAACAAGACTCACAATCAGATCCATTATATTATGGTCAATAAACGATTTTAAAACTCATTGCAGTATGTCAAAACACCCTCAAGTACAGACTGCAATAGCGACCATGTTCCTGTTGTGGGAAAGTATACGATTAAAAAGACTAAGAACTACCAAGAAAGATAACAACTCAGATATAAATCTATTAGTAAAGAACACAGATTACAAGCACATTACAATATAGCAATAGAAAACAGCTACAACACCATAGAGAAAATACAAACAATCGATGACCAATGGATGATGTTAAAAGAATATATACAGAAAACATCTGCAGAGACCCTGCCAGCACAGAACAGCTAGCACAGAAAGATTTGATGACAGACAATATCTTAAAGTTTATGGAACAAAGAAGAAATGCTGACATTTCAGAATTTTCACAAGATAAACAAAGAAATAAAATATAAATTCAATATAGCCAAAGAGGAATGGTTAAATGCAAAATGCTGTGAAATAGAAAAATATCATCATGGAAATACAAGGGATATACATAAACAAAGAAATGATATAACGGGTATAAGGCAAGTTAACAAGACTGGACGATGAAGTCAATGCAATGGCATGTGTTAATAGGAGAAATCAAAATCATGCACAGATGGGAAGAATATATTAAAGAACTTTACAATGATAGTAGAAATGAAACAGACAGTACAACAACAAAGACCCCTGTATATTAACTACAGAGGTAGAAGAAGCTATACAACACTTGAAATACAATAAATCTCCTGGACCAGATAATATTGCAAAGTAAGAATTAGAAGTGCTGCGGGAGTATGGCATAGAAATAATCACCAAAATGCTAAATGACTTCTCTAGCAGTGGTATAACCCATCTGAATTTCTTTTTAAATCAATATTCATGGCCTAACCGAAGAAACCTGGTGCAGAGAATGTGAATTCCACCGAACAATCAACATTATGAGTCAGATGACCAAGTTCCTATTTCGTAATATCATTAGACGAATAAGTGGTAAATTAAAACCAGAAATTGCAGATGAGCAATGTGGATTTGTGGAAGGAAAAGGGACAAGAAATGCCATATGTATAATACGAACATTGTTGGAGAGGGCAATAAAAGTACAAAATGGCATGTACTTGTGCTTCATAGATTGTAGTAAAACTTTTGACACATTGAAAGATTCAAGAATGATAAAAATGTTAGAAAAACTAAATGTTGATGAGAAAAATCTAAAGATAGTAAGAAATATATATTGGAAACAAATAACTGCGATGAGGGTTGGCAGTAATGTAGGAGAATTCCAAAAGATAGAGATGGCTGTCAAGTCAAACTAGGATGTGTAATGTCACCAGGTCTTTTCTCCCGTTACAGAGGATATTATGTGAAATATAGAAAGCATGCCAGGAATAGCAGTTGGAGGTTACAATATGAATAATCTAAGATATGCTAACAATACAGTTCCTACTGCAGGGAGAGAACAAGAACTTCAAGCGCTGTTAGACACGCTAGTACAAGAAGAAAAACAGGGAGAAAGCAGAAGTAATGGTTGTTTCAAAGAAATACACACCGTCAAAATTCAGCATTACTATCAATGATGCAAAATTAAATCAAGCGGATAGTCAAGTATCTTGGCAGCAATTTAGCATCAGATGGCAATTGCTCCAATGAGATCAAGAACAGGATAACACAGACCGAATCAACATTTCAAAAAAATGAGAAATATACTATCATCAGGTGACATATTATATCCAGAACGTAGTCTTTCCTATGGATCTCTTGAATTCTCCGCGGTCTTGAGCAAGTTGTCCTGCCTCTTCTAGTGATATGTGCAGACATTCTTGAATGTCTTTTATCCAATGACGCCTTGGGGGGAGGGTGGGCTTTGCCCCTGTTGCCTTCTATCATCCCCTCCAGTAACACTCTCTCCATGCCGTCATGTCTCTTACTGTGACCAAAAAAATACTAGCTTTTTCTTTAATATGGTGTTCAGAAGCCAGCCTCCCTGGACGTTAATTGTTCGTAACACATCCTGGTTTGCTTTCCTTTCTCTCCGTGGTATTCTCAAAACTCTTCAAAAACACTTAACTTCAAATGATGTTATTCTCTTTGTCACTGTTTTAGTGTCCATGCTTCACATCCATATGTCCTCACAGGAAACACACATGTTCGTAGTAAACACAACTTGGTTGTTATATTAGTAACCTGTCATAGTTTCTTTAGCTGTTTTAATTTTTACAGCTCCCTTGTTCTTCTCTTAATCTCAACTGCGCAGTCACCTCAATCTATAAAATGGAGTAATATCACATACTCGAATTCGAGTGTTAAGATGTTTTATTGAGCCACTGCTTCTTTATGGAGGCGAAGCATGGACGTAAACAAAAGTACCCAAGATAGGCTGGAGGCAACTGAGATGTGATTTTTAAGAAAAATGATAAAAATGTCATCGACAGCCAAGAACATGGACAGCCAAGAAAGCTAATGTAGAAGTTCTCAGATATGCTGGAGTAAAACGATAAATTATAGCAAAAATTAGAAGCAAACCATCAAGATTTTTAGGGTATATGATAAGGTAATTAAAACGGAAATACAAAGGGGAGAAGAGACAGAGGAAGACAAAGAGAGAAATTTCTGAATGGGTTGTCACTGTGGCATAAAAGGAAGCCACCAACTGAACTTATTAACAACACAAGAGACAGAGAGTTGTGGAGAAACATGATCGCCTATGCTACTCGGAATGACACTTGATTGATTGTTTGTTTGTATATTCCCCATGTGCGTTTTCTACTGCTTTTGTATGTTTTCTCTGTCCCGTGTGTGTTCTCTTTCCTCCGTATGTTCTCTCCTTCTCATGTGTGTTTTAATTTTACTTTTGTGCTATCTGTGTCCCGTGTTTGTTTTCACCTAAGCAAAATATAAATAAACACTATACTAACTAATTAAGATTGACAAGTAAATTTGAAGTTTTGGCAATAGTGCCTTTATCAAAATGAAACAAAGATAGACATAAATAATCTTCTGGAAATAGTATGATGTTTAAAGATACCCGACATTAGTGCTCGTTATTGATTCGGACATTACATTTATGTAAATCAGCAATGAATGAATATCCGTGCTGGTTACAATGGGACGAACGCAAAAAAAAACAAAAAACAAACAAACAACAGCAATAACAAAAATAACACTACAAACAATAGCAATAACAGCTACAAGCATATGTCGCTAAAGTAGAATAAGACATGACAGAAATCACGGGTAAATGACTTCAAACAAAATGTGAGAATTGCTAGTCACATTAAAATGGAAATGTAAATCAGAAACACAGAATAGGCTAGACCAGGAAATAATTGTATCTCTCGATGGAGATGTAAATCAGAAACACAGAATACACTAGACCAAGAAATAATTTTATCTCTCGATGGAGAGCTAGAAAATTATAAACAAATTACACACTCGTACGTATGAAGTCTTCGGGACAGAATAGTATTTCATCTGTCGACCTCCATTATTTTTTTAATATAAAAATTATGATATTAAAAAAATGTTATTATGGTTCCTTATGTGTAGGAGATTGAAACCAGATTTTGTGAACGGCGACTTTCAATCATTAACTTGATAAAACGTCAATGACTGAAAGTCGCCGTTCACAAAATCTGGCTTCAATCTTCTACACATAATCAATCAATCAAGTGACATGCCGACTGGCGTAGGCGATCATGTTTCTCCACGACTCTCTGTCTCTTGTGTTGTCAATAAGCTCGGTTGGTGAGTTTCGACCGTGCCACGATACAAGCCCATCAAGTAACTTTTTTCATTGTCGACCTCTATCTCTTCTCCCTTTGATCTTTCCAGTGGTTATTAAGTGTTCAAGCTGTGTTCTTCTCAGCACATGCCCTAAACCTTGACTGTCTGCCTCTAATGTTTGATATGATTGATCTTTTTACGCCAGCATCAATGAGAACCTCTGCATTAGTTTTCTTGGCTGTCCATGGTATTTTCATCATTCTTCTCAGAAACCACATTTCTGTAGCCTCCAATTCACTTTGAATTTTCTTGTTTATAGTCCATGCTTCACATCCATAAAAAAGAATCGGTTCGATATAACATCTCAGCATAAGGAACACATAATAACACATAAGGAACTATAATAACTTTTTTTTTCAAAATTAGTCAGAGACAGATATATAAATTCCCGCTCCCTCTCACTCTACTATCTGTATATACTAGTAGATACATCTACACTCCTTGTCTACGCTCACATGCGCACATAAATATATAAACACAAACACATGCACGAACAAACACATGCACTCTCGTATATCCATACACCTGCAACAATTTTATATCAGCGAGCATCAAGTGAATATTGACAACATGAATAAAGATAAATAACCCACATGTAAACCCATATGAGCACATGTATTCGAAAATCACACTGGTTTACCAAAAAAATGAAGTTGAAAGTTGTCTATAATTTTTTAACTGAATTATGAGCATAATGTTCCACTGAAGCCAAAAATGACATCCATTTTTTTCAATCAGGTCAGGTTTTTTTTTCCTAAATTGATTTTAAACAATTATATTCTCTGACTGTAGCCTTCTATCCATAACTACATTTTGGTGATATTAGTAGTTGATTTATGTTTTACATTTCTCACATAAAAAGTATTTAACAGAATGTATTTATTAAATGTTACAAACATGGAATTATATAAATGAAGAGAAGACATTGAAAAAGGTACGGACATGTAAATTATGTCATCACTGAGCAAAATTCAAGACATAAACTTCAATTTCTTCGACTTTCTCGAGTGCTCAGCAGCAGGAAATTATCTCTCTTCGTGAATATCTCTAAATGTCTCTCTTCAGAGTCTAGCAGTAATCAGCCATCATTACTGCATCCCAATGTCCTTGATACCTGGTCTCCATCTCTTTTATGTCCTGATGGAACCTCTCTCTCCTTGCGCGTCACTCATTGATCCAAGATTCTTGGGAAACCGATCCATATGCGAGAATAAATAATGCACTTTTATGCTTATGTGACATCCAAGGTTTTTGAAAGCAGTCAGCATATTGTTTACAACTTCTTCATAGTTATTGGCTTTGGTACTGCCCAAAACATTCTTCACAACCAGAATAAAGGCCTTCCATGCTTCCAATTCCAATTTCTTCATTGATTTTTCAAACTCATTTTGGTAAAAAGGATGTGGAGCAACATCCCTAAAAGTATCTTCTTCTTCATCCTACTCTTGATCTTCTAGAACACTGAAAGAATCTTCATCACTGATGTCAGGGAGTCTGCATAGACAGGCACTGGACTTTCACCAGAGTTAGCTACAGGACGATGTGCTGATTCAAGATCAGGATACTTGAGGACATTTCGATTCTTTCTATTGATCCCAGTCACATCAAAAGCGCAGAAATAGCAGTTAGAGACATGGTTTGTGGGCTCCCTCCAAACCATGGGTATTCCAAATTTCAGACTGCCCTTCTTGTCTTTAATATACTCACGCGGGTATTCAGTGCATGACTTGCACACCATGTGAGGAGCCCAAGCTTTATCCTAGTCACCAAGTTTTATACCAAAATACGCATGGTAAGCTTGCTTTATGAAAATTGTGACTGGGTTCCTATTAGAAACGAGGGTGTATTCACCGCAGATGTAGCAGAAGATGTTAGGCTTATTTCTGCAAGATCTTCTAGTTGAAGCCATTTGAATCACTTGAAACATTAAAAAAATGTAAAAAAAGAATAAACAAACAGTTATACTAGTAAGTTTAAACAAATGAAATCTTCATAATTTGTATATTCCAAGATAGATTAAGAAATTTTGCAACATATGAAGTGAAAATATCCATACATGTGACAATAAAATACTTGCTTTCTATATCATTTGTCCTTTTAAATAGGAAAAAAATATACTTTTGATCAAATCTGTGGAAAATCAATTATCGTTTTATTGACTGATTTGACATGGAATATGGCCCACCTATAAAAAACGTGGTGCTAGATAAAAAAAAAACCTGACCTGATTGAGCAAAACCAATGTGATTTTTAGATTCAACACAATAAAATTATTCTAAATCTGTAAAGAAAAAACCATAGACAGCAAATTTGATGTTGACCAGTGGCATCATCATAATCAAGTGCCGTCTCCACATCGAAGGTTGGCTGTATCGGACCTTCAATATCCTCAGTCTTTTGTTCTGAAGTATCTTATCCATGCCACGATGTTTCACTCCCACTGGTTCCTCTAACTCGTCATCCTCAACCTTACTTTCAGCAAAAATTATAACAACGTGTTCGATCTCTTTATAAGAAGAAGAAGAAGAGGAGGAGGAATTAAAGTATATCCTGTACAAGAAATTGTTCTACAATATGTGTTGACCAATACAACCAATCATATCGCCAGTATAATATGAATGAGTCAGCGATCGAACCACCTGGACTGACGAGTTGGTTTGCCGGGCGAGTTCACCATCAACTCTGCTAACGCTCATACACCTTTATTTATTGGCAGACTATCCTATTCAGGACGCAGCAATCAACACAGTATTTTTTGGCTGTAGTGATTTTCTAAGAAATATAAATACGTTCAGCACTTTGCCATTGCTTTCTGAACAGTCCCGATGCACAATTGCCTGTAGTGGAGATCGATCTCGTCATAGACGAGCTCTGTACCACCCTGCCACAGAACCAGGCCCTTTATTTACATGTGTCCTAAATATTTATTTTTTCGATTTTTATTTTCTTTAATATATTTTTTCCTCGTACGTTTTTTTTTCTTCTCATTGTCAGAATCTCTTTGTTCGTTTTCATCTCTTTCCATGGAGTTCTCTCGTTTCTTCTACATATTAACTCGTACAGACACAATGAGAATATCTGATATTGGAAATGTTATACATCACCAAATATGATACATTAGCTCAACTCCATCCAATTGGCAGCTAACCTTGATCCAGAACACACTTTCTCAGACTATCCCGTATTCAGATGTCTGCATCAATATCCATAACCATTTCTTTTTTTTTAATACAGTAGCCAACCATTAACAGTATTTCACTAGATTCAGCGAGCACAAATACGCACGAACATACGTACATTATTGATCTATGATATCGGTTCAGATAGGCAGACGTTCGCTCCAGTAGCACGTGAGAAACACATCCGATGTTAAACAAACACTATGTATCAGAACGTGTTCGTCCCAGGGGCCCTTACTTTACTCTGAGGGGACCTGGTAGCAGCAAGTAGGACAAATTATGTAAATAATTGATCATTATCAGGTTAGTTGGTTCACAGACTGGTTTTGGAGTCGCCTGATTATGTCACTTCAATATTCTCAGTTTATGCCTGAACAACGATATTATTGTATATCACTACTTCTTCATGCATCCGTTTCTTTGTATTCCTCTGTTTCTCTCTCAATTTACCATTCATTACTCAATTATAATCGACTAATTTACCATTCATTACTCAATTATAATCGACTAATTTACCATTCATTACTCAATTATAATCGAACTCAATGTACCATTCATTACTCAATTAAAATCGACCTCAATTTACCGTTCATTACTCAATTATAATCGACTAATTTACCATTCATTACTCAATTAAAATCGACCTCAATGTACCATTCATTACTTAATTAAAATCGACCTCAATTTACCGTTCATTACTCAATTAAAATCGACCTCAATTTACCGTTCATTACTCAATTATAATCGACTCATTTACCATTCATTACTCAATTAAAATCGACCTCAATTTACCGTTCATTACTCAATTAAAATCGACCTCAATTTACCGTTCATTACTCAATTATAATCGACTAATTTACTATTCATTACTCAATTAAAATCGACCTCAATGTACCATTCATTACTCAATTAAAATCTACCTCAATTTACCATTCATTACTCAATTATAATCGACTAATTTACCATTCATTACTCAAGTAAAATCGACCTCAATGTACCATTCATTACTCAATTAAAATCGACCTCAATTTACCATTCATTACTCAATTAAAATCGAACTCAATTTACCATTCATTTTTAAAAATTGGTAGCATATCCCATCCAGGACGTAGCTATCAACCCAGCATTTGTTGGCTGTGGAGATTTTCTTTGCAATATAAATACGTTCAGTAGGTTGCCATTGCTTTCTGAACGGTCCGGATGCACAATTGCCTGTGGTGAGGAACGAACTCGGTACCTTTGTCGTCACAGACGCGCTCTGTACCACTTCGCCACAGATTATAATCTACCTCAATTTATCATTCATCACTTAATTATAATCGTCCTCAATTTGCCGTTCATTACTCAATTGTAATCAACCCGGATGTCATGGAAGTCGGATTACCTGAATCACGACCTCCAGTATTTCTTGATGATTTAAATCGTTGATATAGGCATATTGTACTAACGTCCACGGTGAAAGCACCTTACTTGATCATAAGAGACCTTGTTTTTCAATGTCTTAATCTAAACTGAGCAAGCTGTCTGCGGACATCACTCAGGTCAGTGTGTTATTAAATGGTGTGTGTTGTCTAACGTCACCCAGGTAAGTGTGTTATTATATGGTGTGTGTTGTCTGACGTCACCCAGGTAAGTGTGTTATTATATGGCGTGTGTTGTCTCACGTCACCCAGGTCAGTGTGTTATTATATGGCGTGTGTTGTCTCACGTCACCCAGGTCAGTGTGTTATTATATGGTGTGTATTGTCTGACGTCACCCAGGTCAGTGTGTTATTATATGGTGTGTGTTGTCAGTCTTGACTTTATGGCTTCCAAATATATTGTTCATAACTTTTATTGCTTTTAGACAACACTACAGACACCTGAACAAAGGAATGCTCAACAATGACGCCTGGTATAATGGATGTATTTTGGCAATAATTGCACGCACTATAATCTAATTTCGTCCCTGATCTTAAGGTCGAACAAAGATATGCGCCAGTAAGCCCTGATATAACCAAAATATACTCTTGTCTTAGATTGACAGTAGCATGCCTCTGCAAGTAGCGGCTTGAATCTAGTAATTAACAAACATGCAATACATAAAGATAAACCATATTGTTTAGTTATACCTCGGTTGTTGCAGCTCCATTAACCACAACCTCCTTTATTTTGTATGGTAAAAGCTCTCATTCAAGAGCTTGTACAACCAAATGGAGTTTAAGTCCGAGGTTAAAATGAATGTGCCTACCGATATTTACCTTCTTTTAATAAACAAAAAATTAAGTCCTTTTATTTGTACTCTAACCCGTAGGAGTTTCTTCTTGTTACAACGTTTTGTACGGCTTGCAAAAGCCTTTTTCAGAACAAACATTAGCGCTCCTAAGTTTCCGCCTGCTAGTTAGCCTTTTTCAGGATTTATGTCTGTCCTTCCCATGACACAGTCCTATTCAATACGTCTTTCACGTGATTTCTCAGTCCTATTCAAGACGTCTTTCACGTGACTTCTCACAGTCCTATTCAAGACGTCTTTCATGTGACTTCTCACAGTCCTATTCAAGACGTCTATCACGTGATTTCTCACAGTCCTATTCAAGACGTCTTTCATGCGACTTCTCGAAGTCCTATTCAAGACGACTTTCATGTGTCTTCTTACAGTCCTATTCAAGACGTCAATCGCGTGATTTCTCACAGTCCTATTCAAGACGTCTTTCATGTGGCTTCTTACAGTCCTATTCAAGATGTCTTTCACGTGATTTCTCACAGTTCTATTGAAGACTTCCAGTCTTTCTCATGACCTTAGTCATATTCACGACTTAGTCTTCTTCGTGGTTTCTATAACCTGCAAGTAAACAAGACAACGCAAAGATTTCCATCAATTTTTAAGACTATCACTTTTCTTTATAGCTTCTATAACCACCAATTCAAATTGACAATACAAAATCTTCCACCAGTCATTTTTAAGACTATCAGTCCTATTCATGGCTTATATTTTTCTAGGCAACATCAATCGTTTGATTATGGGCACGATAAAAAAAAGACGGCATACGCATTGCATTTCCTTTCCGCAAATAATTGGACGTGCTATAATCTAAGTTTGTCTCAGATCATAAGGTCGCATATAGACTTCGGTCTTAGGTTGACAAGGCCGTGCATCGGCAAATTGTGGCTTTAATCCCTTAGTAAACAAGCAAATATATTTGTTATACCTCAGAGGTTGTAGTTCGCTGAACAACAGCTTCTATTATATTTGAGGATGTAAAGCTATAATTTAGGTAAAGCTGGACCACGGTTGAAAGAACTTATCTCTTCCTAAGAGCTACTTTTCATTTGGATCGACAAAAAAAACAATACTCCCATTATTAGAAATAACAATACTGCCAGTATTATAAATAACAATACTACTAGTAGAAATAACAGTACTCTCAGTATTAGAAATAACACTGCTGCCAGTATTAGAAATATCAAAACTTCGAGTATTAGAAATAACAACACTCACAGTATTAGAAATAATAATGCCTCCAGTATTAGAAATAACTACACTCCCAGTATGAAGCCTATAAATTGCATAGTATGGCGTAAACAAATCCAGCATGCCATGATCCTTTATGCGAAGTTGGTTGGCTTGCTGGCTGGCTGGCTGGCATGCTGGTTGGTTGAATTGTTCACTCTTGATTAGCGACCAGCATCGCGACATATGGATTATTCACATAATTGCTCCTCATGTCATTCAATCAGCCATCTGTTGGTGTATAAAAGACAAGTGTCCCCTGACAATTATTTGTCTTTTTGTTATAATCTTTCAATAGAACAAATTACTTTCTTCCTTCTCCTCCTGCCATTCCAATTTCAAACCTTATCTGAATAAACATTATCTGTAACATCCTCCTCCTAACACGTTGTATTGTATTCATAGCTGCCCTAATTAACTCTTTCCATATCTCTGTGCCATCCGCAATGAAAATGCCCGCCAATGCATCAGATTTGTCGATGTCTTGGACTCCTCCATTACCTCGACAGTAAATGTGATAATTTGAACGATACTTAGAAAAGTAACCCTCCTGTCAAGCATTTTTCTATTTTGCTCAGTATGCTCTTGGAGTATGATTAACTCAGTGTTGATTGGTCAATTGGTTGTTCGGGTGTGGTAGTACCAATGTTTTGCACAGAACATTCAGCGAATATTCTTTTAAACCTACACTGATGCATAGGAATTTCCGCTTAATGGCAGGGGAATGCGGTTCCAAATGGAAGCAAAGTTTTGTGTTTCAATGTTTTCTAAATGTAATATGTGATTTCTTTTCTGAATGACATGAATTAGAACAAGTTTAACCATTTTGATACGCTGAAATAACATTGTGACAGGTCTAGCAATCCAACAGTAAAAAAAGGTAAAGGTAGGTCCCAAGGCATCTGCCATCGGGGATGAAGATAACTCTTCATGTACTAAGCCGCAGAAACTATTAGATGGAGTAGCCAGTTTCCTTCCTTGCTGTTTTTTAACCTTCCCTAACTCATGAGTCAGGTACTCATTTACAGCTGAGTCGACTGGAGAAGTGGTCGTATCAAGTGAGAAATCACAACCCGGATTTTTTTTAATGTCCGGACGTGGTTTCGAACCTGGCCCACTGTAACCAGATGATAGCAAGCAAGCTCACTATCCACTAGGCTATCGCGCTCCTCAAACCAACAGTATAGAACTAAAACGTTCGTAGCATACATGGTGAGTTCTCAGAAGACGACACAACAGATTAAGTGATGTTCTCATGTTTCCAGGCTACCATCAGACAGTGAACCTCAAAATGGCCATGTCAGACCATGCAATCGATGGATTATAGAAATAATAGAGTCAATGAAAACAAACATATATGAAGCACACAGAAAAACCATCACCGGAGATCTCTTCCACCCCTGACGCTGGATGGCATAAAAAGTATAAAGCGAAAAGACAGAAAGACGAGAAGACTGGCTTATATTTCTGGCTATACAATATTTCAAGTACACAGCATTTCTCGTGGACATGAGAAAGAATCATGAAACTTATTAAAATATGGCTTGTCCTTGTCGTTCATCACATTGTGTACCCATCAATAATTTTCTGTTTGCTTCTATTTATTTACATTCTACAGTCCTGAATGATAATATCAATTTTCATGATGTTTTTTTTTTCAGAAGAGTTTATGATCAAGAGCGGCGCAAAGCAATGCTGCTTTCGTTTAGATACCCCCTTTCCGCCATTTCAGCCCCTCCTCCCCTATCGCTTTCAGGAATATTTTGTTAGCTCTTCTTTACACATGTTTCTCGCAACCAGGAGGTTGGTATATTCATCCAATGCCGTAAAGATAGTGTTCTATACAATGTCGTACATATTTTGGCTTATATAATGTCGTACATATGGTGGCTTATAAAATGTCGTACAGGTTGTGGCTTATACATGGTGGCCTATAAAATGGTGGCCTCTACAATGCTCAAAGGTTGAATGTCAGAGCCAGGATAAATAACGTCATGATTTGAGAGTTTCTCTTTGCAGACGATGCTGCAATTAGGACACACTCGGAGGAAGAACTGGAAACAAAAATGATATAATAGTAACAAGTGCAGCAGCAGCAATAACAATTATTACTGGTCTTATGATTATCTGAGTATATAGTATTGGTTATATCGATGGGGTCTTTGTTACCTCTAATATTTTATGGCAGTGTGTCCTGATATAACCTAATTGGACTTTGTCCGCTGGTTGAAAGGGGCACGCCTCTCCAAAAGAGGCAAACTCATTAACTACTACTACCTACCATGATGATCTGAGTTGATAGTTCGTTCTCTTGCTATCACCGGGTTACAGCGTGCCAGGTTCGAAACCACGTCTGAACACACAAAAATCCGGGTTATGATTTCTACCTTGACACGACCATTCCTCAAGTTGACCCAGCTGTAAATGAGTACCCGACGCATGAGTTAGGGGAGATAAGACAGCAAAGAAAGGGAACTGGCCATCCCCACCTAATAGTTGCTGCAGCTTAGTACATGAAGAGTTATTTTCATCCCTGACAGCAGGTTATGCCGTGGGTATACCTTTTTCTAGACACAAGCACTGACATCTTGACAGAACCTCGGACATTTAGACAAAACCACTGACTTCTAGACACAAGCACTTATATCTAGACTCAACCACTGATATGTAGACGCAAGCACTGACAGTTAGTCATAAGTATTGATATATAGACGCAATTACTGACATTTAGTCATAAGTATTGATATATAGACACAAGCACTAACATTTAGTCATAAGTATTGATATATAGACATAAGAAATAACATTTAGTCATAAGTATTGATATATAGACACAAGCACTAACATTTAGTCATAAGTATTGATATATAGACATAAGAAATAACATTTAGTCATAAGTATTGATATATAGACACAAGAAATAACATTTAGTCATAAGTATTGATATATAGACGCAATCACTGACATTTAGTCATAAGTACTGATATCTAGACACAAGCACTAACATCTAGTTCATATTTATTTTAGTCTTCGTGGGCTTATGAGAGGACCCAGTGGACCTTCAGTTCGCGAATCTGAATTTAATTCGGGAGCAGAGAATTCTACTCGCCTGTACTGCGAGATAAGAAGACGGGATGACACCTGTCTCCGACCTAGACGGCGCAGAAAAAGGAAAGTGATTTAGTTCGCCGGCTTAAGACATGAAAATGGAAACATGAAATCGTATTGTTGTTTTGTTCAGAACGATTCGGACGACGCACAGTTGCCTACATAAGATTTTGTTCTTAGCGGTTCGGACGACGCACAGTTGCCTATGTAAGATTTTTGAATATAGTACCTTGACTGTGTGACACGCTGTGCACCTCTCAGCTACAGAGCCAGTATAGTTGGTGTATACTGTATCCTAGCACCAGATACTCTCATATATTTAGGAGAACTCATGCGCACAAACATACTGTCAATATTTAGGGTATACACATTATTATTACTCTGAGACCCCCACAATTATCACTTATAGTGTGAAGAAGATCACAAGAGTGGTATTTAATGTAATCTTAGTTACATACATGTAATTACATTAGTTACATTTTCATAGCACACCTTGATTAAGATGAACTCTTTCTGCGGGGATATTGTTCAACACCTTTCGTCTCTGCTTAAGAAAGATTTCACAAATATTATGTCTGGAGAAGAGGTGTATTTTTGCATTTTCATTTGAACACAAAGAGTTGGACTACCCATTAATATCTATGTATGTTTCTTCGGCGCCAAAGACGGTGCATAGTGCAGAAACCAGAGCTCTCCAGTTTGAGCGATGTTATGCTACTGTGTAATTCCTGTAAGCTGTTGATACCTATACCCTCTTTTATGGTTGTTCTGCGAAGAGTGAGTCTCTCTTCCTCTTTTTCTTCTGCCATCTGGTACCTATTTTAACACTGCAGTGGCAGTCTCTTTTAGTTCATTATTATGCTCACTATTTTTATTCAAAATGGAGGTCTCCAAATTAAAATTAACATTCGGTCGAGAACACAAATATTAGAACAGGAACATGCAGTAGATTTTCTCAGTGTACCGCAAATCTTCGAAATGCCGCCCCGTAACGGTTCAAATTGTATTTTGATTGCGCTAATTATGCCACCACCCATCGTAGGGTTCCACCTGATACGACAGCTTCTCTGTATCATATCACGGCACGGTCCTGTATCGAGCACTACATCCTACTCTCTGCACTACTACAATAATGTTTACTGATTTGTTGTAAATTCCTAGATGTGTGGTGGTTGCTCTCATTCTATATGTATGACTATAAAACACTGACCAATTATATTGACAATAGTACACTAGCTGTTTTCACAAGATCTATTTCTCTACAAGGAGAGATTATATAATATTCGTAATCACATCACAACCGTATATAAGAATCAAACGGGAAATATATTTTATTATGTTCATAAACGCAGTGTTAGTTGTCTTCTACGTCATAAAACGGAGTAGCTCAACCCATACTATTCCCTTTTCGGGAGACAATTGTTGACATCCGTGCGTTACTGATGCCAGTATGGTGTCATTGGTAAAAGAAATAACAGAATACCAGTATGCAATAATTTATTTTGTTTTTATGTCCTGTAGAAAGTTAGTTTACAATAGATTTGTAAGAAAACTAAAATGACTTGGTATGAGCGTAGCCCTACTAGTACAATGACCGGTCACAACTATCTGTAATGCTGAAGCTGACAGCAACCACCACAGATCGAGATAATATTTAGTGAGTCAAAGTAATAACATCAACGTCTAAAGATAATGCTCTCATTCTTGTTTAGACCGACAACAAACACAAAAAAAACAAAACCCCTATCGATAATACGCATACAGTACCTATCCTCCTACTTAGAACAAGCATATAATTTCAGTCCTTTTTTCTAGAACAAAAATACAGTACCAAGCCCCTTATCTAGAACACACATGTAGTACCAAGCCAGAATCTACAACAGACATACAGTACATACTTCATAACGACAACAGACATACAGTACCAAACTCCCTATCAACAACAAACACATAGTACCAAGCTCCCTATTGACAACAAACATACAGTACCAAGCTCCCTATTGACAACAAACATACAGTACCAAGCTCCTTACCGACAACAAACATACAGTACCAAGCTCCTTACCAACAACAAACATACAGTACCAAGCTCCTTACCAACAACAAACATACAGTACCAAGCTCCTTACCAACAACAAAATTACAGTACCAAGCTCCTTACCGACAACAAACATACAGTACCAAGCTCCTTACGAACAACAAACATACAGTACCAAGCCCCTTACCAACAACAAACATACAGTACCAAGCTCCTTACCGACAACAAACATACAGTACCAAGCTCCTTACCAACAACAAACATACAGTACCAAGCTCCTTACCGACAACAAACATACAGTACCAAGCTCCTTACCAACAACAAACATACAGTACCAAGCTCCTTACCAACAACAAACATACAGTACCAAGCTCCCTATCAATAACAAACACACCGTACATGTTCAATTCCCACAACAAACATACAGTACCAATCTCCTTACCGACAACAAACATAAAGCACCAATCTCCTTAACGACAACAGACATACAGTACCAAGCTCCCTATCAATAACAAAAAACCGTACATGTTCAATTTCATTAACAAACATACAGTATTAAACTAACTATAGAAAACAAATATTCGGTAACACACTTCCTGAGCACACCAAAGTGTCAAACTTCCTGAGGAAACCAAACATACATCACCAAACTCCTATCTCGAATAAACATACAGTACAAACTTCCCTATTGAAAACACAAATACAGTAACAAACTCTGATAAACAACAAAAAGGGATTATCAAACCTCTATCTCGAAAAACAAACATACAGTACAAAGCTCCATTTCAACAGAAAAAAACAGTACAAAGCTCCCTATCGAGAACAAACATATAGTACCAAGCTCACTATCAACAATAAACATATAGTATCAAACTGCCAATAGACAACAAATATTCAGTAATAATCTTCTTGAAGGTCACCAAGCATACTGTACCAAACTTCCTGACGACACCAATAATCCATTAGCAAACTTCCTGAGAAAACCAAACATTTATAGGACAACAAAAATATAGTATCAAACTCCCTATAAAAAATATTCAGTAACAAACTTCCTGAGGACAGGAAACATACAATACAAAACTTCCTGAGGACAGGAAACATACAATACAAAACTTCCTGAGGACACGAAACATACAATACAAAACTTCCTGAGGACAGGAAACATACAATACAAAACTTCCTGAGGACAGGAAACATACAATACAAAACTTCCTGAGGACAGGAAACATACAATACAAAACTTCCTGAGGACACGAAACATACAATACAAAACTTCCTGAGGACAGGAAACATACAATACAAAACTTCCTGAGGACACGAAACATACAATACAAAACTTCCTGAGGACAGAAAACATACAATAAAAAACTTCCTGAGGACAGGAAACATACAATACAAAACTTCCTGAGGACAGGAAACATACAATACAAAACTTCCTGAGGACAGGAAACATACAATACAAAACTTCCTGAGGACAGGAAACATACAATACAAAACTTCCTGAGGACAGAAAACATACAATAAAAAACTTCCTGAGGACACCAAACATACAGCACCAAACTTCCTGATGACACCAAACATACAGTGACAAACTTCATGATGACACCAAACATACAGCACCAAACTTCATGATGACACCAAACATACAGTGACAAACTTCATGAGAACACCAAACATACAGTAACAAATTTCATGTGAACACTAAACATTCAATAACAAACTTCCATCAACACCAAATATATTCAACTAAACTCTGCATCACAACGTATATTTTGTACCAACTCCCTTTATTTTCGCATAGACCCATCATTTTTTTTTTGTCTGCCAAATTTTCTATAAAAGCTAATGCAGAATTGAGTTAACTAATTCAATAATAATAAATGTAGGCCCAAAACTTTTTCTTTTGAAAATTAGGTCTTTAGAATTATAATTGCTGGTTGATGTTCTTTTTATTTAGTTATGTCCGTAACAAATGCTAGTCAGACTTCACGTGTAGATCGATCAGCGAAAATGAGAAATATCAGTCTAAACAATTCTCGTATTTCGAAATTCTCCCTCGGGAGAACACAGCCAATTTTATTTTGAATGATAATTTATTTTATCTGACAGAATGTTTAAAACAAGTTGCACTCTATTTCAATACTAACTTCAATTATTAATTGACATTTAATTGTATCATTCGTTGACATTTAACTGTCATTCATTGACATACAAAACTGTATCATTTGTAAATATTTAACTGTATCATTTGTAAATATTTAACTGTATCATTTGTAAATATTTAACTGTATTATTTGTAAATATTTAACTGTATCATTTGTAAATATTTAACTGTATCATTTGTAAATATTTAACTGTATTATTTGTAAATATTTAACTGTATTATTTGTAAATATTTAACTGTATCATTTGTAAATATTTAACTGTATTATTTGTAAATATTTAACTGTATTATTTGTAAATATTTAACTGTATTATTTGTAAATATTTAACTGTATCATTTGTAAATATTTAACTGTATTATTTGTAAATATTTAACTGTATCATTTGTAAATATTTAACTGTATTATTTGTAAATATTTAACTGTATTATTTGTAAATATTTAACTGTATTATTTGTAAATATTTAACTGTATTATTTGTAAATATTTAACTGTATTATTTGTAAATATTTAACTGTATTATTTGTAAATATTTAACTGTATTATTTGTAAATATTTAACTGTATTATTTGTAAATATTTAACTGTATTATTTGTAAATATTTAACTGTATTATTTGTAAATATTTAACTGTATCATTTGTAAATATTTAACTGTATTATTTGTAAATATTTAACTGTATTATTTGTAAATATTTAACTGTATTATTTGTAAATATTTAACTGTATCATTTGTAAATATTTAACTGTATTATTTGTAAATATTTAACTGTATTATTTGTAAATATTTAACTGTATTATTTGTAAATATTTAACTGTATTATTTGTAAATATTTAACTGTATTATTTGTAAATATTTAACTGTATTATTTGTAAATATTTAACTGTATTATTTGTAAATATTTAACTGTATTATTTGTAAATATTTAACTGTATTATTTGTAAATATTTAACTGTATTATTTGTAAATATTTAACTGTATCATTTGTAAATATTTAACTGTATTATTTGTAAATATTTAACTGTATTATTTGTAAATATTTAACTGTATTATTTGTAAATATTTAACTGTATCATTTGTAAATATTTAACTGTATTATTTGTAAATATTTAACTGTATTATTTGTAAATATTTAACTGTATTATTTGTAAATATTTAACTGTATTATTTGTAAATATTTAACTGTATTATTTGTAAATATTTAACTGTATTATTTGTAAATATTTAACTGTATTATTTGTAAATATTTAACTGTATCATTCGGTAAGGGCCAGATATACCGGAAATATTGGAAAACTATCGATTTGTTAATTGTACGAAGTTATTGGTATCACATTATAGAGAATAAAATTATGCACATTTTGTTGAAAAATCTTTTCGGTAGTATGAATAGTTTTTGAGATATAGACTTTTAAAATAGGTAGATGGTCCGGGATTTGTGGAAAATATAGCAAAAACGTTCAATGTGTTTGAGAAAAACAGTGAACAGTTCATATTATAACTGATGCTAAGAGGCTGTTAAAGGCACAAAATAAGGTTATCTAGGCAACCCTAGAAGTCAGAAGATTGAGGAGGAGGAGTGTGGGTCTAGATGAAGCACAAGTTGAAGCTGAAGAGTATCATTCCTTGCAGGGTATTTTTAAGGTTAGGAATTCCATTTCTGTTTTAATTTATTCCCGTTATTTCGCAAAATTTGGATGTGTCATAACATTTTCAAATATTAACCGATATTAATGAACTTTTACATGTATATTTTTTACATATTTCCCTACAGCACATACTAAGAACAATTTTTCACCGAAATATGGGTGAACTTTTAACTCACCTGTACGAAAGGTTTGAAAATATATTCAAATATCCTTAGTATACGCCATAGCTATTCTATTTGTATGCATGGATTTTTAATTATAAGTCATTGGTACTTAATATGTTCTCACAACATTTAGAGAACTGACTTTACAATTTTGAACATGACAATTTTAAAATGTGTGTACAAGACTAAATAATTTCTATTTACCCTTATACTGAAGGGAATGTCTTACCTTAAAATGATAGTGTGGTCATACTGTAGTACACAGTATCTACAGTGAAAGTTGCAGCCATGTAACTGCAACAGTATTTTAAATAGTAATTATTTTATCACCCGTGTATTGCCGGGGCCCGAAAGGGGAACAAAGAATAGCAACACTATTTACCTTCCACGCATGTCGTAAAAAGGTGATTAAGGAGGTTATGGGATGGAGTTGGCTATCCCATCCCATATAGGGTCAGTGACCCAAAGCAATGCTGAAGTCTGATGTGTCAGGTCAAATGCGCAGATATCGCAGCAATGCTGTAAACCATGACACAACGCATTCCGTTCTCCGGACTACATCCCGCTAATCTGCAGGAGTTTGAGAACGAACACAGAAGAAGAAGAATTATTATTTTATAACACTACAATCTCTTAGGTGTTACCCCCCCCCCCCTTAACATTTAACTGTATCAATCGTTCACATTTAACTGTATCATTCTTTGATATTTAGTTATATAATTAACAGACATGTAATTGCATACCAGAGCTTATGACCATTAAAAATGCAATCAATGTTCCCTCTAAGACAAGAGCGCTTGTGAGCAATACTATGTCTCCATGGACTGATAAATTTCGAACACCGCTTCATCTGGACAAACCTTCTTACATAAATAAAGTACTTACAGATTTATAGCAGTCTCGCTTGTTAACGATTAACTAAAAATGTTTTTCTTGAGTACACAGACACATTCAGATGTATTTTATCATTATGTTCTACACGTATCGTGTCACAACTTTATGTGATTCTAACTTCATTCCCCCTTTGTTTGTTTGTTTGAGAAACCCAGAAATTTCAAACGATTAGCTCTTACTTCCTTTGTGCGGTTGGGTGGTTTTTTTTTCTTTCATAACCAGGAGACTTCAGCTTTCGGCTTAGTGCAAAATCTACTGAAGGTGCCTTCTCTGATGGGATCTATAATTGCATAGATAGATGCTACAAAGGTTCCATAAGAGAGCCTCAATGTAACGGCATGTCATCTACTAAGGTTTTCTGTTGCATGGGTGGTTTTTCTAGTGGAACATTGGTTTGACCCACAGGCGCAACCGCATGAGTTCATTCTCCCTTTAATAATGGACATGTACGTTTGATGAATTCTTTCTATTTCACTTGCATATTTGTTACACATTTCTGTTGCTTCTTTGTAAATATCTTTTGATTACAACTTCACAACAGAGAAATCTTCCTTGTTTATATCCTGTTCATTTATTACAATGTATACTAATTTATCCTAGTTTTATTAATATCAAAGGATGCCTAAACGTATCCATAGTAATATCACTTTCTTAAAACATTGCATATCTCGGAGAGTTGGAGCTTTTAATAAACCTTTTTATGAACACGCTATGAAATTTAACATACGTAAGTAAATATTGAGGAGAAAATATAAAATGGATTACATATCAGTTTGACTTTGAACAATACACAAGATTGACGTTTCTTCTAAAAGGTCGTTAGCAAGAAAGGGCCGAAAAAAATAACACAAAATATGTGTCCCTTTTCATGATAAAGACCTTTCGGTCGAAACGTCGATTCTGTATACTGTGCAACGTAAAACTGCTATTTAACCTTTTTATATACTTTCCAATATTTACTTATTTTGCGGTGCACAATTTTACTGCAGTCACTTTATTTTTCAAGTTGAACACGGGAAAAAAGAGCATAATCACTCGCAATTCATAGGAATTAAAACAAACATCAAGTCAGTGTACCAAATATTCAATGTCTTGACATTAGATGACAAAAGACATCATATTTTGCTAATACGTGATCTTAGTTTCATAGCGTCAGGAAATGTAGCACATTTGATATAGCGGTATTAATCATCAAGGACCTGTACAGTTCCTTTCTCGTCATGAAAGCGAATCCCTTGACCACTCCATCATCGCTAACTTCCGTTTGCCACCATAAATTCTCTCAGTGGTGTTATTCAACATGTTTTTACCATGGCTCCGTTTACGAATTAAATGTTTGCCTTGGCTCCTCTGGGTATAGAAAAAAAATGACTGTATGACCCAGCAATCATTTTCGATGCTCCCTGACATATATCATCATCATTAGGTGCAATGCCGGATGGCGTAGGCGATCATCTTCACAGCTCTCTATCTCCAGCGTTATGTATCAAGATCGTTGCTGTTTTCCTGCTGTGCTAGGTTTTCTGTCGAATATTTTCTCACGTTGTCGCCCTCTGTATCTTTTGCCTTCAATCTTGCCTGTTGTTACTATATTCTCCAAACTTGCCTGTCCTTTAATATGACAGTCTTTTTCTGTTTGTTATTTTTGCCTGTCCTATTCTGCTTCTTATTTCTGTTGAACTTTTTTCATCTGCTGTAATCGTTGTACGTAAATATTTGAATCGGTGGGCCTGTTTTAATATTTTACCATTCATAGGCAAGGTATACCACACACACTTTTGAATTTAACAGCGTGGGATAGAGAGAACAGAGAACTGCAGGGAGTGCAGATAACATTCCAGGGTAGAAGGTGGAATATCATCAACGTCTACATGGGAAATTGCTCCCATATTAAGCCTGACGACTGGGAGTTCATCAGCGAACTTGAGCATCTCCCTGGAGAAATGCTACTGGTCTGTGGAGATTTTAATGCACGAAATGTCTCCTGGGGAAACCCAAACAACAACCTTCAAGGACAGGCTTTAAATCAAGCGCTACTCGAAACTGATCTAGCTCTTCTGAACTGCATGAGCATGACTAGACTACCAACCAAAGAAACAGACTCCGATTTCAACATTGACCTGGCACTGATCTCAGGTCATGGAGCGACAGATGCAAGATGGACAGCTTCCAAATATCATGGTAGCGACCATTTGCCTTGCGCCATAAGCTTCTCAAAAGGGTGTCCCCCATCGAGGCCAGAACCTTGAAGTGGTGATGGGGCTTAGTTCAGCCATCAGAGGCTGGAAACTAAGACTGGTCGGGCACTCCCACTCGAGCAGGACCATAGTCCGGCCCAAGTAAGCAGAGTGCTGAAGACGGAGGCAACCAGCCAAAAGGCGCACAGATAATCAGGTTGCCACGCATAAAACACAATGGAAACATGTCTGCATCTAATAAACATTATGGTGCCTGCCCTGTGGCGGACGTTCAGGCAGGGACGGTGCCGGGCCCTATACCTCGAAAGGGCCCAACCTCAGTTACTGGAAGTCCTTCTCAATTGCCCCGAGGAGCCAGGAGGCAAGGGAATAGAGCTACTGGCCAAACAAACAAACGACCAATAAAAATAATGCACTGGAATGCTGAGGGTGTTAACAGTAAAAGAGATGGATACAGCAAAAAATTGGAACTTGAAAATGTCCTCAGTGAAGAACAAGTAAATATATGCTGTATCCAAGAAACACACCTCAGCAGCGACATAGCCTTCAAAATCAGAGGCTACCAGTGCTACCGATCTGACCGAAAAGACAGGCGAAAGGGTGGAATTCTGACACTAGTTAAAAACAATATCAGCGCATGTCAGCTGGAAGTATACATGGACGGGGCAGAATACCAGATGCTCCACCTAAAAACAGACAGTGCAGAATTCCATCTCCTGAACTACTACTGCCCAAATGATAAACCATTGGCACTAGACACAATTCCAGACAAAGAAAGGCTTATGGTGTGTGGTGACTTCAACAGCCACTCTCAGAGCTGGGGCTACGATCATATCGACAAGAGAGGTGAGGAACTTGAGAGCTGGCAGGATGAAAATAATCTCATTCTTATTAACCAGCCAGCAGACTCACCAACCTTCTACTCAAGAGCATGGCACACCACCTCTACACCAGACCTGGCATTCTACTCACCAGGCCTGGAATGGAACATCACACGTGTCGTTGGAAAGCAGCTTGGGGGTAGTGACCACAGACCAGTATTTCTGGAAATTCACAATGAATATACCAAGGACAGCAGCACGCTCACTAGGTGGAACTATAAGAGGGCAGACTGGAAAATGTACCAGCATTTAACCAGTGTTCTAGCTAAGGACATGAACTTGGACAAAGACATCAATAGAGCAGTGAGTGAATTTAATAGATGTATACTACATGCTGCTAGTAAAACCATACCCAGGGGGGCACGCAAAAACTACAAACCCTACTGGAATGATGAACTGGAAAAGCTGCAAAATGAGATGGAAACATCTAGAAAGCAGGCCGAGAACAGACCTAGCCAAGAACATCACAACAAATATCAGCAAACAAAGGCTAAATTTCAAAGAGCCAAGTTACAAGCCAGACGGAGCAGCTGGAAAGAAAAAACAGAGTCGCTGAACCTAGAAAGAGATACTAGGAAATTATGGAAACTTGTAAAACAACTAAATGATGAAGGTACAGGGAGAAATACCAAGATCACACTTTATAAAGATAGAAACATTTTAACAGGTAAACATGCAGCTGATTACTTTGCAGATTCCTTTGCAGAAGACAATAACGTCAAAGTCAGCCCAGACAAACAACAGGAGGTTCGAGAGAACCAGCAAAACATGGACAGGGTGAACCTATACCTGAAGTCATGGAGGCACCAATCACAATGAGAGAACTGGAGCATGCAATATCCAAATTGAAAATGAAAAAGTCCCCTGGAGCTGATGGAGTGTCCAATGAAATGATTAGAAACCTGGGAAGTGCAGCAAGAGCAAAGCTACTGCAGATCTTTAACACAAGCTGGTCCACAGGTAATGTACCACAGGCGTGGAGAGAAGCAATAATGATACCACTCCTCAAATCAGGAAAAGATGGCAACACAGTCTCCAACTACAGGCCCATCAGCCTCACAAGCTGTCTATGTAAAACAATGGAACGCATTATCAATCTTAGGATGCAGTGGTACCTTGAAAGTGAAAACCTTCTGGTATCACAGCAAGCAGGTTTCAGACAGTGCTACTCTACTGAAGATCAGGCAACCTACCTCTCCCAAGAGATTGAGGATGCCTTCCAAGAAAAGAAACTGGTACTAGCAGCATGGATAGACCTCAGGAAAGCATTTGATAAGGTCTGGAAAGAAGGGCTCCTAAAGAAATTGCGAAATTGCAGGGTTAGCTCAAGAATGTACAAATGGGTAAAAGCATACCTGCATAATAGAAGAGCCAGGGTACAATTAGATGGTCGCAAGAGCAAGAAAGTTCTACTGCGTCATGGAGTCCCCCAGGGAGGAGTCCTGTCACCCACACTTTTCTTGGTTTACATCAATGACCTAGTTGCTGAACTACCACATGGGATCAAAGTGGCAATGTATGCTGATGACCTGGTGATCTGGTGCACGGAAGAACATGCGACAGTGGCCACTAAACAAATACAAAGAGCTATCGATGCCCTAACCTTATGGGCTAATAGATGGTGCGTCAGCATTAACACAGATAAGTGCAGCACTACACTCTTTACCCTCTCACCAAAACAAAAAGCCGGTCATATCAAAATAGATGGAGAGCTCTTGAAAGAAGACAAACAACCCACATACCTCGGAGTTACTTTTGATGATAAGCTGACATGGAAGCAGCACATAAACAAAGCAACAACAAAAGCCAGGAGGAAGCTAGCTATCCTGAGAAAACTAAGTGGAACCACATGGGGAGCCAGTGGAAATATACTCAGTAAAGTTTACAAGCAAGGCATAAGACCACACCTGGAATACGGTTCAGCTGCGTGGTGTCCTGCATCAAACATCACATTACAAGATCTAGATAACGTGCAAAACCAGGCACTTAGAATAATGTTGGGAGCAATGAAATCAACACCCATAGCAGAGATGCAGAAAATGGGAAGAATGCAAACACTTGGCGAACGCAGAGACACAAAAGTACTAATTCAAGCAGAAAAGTTTCAGTGTATGCCAAGTCATCCAATGAAGGAAAGATTCCAAAATCTAGCAATGGGACGACTGAAAAGGAGCAGCTTTATCCATCAAGCTAAACGACTCCGTAGACAACTTACAGACCTACCTGAAGTTGGCAGCCCCTTAAGGTCTGTACCAGAGCAAACCCCGTGGAGTGAAAGCCATGGAATGCCAATATACATTCAGACCCATGTGAAAGGAATACTAAGCGAGGACGAACAGAACAGTGTGCAGCGAATGACAATCACCCTCAGTTTCCTGGATGAGGAATATCCACAAGATATATGGGTCAGAGTGTACACAGATGGGTCAGCACAGAATGCTGTGAGGAATGGAGGTGCAGGTGTATATATAGAATATCCACACAAGCCTAGAGATACAATCAGAACACCGACAGGAAAATTCTGCAATAATTATGATGCAGAAATCCAGGCAATTAGTGTGGCAGCTAAAAAACTGCTGAACTCCAACTCTGACCTACAGCCTGTGGTATTCCTGACAGATGCAAGGTCAGTGCTTCAAGCTCTCCAGTCTGGAAAACTAACAGACTTAAAAAAACTACTTAGCGAATTGTCTTACCAGTATAGGGTAACCATGCAGTGGATACCCTCTCACTGTGGAATACCAGGAAATGAAAAAGCAGACCAACTGGCTAAGGAAGGTGCTGCCGAAGACCAACCAGATATACCAATCACCTACCATCAGAAAAAACAGATGATAAAGTCAATAAGAAAGCCACAAACACCAACACAAGATGACTATCACAATATGAACAGATCAGAACAAGTTATAATTCTACGTCTCAGAACAGGACACAACCGACTCCGCAGTCACATGTATACAAAGTTCAAAATTGGCAACACGGCCATGTGTACATGTGGACAGGCAGCACAGAGTGCCAAACATATACTTCAAGAGTGTTCTGAGCATGAAACGCTGAGGCAGACATATTGGCCAGAGGAAACAACACTGGAATCAAAACTCTATGGGACACTGTATGAACTACAAAAGACAGTGAGTTTTATTAAGGAGACAGAATTACAGATATAGACATGTTTCAAGTGAACGAAAGAAGAAGAAGAAGAAGAAAAAGGGTGTCAAGACAGATTGATCAAGATTCACCACCCTTTTAGATATGCGCGCACGAAAGAATCAGTGCTTAGCAGCTTGAGAAAGAAGGCCTGGGAACGCAAGTGGGTGAGACCTAAGATCCAACAGCCCCCGTGGTGGAATAAAAAGACAGAGGCAATATGGCTACTCAAACAGCAAGCGATAAAGGATTGGAAACGCATTAGGAAACAGGCAAACATCACACTCAGTGATAGACTGGAGGCACATAGTGCAATGAAGAAGACAATAGAGTCTTTTAAACAAGTTGCGGAAGTAGCAAAGAAGTTTGCTGGAAAATAATCAACGAGGAGGTCACGGTGGACAAAGCATTACACAAGTTTTGAAAACTACATAGGTCAATGAAGCGGAGAACAGAATCGAAACCAAGTACAAGCGTGAGGGACGACACAGGGCAGACATTGATATCAGATGATATGAAAGGCAGAGCTTTCTTTAATATATATCTTCAACAAACTAATCAGAGTGACTTAGATCAGCGCAAAGAAATGCTGCATATCCTGACATCCATCACGGATTTTAGGGCCAAAGAAGACCAGCTTGCGGATGTTAAAGAAGTGCAACTGGCTATTAAGAATGCATCCGATAGCGGTCCAGGTCCGGATGGAATCAGGTACAGCTTACTCAAGGACATTGGGGAGAATATGCTAGCTAAAATAACAGACGATTATAATGCGAGTCTGAAAACAGGAGTAGTACCAGAGGAGTGGCTACATAGCTATCTTTTACCCGTGCCAAAACCAGGCACAGATTTTACGGACATAAAAGGTAATCGCATCATCACACTGCAGAATGTGTACGGTAAGATTCTGGAACGAATTGTTGCTAGACACATAACCAGGGAACAAGAGATAAAAGGCGTTCTCCCAAATAACCTAGGTGCATACAGACCTAGATGAGACACAGTCACAAATGCAGCAGTTCTTGCATATGAAGTTTATGAAGATTTTCAGAACAAAGAAGAATCTGCAGTTGCAGCGATAGACCTGGAAGATGCATACAATAGAGTTAGCTACACCCATCTCATCGACATGCTAAGGGAACAAGATATCCACCCCTGGATCATACGCTGGATAGCAAATGTGCTAATTTGTAGAAAAGTCGCTCTGAGGTGTGGGTCCTGGACGTCTGAGATCAGAACAATAGCACCTGGTCTGCCAAAAGGATCTCCTCTGTCCCCAGTACTGTTTAATGTGTATACATTAAGAATTGCTCAATTGCAAACTCCCAGCAATTGTAGAGTTCTAACATACGCTGATGATATCCTACTATACAACATGGGCAGGAACAGAACAGATATCGCTGACAGTGTACAGAATGGACTAGATCAATTGTCGATGTGGTGCAGAACATACAATGCTGTGATCAATCGTTCGAAAGCAAAGGTCGTCTGGTACTCCTTAAATAATAATCTGGTTAATGTAATGACACACTGCCAGCTGTTAGTTGCATGGGCTCATTCATTGAAAGAGAACAGGACTTTAAATATCTTGGGATAATCTTTGATAGAAGTCTCTCATTCAACAAGCACGTCACAAATATGATTCAGAAGGCTAAGAGAGGGATTAGTGTTATTAAGGTTATGGCGACCTTCGACATGCAGCAATGGGTACTTTTTCTGCAACTGCAAGTGGTGGTGCTATCTGTAATAGATTATGGCCTCGGCCTACTAACTTTGTCACAAACACAAGTCGACAGATTGGAAAAGTTAAAAATCAGGCAATGAGAGCGGTACTGGGGTGTACTAGAGATACACCCATTTCTGCTATGAGATTTCTCTTTGATCTCCCCAGCATTAGAGTGCGACATCAGGTAGTACAAGTTAAGTCGTACCTTAAAATGACATAATACAACCAAGACCCATTACACCATCGTCTAGATGAGTCAAAGGGAAAACGAATCAAGCGTGGCAGATCATGGATGGCAGAGGCTGAAGACACACTGTGAAGAGTATGTGAATTGGAAGAAATAGGAAAGGGCAGTGAATGGGTGGGGGTAGACACTGAGAAGAAATCACTGACTAATGTAATAATACAACTAGATAAAGCGTGTCGAAAATGGACGACAGTCAGGGCTCAGGATACAGTGCACGAACTTGCCCAACTACACTCGAAACCACAAGACATAATTATATACACAGATGGCTCCGTTAGAAGAAACCCAAATAAAAGCGGTTGGGGTTCTGTTGCCTACAGAAACGGCGTGAAGTTGGTTGAGAAATCTTCAGCATATTCTACTGTCACATCGAGCATGAGGATGGAGATAGAGGGAGTTACAGCAGCTCTTATTTGGCTGATAACTGATACATCAACACACTCGGTAATACTCAGACTCTCAAAGCATGTTGCGTAAGATAGAAAAGTTCATGCTGAGAAAAGAATGGTGGGACTTATTGAACAACTCAGTTGTCCAGAGCATTACATGGATATACTGCCCTGGTCATGCTGGGGTCAGAGGAAACGAGAGAGCCGACTTATTAACAGGCAATGCGGTGATGGAAGTCACATTTCTGAGAAGAGATAAAGCAGATTTAATAAAAGCAGTAATAAATTCATTTCAAGATGAAGAATATGTCAATGAGGTTGAGAACGTACACATACAGAGAATGTTAGAAATGGGGTTATCTAGAGGTGAGGGGAGGAAAAGTAAATTTTTTGGAATGTCCCGAAGATCACATAATCAACACCTGACCGGAACTATGAGTCTACATACACTGGGATGGCTGCTGGAGCGGATGGCGGAGCACTTATGGGAATGTCCCGCGTGCTGTGAAGCCAGTTTCTAATCAAGAATCAAGAAACCATTCATTTGCAATTCACTTACCATATCTTGCAAGGTGTGGTATTTTGTTTCTTTGAAATAACCATTACTTCTGTTTTCTGAATACTTTTAGAAAGATGCCTTTCTCTTTACTTTCTGTGATAACTACATTAATTAAATCGTGAAGGTCTTCCTCACATTAGCACGCAGAACAGTGTCATCCGCATAATTCAAATTATTTATGTTATGTTCTCCCACTGATATTCCTGAGACATACATAACATATTTCAGAGATATATATCACTAAATTGTATTTACTATAATTGACATCATGTACCGCTCTGAGACGCGTTTGTGGTTCATCAATTGTATGTGTTTCCCGAGCCTCTGAGACCCACTTTGAGAGCCGCTAGTCTAGTGGAACTAGCTAGCAGATGTGGGTGAAAATAAATACACATCATGGACACGTATTCAGACCAAAGCTATTGTGCGATATGGTAACATGTTTCTCATGTCAACGTGAAGGTTATAATATAAATATATCATGGCTTCTGTATGGGTGGTGCTACTGCCCTTTAGACTGCAGTTATATGTCAAACGATATACCAAACAAGAGAATGCTTTAAAAACGCAAATACGTGGCTTAATTTTATACTGATTTTTTCATGTATACTGCGTTCATCTCAACACAGCAGCACGTAACTAAAGCGTTCATTTCAACAAAGCGGAACATAACTAAAAGTTCATCTTAACGGAGCAGAACATAACTACGAGTTCATCTCAAAAGAGCAGAACATAACTACGAGTTCATCTCAACAGAGCAGAACTTAACTGAAGAGTTTATCTCAACGGAGCAGAACATAACTGAAGAGTTCATCTCAACAGAGCAGAACATAACTGAAGAGTTCATCTCAACGAAGCAGAACATAACTGAAGAATTCATCTCACCAGAGCAGAACATAACTGAAGAGTTCATCTCAACAGAGCAGAACATAACTGAAGAATTCATCTCAACGAAGCAGAACATAACTACGAATTCATCTCAACAGAGCAGAACATATTTGAAGAGTTCATCTCAACGGAGCAGAACATAACGGAAGAGTTTATCTCAACAGAGCAGAACATAACTGAAGAGTTAATCTCAACAGAGCAGAACATAACTGAAGAGTTCATCTCAACAGAGCAGAACATAACTGAAGAGTTCATCTCAACGAAGCAGAACATAACTGAAGAATTCATCTCACCAGAGCAGAACATAACTGAAGAGTTCATCTCAACAGAGCAGAACATAACTGAAGAATTCATCTCAACGAAGCAGAACATAACTACGAATTCATCTCAACAGAGCAGAACATATTTGAAGAGTTCATCTCAACAGAGCAGAACATATTTGAAGAGTTCATCTCAACGGAGCAGAACATAACGGAAGAGTTTATCTCAACAGAGCAGAACATAATTAAGAGTTCATCTCAACAGAGCAGAACGAACTGAAGAGTTCATTTCAACAGAGCAGAGCATAACTCAGGCACTTACCTCAACATGGCAGAACTTAACTGAAGCGTTCATCTCAACACAGCAGAACTTAAATCACGCATTAATCCTAAGGGTGATGTCCATAAAAATAAGTCAACAATTTGTGTCAGCTTTGTCAACAACTTTGTCATCAACTGTCAAGAATCCCATTATTTTCAGAATTCCTCCTCCTTAATATTTTCAAATAAAATTCCAACATAATCACTGAAAAAATTTTAGCAATAAAAGTTGCAAAGATAAATATATTATTTCATATTTTACAGAAATATATTTCAAATTCAAATAATTTAATTGGTATATAAAAGAACAGCATTGTTGAAGTCAACTTTTGTTAACTCCCGTTTCTCCCAGTCAACAACTATCAAAAGTTTTCATATCTCTCTTCCTCCCTAATTGTTGACATAATTTTGTGGGCAGCCCCTACAGGACTTATAAAATGCACTTGCAGCAACTTCCATGCCTGAATGCGAATAACTATAAAGAAGCTAATGCAAATGAAAAACATATGGCTGAGCTCCTGCATAACAACAAAACTAACATTCCTAAGAGCTTGCATATTCCTAGTGGTAATATATGGATGTGAATCCTTAAAAATTTTACAGAAATATCCTCAGAATATCATGGACGAAAGAGATCACCAATGTAGTCATACTGAGAGAAATAAGTGTAAAAGAAAATTGTCAAAACAGCATGGTTCTTTCCGGACAATTTTCTTATTGTGGCTATATCAAACGCCATGACAGCCTATAGTAGGCCATAATGGAGTGGATGATGCCAGGGTGACGAAAAAGAGACATACCAAGAACAAGATGGATCAATAAACTCGTAACCCTTCAGGGTCGTAGGGGTACCACATTGGATACTTCAGAGCACAGAGTCCTCCGGCGAATTCTATCCTCAGCGAATTGTCCTATCCATTCCTTGATGTTGTCTGTCAAACAATAGCTTAACCCCTCGTACCCTAAGAGAAGGTACATGATACTGTTGTTTTATATCAGAGCTCGAGGGAAGTCAATAAGAGAAGGTACATGATACTATTGTTTTATTTCAGAGCTCGAGGGAAGTCAATAAGAGAAGGTACATGATACTATTGTTTTATATCAGAGCTCGAGGGAAGTCAATAAGAGAAGATACATGATTGCCCTGATGTCGATGTCTGTTTCGTCAGCATTGGACTCGAAACACCATCGAGTCGAATGGCTGCTGGAACAGAGGGCGGAGCACTTATGGGAATGCCCCACGTGCTGTGAGGCTAGTTTCTAATCAAGAATCAAGATACATGATACTATTGTTTTATATCAGAGTATATATGAATAGAATAAGCAGAAATTAGAAAAGAAGAAGAATAGTAAGACTAGGTAGAAGATGAAATAATATAAATGTAAAGAAGCAAAAAAATAGTGAAAATGTTAAACATAAAGAAGAAAAAAAGAAGAGAGAAAGAACGTGAAGTATAAGAGCAAATATTGGAGAATGAAACAAATATCTGAGAGTACTAGTGTCCTGAATTCGCAAACAAATCCCTTGACATTGAATGTCAACCAGGAACTCATCACATCATCTCAACGCTGAGTGATTGCACAATGTTGGTGTTGGTCTGATACTTGCATAATTCATATCCATTACAAATTAATTCTTACTCTTGGTCAAAAACTAGAACTATGGATAAATCTATATCTACTTGATTTGTAATACTGAATACAAGTTTCGTATTACGGCATACAGATTGTAGAATATTATCAAAACGACATGCAGGGCTTAAATTCCGGCAAACAGATTGTAGATTATTCTCAATACGCCATGCAGAACTCGCATTACGGCATACAGATTGTAGATTATTCTGAATACCATATAAACGACTCGTAGTGCGACACAACTGACTCTCAAACCAACGTACATGACTCGCAATATTCTTAGAAGTCATATCAAATTAATTCTGAATTTTACGGAAGTGATTCTCTGTTAGCAAGATAATAAGAAATTATGAACAAGCAGTAGATTACACTGGTTTACCACAAATATGAAGTTGAAAGTTGTCTATAATTTTTTTACTGAATTAGGAGCATTTTGTGCCACTGAAGCCAAAAAAGTCCATTTTTTTCAATCAGGTCAGGTTTTATTTCTAAATTAATTTTTTTTAATTATATTCTCTGACTGTAGCCTTCTATCCATAACAACATTTTGGTGATATTAGAAGTTGATTTATGTGTTACATTTCTCACATAAAAAGTATTTAACAGAATGTATTTATTAAATGTTACAAACATGGAATTATATAAATGAAGAGAAGACATTGAAAAAGATAAGGACATGTAAATTATGTCATCACTGAACGAAATTCAAGACATAAACTTCAATTTCTTCGACTTTCTCGAGTGCTCAGCAGCAGGGATGTCTCTATTCAGAGCAGCAGTAATCAGCCATCATTACTGCACCCCAATGTCCTTGATACCTGGTCTCCATCTCTTTTATGTCCTGATGGAACCTCTCTACCTGCTCGTCACTCATTGATCCAAGATTATCGGGAAACCGATCCATATGGGAGAATAAATAATGCACATTTATGCTTATGTGACATCCACGGTTTTTTAAAGCAGTCCGCATATTGTTGACAACTTCTTCATAGTTACTGGCTTTGGTGTTGCCCAAACACTTCTTCACAACCAGAACAAAGGCCTTCCATGCTTCCAATTCCAATTTGTTCATTGAGTTTTCAAACTAAGGATCTCTGATGAGCTGACGAACTTGAGGACCATCAAAAATGCCACCTTTCAACCTCTCTATGGTTAAACTTGGAAAAGCGCGGCACAAGTAAGTGAAGTAGCCACGATCCTTGTCCAGGGCTTTGGTTAACTGTTTAATCAAGTCAAGCTTGATATTCAGCGGTGGGAATAGTATCTTGTTTCTGTCTACCAGAGGATTGTTGACGATGTTCTTTGATCTACCCAGCACAATTCTTCTCGTGCAGGCCAGTCCTCCTTGGTATAGTGCTGAGACCTGTCCCTACTATCCCACATACACAGAAAGCAGGGGTACTTTGTAAAGCACGACTGTTGTCCCAATAGGAAATGCACCATCTTCAAGTCAACAAAAATATACCACTCGTGCTGTAATAAGAAACTTTATCCAGCACATACTTCACCGCTTTATGCTTCTCCTTCAGTGTAGTCGAGTGAGCAAGGGGTACAGAAGCAAACTGATTGTCATTGTGAAGCAGAACACATTTTAGTGATCTCTTGCAGCTGTCAATGAACAGTCTCCATTCTCTGAGTTCATAATATTGCACTCCAAGCTTCTGCAGAAAGTAAACAATATCTGTACAGTACACCAAGTCCTTCTCTTCAAATAAAAATGGAGGAACTCTTGATGCTTGTTGCGATAAAAAGTGATGCGTGTACTGTCAGACAAGAGATTCTTTTCTTTTAATCAAATAAAATACTTGCTTTCTATACCATTTGTCCTTTTAAATAGAAAAAAAACACTTTTTATCAAATAAGTGGAAATCAATTGTCGTTTTACTGATTGATTTGACATGGAATATGGCCCACCTATAGAAAACATCATGTGGTGCTACCTGACCTGATTGAGCATAACCAATGTGATTTTTGGATTCAGCACAATAAAATAATCCTAAATATGTTGGTTTTTTTAAAACCATAGACAGAAAATGTGATGTTGACCAGTGCTATTTTACGTGTTTGTATAAAAGATACATTGCGAACACCACGGAATAGATACAAATAATAAAGATATCTTCATGGCATGATTTTTAATTCACAAAGAGACCTGTTAACACGCAACAGAATTAGTCAGTTCACATTGTTTGGACACATAGCGAGCGCATCGCGTCACGTTGAATTGCAACACGAACATGGGTATGCAAAGACAAAAACATATGCAAAGACAGAGAGAGAATATGGGCAGCTTAGCGTTATGGCAGAAAAATGTCTCAGAGATCCTAACCGAGGATACACTTCATGGACTATAAGGAGAACACTTGCACTTCTTGTACACATACATAGATGATGGTGAAGGTAATGATGTTATTAGTACCGGCTGCTCACTCTAATTATATCAGTACCGGCTGCTCACTCTAATGATATCAGTACTGGCTGCTCACACTAATGATATCAGTACCGGCTGCTCACTCTAATGATATCAGTACTGGCTGATCACTCTAATGATATCAGTACCGGCTGCTCACTCTAATGACATCAGTACTGGCTTCTCACTCAAATGTTATTATCACCTGCTGCTAGCTCCAATGTTATCATTACTGGTTGCTCACTCAAATGATATCAGTACTGGCAGCTCACTCTAATTATATCAGTACTGGCTGCTAGCTCCAATGTTATCAGTACTAGCTGCTCACTCTGATGTTATTAGTACTGGCGCTAACTGTAATGTTATCAGAACTACTACTCACTCTTATGGTATTAGTATTGGCTCTCACATTGATGAGGAAAACAATTCGCTAACATAAATACCCATGTCCATGTGTGTTTCCAATAAATACACAAAATTGTCTAGTAATAGTTGCTGGATGTTTCCAATAAATACACAAAATTGTCTGGTAATAGTTGCTGGATGTTTCCAATAAATACACAAAATTGTCTGCTAATAGTTGCCGGATGTTTCCAATAAATACTCAAGATTGTGTGGTAAATTTGTGTGGATGTTACTTATAAACACAGATTAATATCTGGCATGCAATATTAGTCTTTATCCGACGCAAAAATACTGTTATCATTTAGTCTATAACTGTTCTGGATTGTGCATATCGGCTAAATCCTTTGAAGATTTTGGTCATTGCAAATATGTGGGCTAAAATTTTAGACACTACAGTAAACATGTTGATGTTAAGCAACATTTCATTCAAAGACGTTTCTCGTAAAAGAAATACTTGATAAGTCAAATTGCTGTATGTGTTGTTAGTTATGTGCAATAGTAAACGTAACTGCTATATGCAGCAGTTAGTCTGCCCTTCGGTCACCGTTAGACCCCAAGGTTTCTTAACTGCGCGTAAATACTGTGTTACTTTATACAATAATTCTTCCTGTATACGTTCCTGCCACGACGTATACAGGAAGAATTTTTATTACACATCGGAAAGACAAAAATCCTTGTCCCAACCGTGTCTTGAAATGTGTGTCAGAAATACACATATTTTGTTATAACGTCGGTGTGAAAACTTTATTGTACGTTTTGAAACTACAGTGGTGAAAACTTCTCAAACAGGTTATAACACTATGTAGATAAATTTCACCAGTATTACTTTTAATTAAAATATTGTTAAGGGTATGTTCGAGTTTTCAATCAGCTCTTAGAGTGACATGTCAAACATCATAACATATCCTTCTATTTAGAGATGAGTGGTTTTACGTGATCTGTATTTTGTCATGAATGTTCCATAGCAACGTCTAAACACCGGATACGTTATAATGATAAATCTCCTTTCCTCTAAAAATAATAGCGGTGTTTTTATGAAACAAACGAAAACTACAGACATATTTTCAACAATACACACATGATTTGAAACTATGCATGATTTAGACAAGGAGAATGGATGGCTGGGTAAAGCATGCATTGAATATAATTCTGTGAAGATCGAGTTCCAACAGAAACATGATCAGAAAAACAAAAAGATGGTTAACGATTTTTCATCTCACAAATAGCATCAATGGACTTGTCCGCTAATTCTTCTAAAAAATCAATGTAATCCATTAGTGCTGAAGCATTTATGAAGTAGAAATATATAACAAATAGACAAGCTACGTTTATGTTTTAACAATGTCAAGTGAACACGTTGACAATACGCTACCATTTGATATTGACAATGGATGTAGAGAAATTAATTGTTTATCGATCTGTTATTTTACTCCGAGGGTTATCTCGTGAATATGATTCTCTACAAACGCCCCAGGCGTAGATCAATGAAGTTCATCAGAGTGTGAGAATTGTGAAGATGTACATTAAGTATGCATGGGTGGAAATAAGATTAACACGAAGACTAAGCGTCTATCACTTTGTAATATATAGATCTATACGCGAGTTGTTGTTTCTCGACATAGGACTATTTAGAATATAGTTTAGTTAAAAGTTGTACGTTTTAGTTAAATGTGTATTCACTTATTATCATCAGGTGCCATGCCGGCTAGCGTAGGACATCATAGCTCTCCACATTTCTCTGTTTTCAGTATTATGTATGAAGATCGTTGTTGTTTACCTGCCGTGTCAGGTTGCCAAACTGTAATATTTTCTCACGTTGTCGCCCTCTGTTGCCTTCAATCTTGCCTGTTTTGACTATGTTCTCGAATGATCCCTGTCTTATGAAGTCGCCAAAAAATGAAGATTGTCGTTGTCCTATATTATAGATTAAGGTCCGTTTCGCATTTGATTCTTTCAACACCTCCACATTAGTTTTCTAACAGTCCATAGTATTCTCAGCATTCCTTTGTTTATTGACAATCGATACAATGTAACTGCGTGAAAACATCAAAAGACGACAACAGTTTTTTGTGTGTATCTTGATAAAGACCTTTTGGTTGAAATGTTGAATATCATTTTTGTATTATAATGTGTATATTTTCTTGTGTGCGCATCATTTCCCACTATTTTTAGTTATAGTCTGTCGTGTCTGATTGAAGCGATAATATAAACCTGTGTTTTACTTAAGTCTATTTGTTTATTGACTAGATAAACTAGAGCTTAAGAGGATTACAGAGATTAATTATGTAGTCGGTTAGTTAATTGTAACAGAGGTTCGCGTCTATAATCCATAAGTTCATAACACATCAGAGTCATAGAGGTACCACATTGGATGCATCAGCACATAGGTGTTAGCCAGGTATTTCTGTCTTTTACGATGTGGATGATTGTTGAAAAATTTCGACTTGTCCTGTCTTTGATGTTGGTTGTAAATGATTTTCTTAACTCCTCTTTTATTATTCCCGAGTTTTCCTTTGGTCAATAATTATATACTTGGAATCGCATGCCATAAATAGCCATGGCTACTCCAAGTATATAAATAGTAACCAATGAAAAGCGTGACAATAATCTAAAAACGTACCGAATGAAAGCCTATTTACTTTTTGCAGTTAGGTCTTATAGTAAAGTCGATGGTCACGGCTATACGTATATATTTGTAACAAACATCCTTGATGATAAGTATTAATAACGTTTATTTAACAATCAAATATTACTGTCTCATACAATCATATTCTTTCTGTGTATATCTCCGAAGCTGAGAAGAACAGATTATGAGAGATCTAATGCAGAAGAAGAAAAAGAAAAAGTTCCAATGAATTATGAGCAATATAGCTTGCGTACAATTGTGTACAAGGTAAATGTTTCCCTAGAGCTGTATTACAAGCACAGAATCTCCAACTCTCAGCGGTGTGCTTGCTTTGAGAATAAATCTACAAAGTCAAAACTTTGAACAGGATAATGAAGTTTTGCTAATCACTGGAAACACATATAATACCACATACAAATTGACAATTCGACCACAACAAGAACATTCACAACAAAAACGTTGAGTAAGAACGACACTATTGTCGTTCATATAACTTAGATATAGCCCGGAAGAGTTAAGACTAGAGGGTCAAAGGCGAAACAAAACAAACAGAAAATAGACAAAAAAACATTCTAATATCGGTGAAACAAGACAAACAGAGGAATGACGGAGGACATCTTACATACGACTGGCGGACATTGATCCCAAATTATTAAACCGTGCCAAATATATATATAATTATATCGGGATGCTCCCGAAGAAAATTAAATACGTGTTAAATGAGATGTCGAAGAAAAGCTGCAAACAGAACAAGAAGAAAACGTGAGAAATGAAGAGATTACAAAGCCTGTTGGAACAACGAATGTGCTTAAATATATTGAAAAAGGAGACTGAAATGATATGGGCAATCAGAATGAGCCCATATTGACTACCAGCAAGAGTATAAAACATGAAAATCACATTCGTGTAATTTCCGCCTGGGAGCGTGAAGTACGTTGTACTGCTAGTTCCACAGTTGAACTGTGTTATTTGCACCACGGTTGGCTCACTTTGTGACCCGGACATCCGAGGCCAAGCACATCCTTTTTCATCATGCCTTTCATTCGGGTAGTGGGCTTCCCCTAGCTTGTGACAGCCTGCCTATCTGTCGACGGGCGAGCGGGTAATGAATCTTCGCCGAGACGATTGTCGTTCACGTCTATCTCGCACAAGGTGTTCCACAGTCAGTGAACTTGCCTCATGTAAATAGACGTTCTGTGCCTGTGCACATCTGATATTGAACTTTTTCTCATCTGCGAGCCTGGTTCCGGTTAAGGAAGGACTCGACATGGGAGTTGGACCCCGACTCTTTCACCTTCTTAACCGAGGTGTCGTTCACCCACATCGTGAACGATTCTCCGAGTATCACCACGCGTTTTTAAGCAAGATGTGTTCTCGAGCGGAAAGACTTTGTCCCTTTTATCCTGAGCCCATCGGGTGCCGAACCGTTGCTTTCTGCTAGCATGTTTCTGGTATAAGAAAGCTTGATAGTAGAGTTGTTCCAAGGCTGCCTTCGTTGTCACTTTTGTGCCTGAGCCCATCGGGTACAGAACCCTTTCTCTCCGCGAGCATGATTCCGGTATAGGAAAGCTTGACATATGAGTTGGGCCAGGGCTGCTTTCTTTGCCGGACGCCCACGATTGGGTCTGGGTCTCTGCCCATAAGGAGCAAAGGTTACTAAAAGCTTGTCTAGAGCTAACAGAGCTTGTAGTTCCGATTTCCTTGGAACGTGTTTCCTTTCTATTTTCACTTGGCGCTGACCTCTGGCGTTGTGCTGCCCTTTCATTGTACTCAGTATGTTGTCTTTTCGTCTTACGTCATGCATCTACCTTTTCGTGTCATTTTCATTGGCCGCCCCTCCAGTGCTTGAATCAGACTGACTAGCGTCACGGTGTGTCTATTCTTTTGTAGTCAATTCTCTTTCTATCTACTGCCTTCACATTCACTGACACGATCCCCGAAAGGTTTAGCCAGAATCAGCACGAGCAGCTGTATTATTGTTTCCAGGATGCACCACGAGGAGGTACTTTTGGAATCTTCGTTATCTGCTAACCCTTGATCCGCCGAGAGCAGTACGGTACCCTTTTAAACCCTCATTGGGACTGAAACTAATATTGAGTAAAAGACAATGAGAGAATTATGTGGCATATCGGTTCGAAATTGAAGCAGAGAATAGCAACACTATTACATGTTCTGCATGTCATAAGAAACGACTAACAAAGTTCCATGGAGTTCCGTTGTCAGCTCCAGGTGAAAATAAGAAAATGCATGCTGAAGTCGGATGTGTAAGATATAGTAACTTAGCTATAAACCATGACACAATGCATTTCCTTCTCCGAATTTCACCCAGCTAAACAGCAGAAATGGTTGAACCAACACAGAAGAAGTAGAACAGAACAAATTAATGGATTATGTACCCTATACCTGAGAGAAAACGTGAGTCATATATTCGTAGATAGTAATAATAAAAGTATTAATAAAAACAAATGAACGAATTCACTAAAGAAGCTAGGAGTCATGAATATCGTCCACCATCTGCTTCAGTAGGTGTGACTTCGGTGACTAAGCTAATATAGATTTGCCCTGTATTCATTGAAATCTGCGTCTGGTAATCAGAATCTGTGCGCGTACAGTCACGTAGACTTAGCAGATACTAATAGGTTCAATTACAATACAGACGTGTGAGAATATATCAGAAAAGAGCTTTATACAACGTCAAGAACTGTCATTTATTTGTAGGCCTTCTGTCATCGTTTCTTCGTATTACTTGACATCAACATTACCATGATATGTCTTTTTGACATTCTAAAAGATAGTCTACTTTAGGTAATTTAAATCTACAATTTTGGTGTCAATAGTAAACGCTGTGTGTGACATTAGTGAGTCGTTAGATCATTGCAGTACTTTATTCCTACTTGTTAGTGAGTTGAAAGATCATTGCAGTACTTTATTAATACTTGTTAATGAGTCGTCAGATCATTGCACTACTTTATTACTTCTTGTTAGTTAGTTGTCAGATCATTGCAGTACTTTATTACTACTTGTTAGTTAGTTAGCAGATCATTGTACTACTTTATTACTACTTGTTAGTGAGTCGTCAGACCATTGCACTACTTTATTGCTAATTGTTAGTGAGTTGAAAGATCATTGCAGTACTTTATTACTACTTGTTAGTGATCCGGCAGATCATTGCAGTACTTTATTATTATTTGTTAGTGAGTCGTCATATAATTTCAGTATTTTATTACTACTTGTTAGTGGGTCGACAGAGAAATGTCTCAAATGTTGCTGATTCAAATAATTTAATTGATGTTTAGAAAAAGGTATTGTTAATGTCAACTGTTTTCAAATCCAACGGAACTATATTTTTGGTATAGTTTATACCTTTTTGTCATTGCACTCAAGAGATCACTGATGACGTGCCGCTTTGTTAAGAAAAACGGAGTACATATACTGAAACCAGAATACAATACATTCAATATTCAAGATCAATTGAGCTGACCTATTTTTAAAAGACCCACAAAATATCTTTAAAAAAATGATGAATTATTTGATATGTTCTGAATAGGATGTTCTGGTAACTTTTATGTCAAAAGACATAATTTATTACATGACAAACGCCGTGAGGATTCATTAACTAACGTTGAAACATGGCCGCTACTGTAAGTCATTGAACATTTAGATTCACTAGGAAACGTGGAAACATGGCCGCTTTGTTAGAAACTGAACGTTTAGATTCACTAACACGCGTTGAAACATGGCCGCTTTGTTAGAAACTGAACGTTTAGATTCACTAACACGCGTTGAAACATGGCCGCTACTAAATATTAAAGCTCACTAACACACGTTAAATTATAGTCTTTTTGTTGGAAACTAAACATTTAGACAGGTTACACACGTTGAAACATGACCGATTTGTTAGAAACTGAAAATTTAGATTCACTAACACGCGTTGAAACATTTAAGCTCACTAACACACGTTAAATTATAGTCGTTTTGTTGGAAACTGAACATTTAGACTCGCTGACACAAGTTGAAACATGACCACTTTGATAGCTACTGAAAATTTAGGTTCACTGACACACAATGGAAAAAAGCCGCTTTGACAGCAACAGAACATTTAGATTCACTAACAAACGTTGAAATATGTCCGTTTCTCTTAATTACTAAACATTATATTTTGAGTCAGCTGGTAAATGTTTCGTATTTCTTTCATAAAGAAACTGGTTTCAACACGAAACAGCATAATAATGATGTAGATTGTGCTAGTCCTTACTATTTGTAGAAGAGCTAGCTAATTCCTTTATCCTTTTCTTCTCAATTCCTTTACAGATCGAGCCAAGCAAAGCCATTGTTTTAGCCCGAGCTTGCAGCAGAAGAACAGAAAATATAGTTTTGGATTGCGAAACCAGAATGTTGAAATAATTGAATATACAAGCACTATAAATATTTCTTTACACCCGCACTATAGGTATTGATGTGAAAGTTGGACGCTTAATTCAGACACATAAAGAAGGAATCAGTCTTTTGTAAACAAGCGCATCAGACATTTGTTACGAATTAGCTAAATAGAACACAACATAATTATATTTGTCCTGCAGCAAATAAACAAACTTGAAGGTTATCTAGAACCATTTTTAGTAGTCGTGAAACTAGGTAAACTTGTATGGTTTAGACATGTAGCGAGACAAGACTCGATTTTTAAAAGTATTTTGCAACAAACAGACGAGGGTGAAAGGAGTATATGAGGCCAAAGAAATTATGAAACAAGGAAAGGTCTCGGCGGATTTTTCTACACTCCTCTGAATGGCTGAGGAAATAGATGCTTGTAGGGATTTCTGTACTGATTTATCCAGTGTGGCACCCCCTATGACTCTGACGGGTCATATTAATATTATTAGGTACGATCACATATCTAGGGTCTACCTATTATCCGAAATATGCGACGAGATATAGTTACAATTTTTAATATCCATCGGTCTGCGCGCTTAGCACTGAGAGCCAGTCTCCCAAGTTCATCCATTCAAAACCATTCAAAAACGCATAACCTCGCAGAGCTCAGATCATATGACCAACAATTATAGCAATACATTCCTTAACCATTTCATGAAATTTACATAATTTAAATTATATCACATAATATTGTTATATGCAGCTTGTAATGTTTCTGTCTTCAATCTGACATCCTCATTTTGTTATGTTATGTTCCTCCAGGGCCATAGGCGGCGCATAGGGCAGAAACCATAGCTTTCCATTTCTGTCTTTGTGTTGCCAGGTCTTTCAATTGTTGCGTGTTGTTTAGGTTCATTCACATGCCTTCTCTATTAATGGTTCTTCGTAGAGTTTCTCTAGGTCTCCCTCTTCTTCTTACTCCAGGTGGCACCCAATATAGTGACTGCTGGGGAATTCTTAGGCTGTTCATTCTGAGAACATGGCCGATGTAAGTCCAACGCCTTTGTCTAATGAAGGAAGATATATAGGTGTGTTTGCTTTCCTCTCTTATAGTAGTGTTAGATTTAAAGTCACTCCACTTAACGTTCTCATCCTCATTTTAACCTCAGTAAATTGACGCCATCAGGTAAAAACTGTCATTTCTTGGCTTGACTCATTCATCTCTTCTCTTGCCCTCTGACTTGCTACCCTATTTATTTTGAGACCTCTTTTCCTGACTACGGGCCTCTCTCACACTCATCATTCCGTACCCTTTTATATTCTCATCGCTTATAACCATTTCTTTCCTTTTTCAACCGAGACCGGTCCCTGAAAGCTCGGCAAGGAACATTCGTGCCTCTCGTACACTGAGTCCTGTCTCTTCCACCCGCGCCTGAAGGTCCAGGTAGTGTCCACGGCATTTGTCGCAACACGATTCTTGAATTATCCAATCTATGTCGAACCATATTTCTTCTCTCGAAACTTGAGTCTTATCATTTTTGTCTGCTAGTCTATCCCTTAAGTGTGTGATTTCTGCACGCTTTTCAACCATTTGTTGAAGAAGGTATCCGTTGTCTTTTACGAGTGCTTCGTACCCTTTTCCGGTGTCCCATAATTCTTCTTTCGACTTCTGTAACTCCTTTTCCGCCGTGAGGAATTCGTCCATAGCCATGTCCCTCTGTTCAGTTCTTTGAACTAACTCTAGCTATAATGACACCGATTGTCGCCTAACCTCTTTTACTTCTCTGATTATCTTTTCTTTCTCTCTGGAGTTGGTTTTTCACTGGTTTTAGTTCTACTGTCTCTTCACTGAACTTTAGCTTCTTCCTTAATTGTTTTGACCTTTTTCCTGCCGCCTCTCCTTTTTCCCTGACTTCTGTCATAACAGTGACCTCCCTAGTCTCTCTGGGTGTATCTGGTTCTGTCATAATTTCAGTATCTTTGTTTTTTCTTGATACTGTCCCCGTTCTCACGTCTCGATATTCTGTGCCAGTACCTACATTAGCTTCTTTAGGTTCTATCCTGATTCTGTGGTTAGCTTTTAGGGCGTACATCCTACTTTGATTTCTTTCGGCCCTGTCTGCTAACGGTGTCTTCTTTTTCTGAACGTTTGTGTCTGTGCCTCATTGTTTATTGATTGCATGTAAACTTTGCACTGTAGTCCCGTGGTTCCTTCTTCCTTACCATGTCGATTTCAACACCTTTTTTTTATCTCGACTAAGGTCAGCATTGTTCAAGCATCTATCTCTTCCTGCCTTGCTGCTAAACTCCACAAACGCGAAAAGTCTCCTACGACTGTTCTTGTCTTGGGGTAGGAATATTTTCACCACGTTATTGAAGAAGTTGAAGTATTCTATCAAACACTCTCTATTTACACCGGGGTTTAGCCCACCTACGAATATGCGTTTATTGTTGGCATCATACGTCTGTCTCTCACCCAAATGTCTTGAAGCTTGTAGCAATTTCGGGCATAATGTCCTTTCTGGCAACAGTTGAAACAGACAATATCCCTAAACTTCTTTCTTTATGGGTAATTATTTCTACTATGTGTGCCTGGGCCTCTAACTGTTTCCGTGGTATGCGTGTGATCTAGTTCTTCTCTAGCAGGAGCAGTATCATATTTTTCTTCACTCAATCTCTCCGCCTGTGCTGACATATTCGAGCGAAACATCCCCCAGGCTGGTTCTAAGTAATATGTTATTGCTTGTATTAGTAGATATGACTAGTCCCTACTCGGGTTCATTTCCAACGTGTCGATGTTCTCGCCATTTGACGCCTGTGAATCAATATCGGTTTCTATTATTATATCTTCTCCTTCCCTATGTTCATTAGTCTACTTTTCAACTCCTGTAACCAGAACAGCTCGTTTGCTCTTTTGAATATGTATGTGACTCCCAATTTTATGCACATACTTATGTCGCGTACCGGTGACATTTTCATTGCCCTGTACATCGCCATTTTTTTTACCCTCGATCCCTCTACTTCCATTTTCTTTAGTAAAAAGTAAAGTAACCCATAGCATTTATTAATGCCGTAGAGGGTGTGAGTTGTTAGCAGTCTCACATTTCAGAGGCTCTGCCAAATGAGGGCGGTAGCCATCTCCTCTCCCACGCAGTCTTTACTTCCCAGATTAATCCGGTACCCATTTAAGGCTGGGTTAACCCGGGAGCCGTTGAGATCTGAAACAAATTTCGCCTCAACTGGGGAATGAACCCAGGACCACTCATATTGCGAAGCCAGTGCGATAATCACTGCGCTACGCGGCTCCCTCTAGCATTTACTCTACAATTTTCCCTTTATCTTTTGTCCTACTCTGTGGACAAATATAATGCGCTACTATGTCTTTTTTTTAAATTATGCTGTGCTTACATTATATATAAACATCCATATCTAATTCTACTCTATCTGTGGAAGAAAAAAAACCATGCATACATATATCTCTATTTTATCGACACAGATGTGGGAATAACAAAAACTTGCATATAAATTCATAATTCCTTCTCGTTAAATAACTATGTAAATACGTCAATTTTACATCTAAGTGTTTTAGTTCTTCTCATCTAAATTGTCATTCACTACAATGTTCTTCATTAATTCAGGCAATGTCAATAGTTCATTATCTTTTATGTAGCGGGCTCTAATAGTTCATTTCCTTTTCAAAGGCATAAACCGTTCAATTATTCTCCCGAATATAATAGATTGTTCATTATGACTGAAACGTAACTTAGTAGAGGTGCATACTCACAGTTGTTGTCTTCATGTGTCCTTTTAGAATTAGTTAAATAATCTACACACGCACCGGTTAATTTACTACACAGGTCACAGAAAGTCTTGACAGCTCGTGTCTTAGGTCGTATAATAGTGGTAGTATTTTGTTCGTTGGCGGGCGATTCGGCAATGAGTGTGACAGAAAGCAGATGATGTGTCTGTCTGTCCTTGACAGTAATATAAAGATTCAGGGTCACAGTAGTGAGACCGAGTAACAAGTGACGCTGCTGGTGTCGTCACTTTAGTGTGATAGTAACTGAAGAATTGTCACAAGGCTGCAAGGTTGCGATATCGTTTTAGATAAGACCCTTTCTGGAATCTCTGGTGCTGTGGGCAAGTATAAACCTGTGGAACTCTTCTTGACATCAAATAATCACAAAGGCACTTCTTGTCTTAATATAAGAACGACTTTTCATATGTACATCAAATTCCGGAGTATTTGCTATATCCGAGAAGGACATCAGATTATGAATTTAAAATGTGACATGTCAAAGTATTAACTAAACGACTCTAAAACTTACAATAAATAATCACACGTTATGGAATACATTTAATAAGAACAATAAAACATCTCATTATCCTACTCTAATCTCACTTTGTTCCAATACTTCCTAACTAATCTCAAACTGTGGTTGATTATTCGTTTCTCTCGAGCTTCCAACTGAAGTCTCGAAACGAAGTTCTAGGCAGTCCTATCACTGTCGGTGTGGTTTCTACTACAACTGCCTGTGCAGTTTGAAACTGCTTCCTCAGTCTGCAAACTCGACTCCTCCTCGGCAGTCCATGATCCAATCCTCCCAAGTATAAGCTCCCAAGTTTCTCCAAATTCGCCCAAACTTTCCACCAACCAAAATTCTTCATTTTCCAGAGGAAACCCTCTGACCAATCAGGATTGATCCATCTGGTCATATAATAAGCGCATGTTGCATATTCATACTTTCTTTAGAAATCCTATTAACTTTAGACCAATCAGTATGCTTCCATCTGGTTTTTCAATAACACACGTTGCACATTCATAGTTATTTTGGAAATTCTAATAACTTCAGACCAATCAGAATGTTTCCATCAAGTATGCTCCCACACACAAATGTGTGACACGTTCGTAGATAAACACACGTTTGCATTTGCATGACAATATCTACACCTAAACCCGTAAGGGCTGACCATTCAATTTGTGGAATTCCACGCCGTCAATCTCTCGCTATCTGTGATGGGTTACCACTTCTTACTGTGAAGTTCCCTGGTTGTGAAGGGATATTGCGAAATGTGTCTACCGGCATTGACGGCCACAGTAGGGTGCCAATACTGTCACAGTGGAAACTCGCAAAGCAATTCACCAAATGTCTAGTGGAAAAGCATCTTACTCCGATTCAAAACCATTGAAATATATAAGTATGGTGGTACAAAACTAATTTAAAATCTGCATATAGTTTTCCAACGGTCATAAAAAGCGAAACTGTTCTCCACAATTTCAGAGATTCAATAATTGTACATTGTATGTGAAATCGTCAAAGGAAACCGTCAATCTTTTAATAAACGTCGAGTCATTTCTCTACAGTCCATAGCAGGAATAATATTTCCATAATCCTTTGGTCTGATCTCATATTAATACGACAATCGATAATAAGTTAGAGTGCTGTAAAACTGTATAATAATAGTGCTTACTTAAAACTCAAGGTCCATCAGCTTTACAATGACTGCACAGACTATCAGACTGTTTACGTGTATGAAAAAATAGTATAAAAATAGTTACAGTATATAGGACAGTTTCAAGGTCTTTTTTCCAGAAAATACAGGACTGTTCATTACGGGGATCTGTGGTCAGATTTCAACTTTTCAATAATATTCGTAGTTTCATTCAGCTTTCTGGACTTTGATGAACTGAAATAAAAATAGTCAAAAGGTCTGCACCGATCTATGCGCTACTCACTGGAACCCGCTCCGCGTCCCCAGTGTTATCCAAGGGTGAAAGAGGACTCTCAGTGTGTAGCGGGCAGATCGCTGGATTTACAAGTAGTGTTCGCTACTGCGAATTGCCTCTTTATCGATATTTTTCCCTAAAATAAATGTACGTATTTGTTTAGTTAAAAATAGGGCGTCGTGTCCTCGTAAATTACATACAGAACAAACAGTAAATAAGCCATAAATACAGTAAATACGCATTAGACTGCAGTCCTTTAACAGCAGACATCAAAGGTAACAATGGTGCACGTATACATAAGTATTGTAGTAAAGTCGCGCATTTAAAAACAAGGAAATGAGAACAAAATAAAACGACTATGCCTGATAACAACATTAACGACAACACAACAAAGGCCCCTCGACCCAAATCTAAATAAATGAAATATCTATATTAAGACAGAATGGCTTATGTTTGGTAGTTCTACGGTTCTGAGCCGTATAATGAAGTGGTTAATGCACAATTCCGATAGATGTGTATCTTGATCTCCAATATTTCTGTCTTTTTTTCACACTTCTTTGATAATTTGCTAAAAATAGTCTCTGAACTTCCTATTCATGCATTGATTCCTTCATCTAATGATGAGAATGTGACAGTGGTGCCAATGTAGCCATTTTAAAACTTGATTGAGATGGTTATCATTGAGAAGGATATTTGTTGGTGAATTTTTGTGACCAGGAAGAGGGGTGTTAACACAAGTGAATATAGTGATTTATTGTAATCACTGGAATAAGATCACTGACAACTGAGTATTTAACTATCATTCAACGTCTTCATACTCGAATTTTTATGTTTATTTTGTGATACAAAAACAACATTAAGGGCATCAATTATGAACATCAATAATAAATCTAATAGTTGCAACAAAAGATCTACTGCTAAGAGTTGACGTCTGCGTTTAAAGCTTCGCTATCAAGAAATAATCTACTTACTCTGGTCGTTCTGTTTTACTTCTCGTCTTAGTTGTTTCGCTACTGAAGCTGTTGGTAGATCGCATAGTTTTTCGCTGCTTGTGATGTAGTTTTTGTAATCTCCATGTTAATAACCCACATGTTTCGTTCACAGAAGAAATGTCAGTTTCCTTTTCACTTGTATGCTATTCGACTTCCGTTTCGCTGTATCTCTTACTTGTATTTACTATACTGTATCTCTTACTTGTATTCGCAAAATACTATTAACTAACTCTCACGCTTAGAATCCTAGACGTTTTTCGAAATTTCTAAAATAGTCCTCACATTTTCAATTCGAAACGTTTTCTCGATATTTCAAATCTATATGCTTGACTTTGGTAATTCGGCAGCTACCCTACACACGCAATGCTGACTGTCGACCTCCACAGCCGCCAGCCGAATCCCGACTGAATCCGACTGAGTATAAACCCGAATCCTCTGAACTGAATATGTTCCCCCATTTATACTAGTTTCTAACCTAATGCACGTGATAGCATTAAATTCCAGAACTCATACTTTATACAACTAAATTTACAATATTTTCCTTTCTAGACTTTCACACATCTGACATTCTACTTTCTCCAACTCTAAATAATAAATACAATAAAAATATTGACTTCGACGTAGTCAAAATAAAGGACACGCTTTAAAAGCGGCATTTGCATTTGTGATGGCGACAAAAGCTTAAATGAGTAAATAATAATAAATGGCATTGGTCAATTTTTATGTACCTCAATGGATCAACAACTCGATGCAACAATCACTTAAGTGGATGTGCCAGTTTCCTCCGACCCTAATAAAAATAAAACCACAAATAAACTTACACAATGAAAATCTATTTCTATGTTCGATTGATTTCGGTCTTCCATTGGTCTATAGCAGGGGTCGGCAACCTATGGCACGCGAACCACACTTGGCACGCCAAGCAATTTCAAATGGCACGCAGACTCTTCACGTTTCCTGTATAAAGTTGATTATAAATCGATTAGCGGGGTTTCCTTGCTCATTTCGGCACTTGGGCGTAGCAGGGTATCAGCCATAGACTTATCCAGACTTGCTGTAACAGCAGTCTAAGTAGGTCAGGGGAACAGTCTATATGCGAAATCTCAGAAACTAACGACAGTAACGCCAACTAGCGAGCGTTTCTTTCAGCTTTTGGATCAACCTATTCCTGTGAGATAATTTTCTCTCACATGAAAGGAATGCTAAATCCACAGCGTAGTCGCCTAACGCCTGAACATACAGAAAATTGTCAAACTCAAAGTAACAAAGTATGTTGTCGATATTGAGCAACTGGTCAAGATCATGCAAGTGCAAGGCTCCCATTAATAATAAAAAAGTTTGTTTTTTTAAATCTTTCAAGAAATTATATTTCTTTTAATGTTGTTTACAACTTTACATATTATTGAATATCACTATATAATTAATTAAAATATAAAAATAAAATATATTGTATAAAATGATTTGTGATGTTGGCACTCTGAATAATTTGAAACAGTAAGTTGGCACACAGTTAGCAAACGGTTGACGACCCCTGGTCTATAGTATAGCGCTTTATGGCGATCTGGATGAATATGTTCGCTGGTATTTAGACTCAGCTGATCTTTCGTTAATCACTTGGACTCCAAAGAGATGATTTCCTAATTGTCTAGACAGGTAGTCTGCTTGTTATTCGTTTGTCATAACACGGACCGTCTGAGCAATAGATACGTGCATTACTTCTGTAGGTGCTAGGTGACTACCAATTACAATGACCACACACAAACACCGTATTTATTTACTCATGAGTGAAAGGTTAAAGGAATGGCTTTCTGTCATGCTACTGAACATCAAAAAAGCAGGTCTATCTATATCTGCCCTTTCTCCCTGTTATATTAGTACCTTGACATAAAACCGTTGTGTTCATAAATAAATAATACAATATAGATACACTGAGGATATGTTATTTTTATAAATCGTAATGCAGCAAACAGAATTTGAAAAAGTGTGTTCAAATACGTTGTGGTCGAATACAGAAAACGTATTGACTCAATCGGAGAGGAGAGTAGGTGCCATCTGAGCAGACCTGGCTCAAATCAAGTTTGCTGCATTATGATTTTTCTTTATCTTTGTAAAACGTATACAGAGAATGAGACACATATAAGTATATAGAGATATAGACACATATAAGTATACAGACTTTGCGAAGTTGTTGATGAGAGATTGTAGGGCATCCTCAGACTATGAAACATGCAGCATCATCAGCGAAACGTTCCTTGAGAAGAACTTGTGGGTTTTTTTCTTGTCTCTTTAATCCAACTAAATTGAAGAGTGAGCCGTCAGGTATAGTACAGATAAAACGTAACCGGCGAAACTTCACAAGGCGTATCCTAGAAGGACAGCAAACAAGGTTCTGAAGAGGTAGGGGTCGAGCAGACCACCCTGTTTCAGCCCACTATCAAACTCAAAGTCGATGAATGTGCTGTCATTAAATTGTCCATAGCTCTCGTTTTTATCTGGAAAGAGACAATAAATATTATCAAAGTTGGTCGACACCAAATGAATTGCAGTATTTTATAGAGTTATGATATACTGACCGTATCAAAAGCGTAAGATCAACACACACACATGACAAGTAACATATCTAGATCTGCATTTTTTTTAAGCTGTCGTAGATTAGAAATCCTTTCAATTGTTGAACCATTCACTCTGAATCTGCATTGAGACTCTTGCAGAACTCAGTCTGCAAGCAATTGTCGGTTCATGATACAAAGTACACAGACATTTCCATTAAATACTTTGAATTATGCAACTATAAATATTGCAGTCTCCTTAATTATCACACCTGTTCTTAAAGATAATGGGTGGTGAATCTTAGGACCACGAGATCGTGTGATTTTGTCAGCCGAAGACAACCGAGGTTGAGCGACAAATTACATGAATCTACTCTTGAGACTAACGGGAATTGAACCAGTCCGTTCAACGGTACCAAATCGCCTAGCAACTATTGAACACGCGTTTTTCCGTACTTGACTAACCGCATCTCCAAAAAAAGATGCGATTTCATCAAGCCTCTCAAACCGTGCACACAAAGTCACCAGAACGGACCGATCGAGACAAGGACTATTACAACAACAACAAACATCCCGTACAGGTATTGAAATATCCTCAGTAACAACAAACATATAACATAATATCCGTATTAGTTATACAAGGGCCGATAGGTCATCTTTATTATGTTATATGTTTGTTGTTACTGAGGATATTTCAATACCTGTACGGGATGTTTATTGTTGTTGTTGTTGTAATAGTCCTTGTCTCGATCGGTCCGTTCTGGTGACTTTGTGTGCACGGTTTGAAAGGCTTGATGAAATCGCATCTTTTTTTGGAGATGCGGTTAGTCAAGTACGGAAAAACGCGTGTTCAATAGTTGCTAGGCGATTTGGTGCCGTTGAACAGATTGGTTCAATTCCCGTTAGTCTCAAGAATTTTTAAAAATTGTCCTTTGGCTTCCTACTTATATTTACTTGTATGAATCTACTCGTGGATTTTCTTTGCTCCGTAGAACCACAGATGTATATTAAGTGCTATTGTGATTATATAGGTACAGTGTGCCGAGTTGATGAACACGATATTAAAATTCAAGTATAGACATCATATGTCATTGGCTTACACAAAATATTTGTAGGTGTCGAACTGTTATAAACATCACGACAAAAATAATTAAGGTTTCTTGATTGGTAAATCAAGCACGTCGATAGGAGAATATGTGTGCTAATATTTATGCAATGAGCTAAGTTGTGTGATATTCTATGCAAAATAATATCTACTTATTTTTTACCAACATTGTGCTACCAATGTCAAACATGGTCTTTAACAGCTTCGCAGCAAAGAAAAATCGTCACATGTGAAATGAAGTGTCTGAGGAAAGCTGCAATGGTTACCAAACTAGATAAAATAAGAAATGAAGAAATTAGGAAAAGAGTTGTTATATTATCATGTATCCATATTGAGAGACAGCAAATAAAATGGTTCGGTCACCTTATGAGAATGAAGCCAAACCAGATACCAATAAGAGTATATAATACAAGAATCTCCGGGTGTAAAGCCAAAGGTAGACCAAGAAAACGGTGCATAGAAAACATCAAGATAACCTTGAACAAACATGGACTAAATGCAACCTCGGCGACACATCTGGCCTTGAATCGACAGCTTAAGCTATCACCCCTACACTTAACGGCAAGTGTGAATGCGATCAACAATCATTCACCTGGGGAAAGACAATAGACAATAGATTGGTAAATGCTAAAATCACGTATAACTCGTTCATTAGTGGCAAATGCTATAAATTGGTCACTTGGTGTTGAATTGTAATCACGAACTAGTGTTGCGAATGACCAGAGCACAGAGGGAGAGGAACTGATGGTAGCATGTACCCCGTAAGTTATGAAATACATTGTACAGTGTCAACGCTGAATTTCTAAAAGAAACAATCTGCAAATGGCGCATGTCAAGAGATAAACATAATGAAAATTAATAAAAATAAAGACTGAACGCAAATGAGACGCGGAGTGACATTACTACTTCAGTTTTCTAATCCTGGAAAATATCCTAGCACTCCTCATATACAAGGTAAACATCCTAGCACTCCTCATATACAAGGTAAACATCCTAGCAATCATCATATACAAGGTAAACATCCTAGCAATCATCATATACAAGGTAAACATCCTAGCAATCATCATATACAAGGTAAACATCCTAGCAATCATCATATACAAGGTAAACATTAGCAGTCATCATATACAAGGTAAACATCCTAGCACTCCTCATATACAAGGTAAACATCCTAGCAATCATCATATACAAGGTAAACATCCTAGCAATCATCATATACAAGGTAAACATCCTAGCAATCCTCATATAAAGGTAAACATGCTAGAAATCCTCATATAGAAGGTAAATACCCTATCAATCCTCATATGCATGGTAAATATCCTTTCAATCATTATATACAGTGTAAATATCCAATAAATCCTCGTTTACAGGGAAAATATCAAGCAATTCCCGTGTCATGTGGAATTAGATCTTCACTTTTGCACTTAATGGGGGAGATGGGGACCTGTAAATGTGAGACAGGACTCCAACTTTATTTTCCTTGATTACTGCCGTCGAAATGGTGTCGTTTCCTGTCTTGCATCTGAGAGTCTATTTGTGGCTTCTGTTAGTTCTGTCTCTGCATGACCTCATCTAGTTCGCTCATTTCAATATGTTTAGAAACAATCTAGTAAAAAACAGGATTTTCTGGGGGGTTTTTTCACCGAGTATAAATCGGAGAAATGCTCCACCCACCTGTTCAGCTGCCTGTCCTTATCTGTGATGGGCTCATCAATGGATCGTAATGGGTAATTTAGTTATGTATAAGCCCAGTGCTACTCTAACATTGCATACATTGCTTTTGCCCATTTTCGTAAATTTGTGTATATTCTGTATTGATTAACATCGGTTTGACTTGTACTTGTTTGCACATCTTCTTGATTCTCGCCGCACTACTGATTATGGGTGTGTGTTTAAGATGATCTTCTGAGCTTGTAGAGGAATTTGTTTTTTAGCCTAATCAGAATGTTTTCTTTGCTTCTGTTAGAGAAGTGAGCAATGGTGTATTCTCTTTCATCAAGTGGGGTTTTTTTGTGCTTCTGTTAGAGAAGTGAGCAATGGTGTATTCTCTTTCATCAAGTGGGGTTTTTTTTGCTTCTGTTAGAGAAGTGAGCAATGGTGTATTCTCTTTCATCAAGTGGGGTTTTTTTTTTGCTTCTGTTAGAGAAGTGAGCAATGGTGTATTCTCTTTCATCACGTGGGTTTTTTTCTGGTCTGGTTGGTTCTTTTGGTCTTTTTTTGGAAGGGGAATTGAATTTATGTGTGCCTTAAGAAGATAGGCCTATAGCACATTCATGTTTTTTTTTGTTTTCAGCTTGTCCCACATTTCATCTGTAGTGCCCTTGTATGTGTTGCCATCACAAGGCTCAATTATTTGTAGATATATTGTTTGCTAACATTCTCGCCCCACATGTATTACTCTCTGGTCTTGTTGGTCTACTTGACTTGTGAATTATCCTTGGTTAGTCTTTTATTTTGCTGACTTTCAAACCGTGATCAATCTGAGTTACAATCTGATCTGTGGAATGCACGTCGTGTGATTTCTACTGTGATGAGATGTTTGCATGAAGTGATTATAAAGTCTAACTAATGCCAAAAAATTGATCCTGGATGACATCGTCTAACTGATGCCAAAGACTTGATCTTGGGTGGCATCAAGTCTAACTGATGACAATTACATGCTCCTGGGTGGAATCACGATAATTTATGACTGTATTAGAGATCAAACATCGTCGTTATTACCTTCGTGAATTTAATACACAATATTCTAGTAGTCTTCCACAATATTCGTTTATTTCCTCAATTCCACGTTGACTTGGGATTGAATGGCATTGAATGCTATTCTATCCTATGCGCGCATATAAGCCCCCCGTATGTAGAGCTGCTCTTCCTGTTGGGGTGTATGCGTTAATGATGTTAATGAATTCACCAGCTGCATAGAGAAATATATTACTCGCTCTGATACAGTTATTGATGTGGCAATGGAACAGGCGTGGTATTATACACGGAAAAATTGACTCCATCTCGCCGGGGCTGATATTAGTGTCCAATCACTGCCAAGAAACATTTCCTTTACTGAGCCACAATCAGAAAACGAGTCTCCTAAAGTTCATCAAAGTATATATGAATCCCGGTGAGTTGCCTGTCTATAAGTGATAGTTTATTATGTTTGCTTGTGTTAAGTAGGTCTGTATTTATGCTAAGTCCTGGGCACACCGTTCTAAAATTTCATATTCCTAGTCTGAATCGTGTATGATTGTGTGCTTGATTGGACAGCTGGTATGGAGATGCTCAATCTCCATTTTGCACAAACCCCCTCTCGACCAACCTCTTTTGCTTAAAGGGAAACACGACGTCTTTCAAGCTAAATCTGGCTTCTAGCTTGCGCTATATAATTCTACGACTGTGAAATATAGACTCTAAGTAAAACAGCGGCACAGACAATCAATACCTTTGTGATGAAATGCTCCTTAAATATACTTAAAATATCACGGTGGAAAAAAGAAATAAGAAACACATTGAAGATGTCAGAGTGTTGGTTACTAAACACAATAGCAAAAAGTAAAAGGAAAACTACAAATGTTTGGTTATATAAAGAGATGCAGATGTTTAGAAAGACAAATAATTGAAGACAGAGCAACTGTGAGGATGAAAAACGGTAGACCATGAAGACGATGGACTGACGACATTAAAGATAACATGAACACGTCGTTGGAAAATGCAAGGCTCATGGCCCAAGACAGAGAAGAGATCAGGGAGTTAGTTGGGAAGACAACGTTCTGAAGAGAATACGTCACGTGACACACAACCACCTGACTACATAGCCACTATAACTAACGTACTAAATAGCATCTATAACCAGCTGATTAAATAGCCTATCTAACCACCTAACCATCTCACATCGCTATTTCAAATGTTTTATCAGAAGCAACCGGCTTCTGTCCGCATCGATGAAGAAACATCTGACTGGTTTGATGTCCAAAAAGAAGTAAGACAGGAATGAATATTTTCGCCACATCTGTTTAACATACATGAAAAAATCATGTGGAATGTACGAGAGACTCATATTATGAACAGTTTCAACCCCGTAATATTGAAGAATATGAGATTCTAAAATTGGGTTTGCAGATGACACCACCCACCCTTATGTCGAGGAGTCTTACATATTTAGAGCACATGATTCTTTCTTTTCTCTGGAGCCAGCTTTTTTGTGTGCTTCATATATGTTTGTTTTCGTTGACTCTTTTATTTATGTAATCAATTTTTGCATTTATTATGTCAGTTAAACATCATAGCAAGGCACAAAAAATCATCAATGCAAAAAGACATTAATAACGAAGATAATCAAATATGAATTCACACATACAAATGGTTATTGACAAGGAACAACTAGAAAATGTCAGTAACTTTGAATATCTCAGATCAACCATCTCATCATAACCACATGAGATTTCTCAGCAGAGATTAGATAGAGATTAGCAATGGCCCTACAAAATAAAAACATCACAGATACAAAAATTATAGGGCAAGGGGCAAACAGAGACACAAAGTTACAACTATTAAAAAGCTATATTTTTCCAGTAGCCAAAATATGACAGTGAGACTTGGGCAATGACATCCGCAATGGAAGAGACAATATCGGCATTCGAATTAAAATGTTATAGAAGGTTCTTAAGGATATCATGGATAGAAAGAGGAACCAACGAACACATTCGCAAAGAAATGAGCATGGAAGAAAACAGACCACTTCGCACGGACACCCGTGATGGTTACAATGGAGCGAACGCAAAACAAACAAACAACAACAGACTACTAAAGTCTATCCAAAAGAAAACGCAAACTAACAAATTTTGAAAATATAACGAGACAATTATTTAGAAAAAAATTAATTATGGAGGGAAAAGTTCCGGGAAGGGAACATGATCCAGACCAGGACTATGTTGGACACATGATATCGATGACCTTCTGAACATAATGAAAGGAGCTGGACAGCTTGCTCAGAACGGAGAGGCTTACAGAGTTGCGGTGAGAACTACGTTCTGTAAAAACACTTCACATAGATAAAACCACCTGACTAAATTTCCCCTCTAACCACCTGGCTACACCAGTTGAAAATTAATGTGATCACAGAAAATAGTTAATTATTATCCATAATAATAATAATAATATAAACAACAGGTCTACTTGAAATTGACAAACTTCACCCAAAAAATATATATATATATATATATATATATATATATATATATATATCCTTGACTATAACAAAACCTTCATAACATAGTACGCACCACACAAACCAACGAATGTTAGTAAAAATTCACAAAGTAACTCTAAAAGTTATCACAAGCAAGAATGACGGACAGCAAGCCAGCCTACAACGTATCCGTTGGTGACAAAACTGCGTTGTGTGTGACATGAGTGAAAGTTTCAGATCCAACTGGCGCGCTGCAACGATCCTCGGGTAATAGTATCAACAAAGTGGAATAATAACTTGGATTCGGATAAGTGTAATTTAATGCGTTGCAGCAATTCAGATGAGATAATTATAGATACAAGCACTTTACAATATGATGAAAACAGATACAATAATATTACTGCAGACAAAATAGGGGGACTGCAGACAAAATAGGGGGACTGCAGACAAAATAGGGGGACTGCAGACAAAATAGGGGGACTGCAGATGAATTAAGCTGCATTTGGATCAACGGGGAACCTTTCCAAACAAACCATGACATTTAGAGACAACGGGTATGTACACATGTTATCTATGATGCCATCAAGAACGACAGAATTCTTAATAAAGTACTAAAATAGTTAATAGTAAATTGACAGATGTGCACACAGACTAGGACGCTTATCAACACACTAGGAAACTGAATAACAAACTAGGATACGGAATATCAAACATTAGGGGCAGACAGCCATGGTTCATATGGTATGTGCTGAGAAGAACACAACTTGAACACTTAATAAACAATGACAAGATGAAGGGGAGAAGAGACGATAAAGAGAGAAGTTGCTAGATGGACTAGAATTATGGCACGGTAGAAGTTCACCAACTGAGCTTATTAAAAACACAAGCGACAGACAGTCGTACAGAAACATGATCGCCTACACCATTCGACAGGGCACTTGATTAATACTGAATAACACAAAAAAATAAAGTTTACCCGCAGAATTTATTAATGCCGTATAGGTGTGAGATGTTAGGGACTCAATTTAGAGTGGTTCTGCTATATGAGGGAGGTAGCCATCTCCTCTCCCTCGCAGTCTTTAATTCCGAGATTAATCCTAATTAAGAATGGGTCGACTCGGTAGCCGTTGTGCTCAAACCACATTTCAGCTTCAACTGGGGAATGAACTCAGGTTCACTCATATGCGAAGCCAGTGCGTTAACCACTGCGCTACGCCTCCTCCTCCCACCCTCATGAATAGCACACTAGGATACTGAATAACAAACCAGGATACCAAATATTAGTATTAGTATAAGTAGATCATCCTCTTCGTACACCGGACATGTCCATATGTGATCAGATCTCCGCTTCAGTAAATCTCTCAGGGTATAACGGCTGATAATTTCGGTTCTATGTAGGTTCAGTGCTTTTCTTTAAATGTGTTAGGTGTTAACGGGCCACGCCTACCCTAACTCCCAAATCACGAATTCTCGATATTGACTCATGCACATGTATCTCAAATTGCTCTGGTCGTGCGGACTCACGAAGAGCACTGATGCATTATGCCTGTTCGATCCATAGGATGACCAGCTGCTATGATGGCTAGGTCAGCTAATTTGTTGACCCGTTCGTTTCTCTCCACATCCGTGTGTTCAGGACCAGTGATGCCCACATGTTAGCTCTCTCTAATGATACCACCTATCCACGGCTGGTGTCGTAGACTTTCTTAGTATAATGCACGTCTTCGAAATGCCCCTCCCCACCATTTAAATGGTTTTCCTTCGAAATGTCGCCCCCGACAATGTATTTTGACTGGTGCCGTCTAATGCGATCACCACTCTGCATCATAGCACAGCAAGACCTTGTACTCATCCCCAAAGTACATCACGTTTTGACTTTCTGAATCACATTAATTAAGTCACTTAGTATGCAAGAATGGGAATGAGCTTCCTATTTAAGCCATTTAAGCCTCTGCGGTATGGCAAACACTTCCATTATTGGAGTGCATGTTATTGTGGAAAAAGTCCCACTGTTCTTCTGTGTGATCTAGCAGTAAAGATCCATGTGAACCGCTGCTACCGGATGACTGTACCATCCGTGTAAATTATGGCATCTGTATCATCGGCCTGTTCGCAGATGTCTTGGCCTCAGAATCCACTCTCATATGTATCATCGGCCTGTTCGCAGATGTCTCGGCCTCAGAATCCACTCTCATCTGTATCATCGGCCTGTTCGCAGATGTCTTGACCTCAGAATCCATTCTCACAGTGTTATGCATCATGCACCCTCTATTGAATGTCTTGACTGCCTTCTCTATTTTTCTTATTCTTTCGTTCGCCTGAAACATGCATATATATGAAGTTCGCCTGGAACATGCATATATATGAAGTTCGCCTGGAACATGCATATATATGAAGTTCGCCTGGAACATGCATATATATGAAGTTTTGTTTCTTCTATAAACGTGACTGTGTTCTGTAACTAGTACAGCCATCCGTATTTTTCTTCCACTTGTTTCTCTGAGCCAGTGTATTTGCCTCAACATTTTATATTCCTGGCATTCCTGCAGAGTAGTCCCTGTTGTCTGAGGTGCCTGTCCATATGGTCATGCTGTAAATATTGAACTGTGTATACATGTGGCTGCGGTGTCAGTTCTGTCCTGTTCTGAGGCGCAGAACGATAACGTTGTCTAGTCTGTTCATATTTTGATAATCATCTTGTGTTGGAGTTGGCTTTCTAATTGTTTTGATCATCTGTTTCTTTTGATGGTACGTTATTGACACCTGTGGTTGATCATCTGATTCTTTTGATGGTACGTTATTGACACTTGTGGTTGATCATCTGATTCTTTTGATGGTACGTTATTGACACTTGTGGTTGATCATCTGTTTCTTTTGATGGTACGTTATTGACACCTGTGGTTGATCATCTGTTTCTTTTGATGGTACGTTATTGACACCTGTGGTTGATCATCTGATTCTTTTGATGGTACGTTATTGACACTTGTGGTTGATCATCTGATTCTTTTGATGGTACGTTATTGACACTTGTGGTTGATCATCTGTTTCTTTTGATGGTACGTTATTGACACCTGTGGTTGATCATCTGTTTCTTTTGATGGTACGTTATTGACACCTGTGGTTGATCATCTGATTCTTTTGATGGTACGTTATTGACACCTGTGGTTGATCATCTGATTCTTTTGATGGTACGTTATTGACCCTTGTGGTTGATCATCTGTTTCTTTTGATGGTACGTTATTGACACTTGTGGTTGATCATCTGATTCTTTTGATGGTACGTTATTGACACTTGTGGTTGATCATCTGATTCTTTTGATGGTACGTTATTGACACTTGTGGTTGATCATCTGATTCTTTTGATGGTACGTTATTGACACTTGTGGTTGATCATCTGATTCTTTTGATGGTACGTTATTGACACTTGTGGTTGATCATCTGATTCTTTTGATGGTACGTTATTGACACTTGTGGTTGATCATCTGATTCTTTTGATGGTACGTTATTGACACTTGTGGTTGATCATCTGATTCTTTTGATGGTACGTTATTGACACTTGTGGTTGATCATCTGATTCTTTTGATGGTACGTTATTGACACTTGTGGTTGATCATCTGATTCTTTTGATGGTACGTTATTGACACTTGTGGTTGATCATCTGATTCTTTTGATGGTACGTTATTGACACTTGTGGTTGATCATCTGATTCTTTTGATGGTACGTTATTGACCCTTGTGGTTGATCATCTGTTTCTTTTGATGGTACGTTATTGACACTTGTGGTTGATCATCAGCAGATCCCTCCTTAGCCAGACAAACCGCTTTACCGGTTTCAGGTACTCACAGTGTGATCGTTTTCCACTGCATAGTGGTTTTTTTACAATGACTGCGCATTTAGTTCAGTAGCATTGGCAGGTCTGGCGGTTTTCTGGACTGGAGCTCTTGGAATGTTTATTTTGCATATCAGGAATACTACAGATTATGAATCAATATTGGCTCTCGGCAGTTTTTCAGTTGTCACCTTGTTTGTCTGGATTTGTACATTGTAATTCTGTCAGAATTTCCCCGTTGGTACTTTGATTGTATCCCTAACAGTGTTTGGGTACTCTATACATATATTCCTGCTTCTCTACTTTTCTCTGTATTATGTGCTGACCCTTCTTATATTCTGTGTTTCATCTCGTCGTTTTCAATTTCCTCGTCTCACAATCTGTGTTTGACTGTTGGTGATACGATAGCACATGCGTATTCAATGACAAGGAGGACAGGAACCTAATAAAGGATTGCGATGATTGTTTAGTAACACCCGCTGCCATAACTTTCAGGGTTGAAAGACATTTGCTGACCTTAGCTTTTCAATAACATGATCTATGTTTTCCCGAAAGCGCATAGCCCTAATAAACATAGTACTACAGCTCACTAGAAATAAATGGAAGTGATGTTGAGTTGTAGGAAAACACGACACAAAAACATGGTGTTGTAGCATACATACGGATTAGATTGTCATCAACTGGTAATTTTGCCTGCGAAATCCAGTAAACATCGAGCGCTTGTAATGCCACTATGCTAATATTTCTAGCGTAGAATAAGAGGTTCAACCCACCACTCACCTCAGTGCCTTAGATAAAAAAAAGACATAATTAACTATAAAAACAACACACGTCAGAAACAAATTACAACTCCTTCGCTCGTCTCTCTCTCTCTCTCTCTGTAGGGTAGGGTGTGTAATGACTGCGCTGAGACGATTACCGTTCACGTCTATCTCGCATGAGGCGTTCCGCGGCCAGTGAATTTGCCTCATATAATTAGACGTTTTATGCTTGTGTCTATCGAGTACTGAACCTTTTCTCCTCCACTAGCCTGGTCCCGGTTGGACCAGGGCTCTTTCGCCTCCTTAATCGAGGTGTCGTTCACCGAGTCCAAGTCTGAGTCACACCACGCGTTTGGCAGCAATGCGTGTTCTCGAGCTGAGCAACCTTGTCCCATTCGTGCCTGAGGCTATCGGGTGCTGAACCTTTTCTATTCTCGAGTATGTTTCCGGTATAGGAAAGCCCGACAGTAGGGTTGGACCAGGGATGCTTTCAATGCCGGGCGTCCACGATTATGTCTCTGCTCTTACGGAGCACAGATAACAAGAAGCTTGTCTTGAGTTAACAGAACTTGTAGTTCCGATTTCCTTGTAACGTTTTCCCTTTCTATTTGCGCATGGCGCTGTTCTCTGGCGCTGTTCTCTGGCGCTGTGCTGTCATCTCATTGTACTCAGTATGTTATTTTTTCGTCTCTTGTCATGCATCTATCTTTTCATGTCAATTGCATTGACCGGCCCTCCAATGCTTGGATCGGGCTGACTAGCGTTACTGTGTGTCGACAGTGCCACTGCATGTGTTGGCGCAGTGGTGTCGGAGATGTTGACTGTCTCTTTTGCAATCCATTCTCATTCCATCTGCTGCTCCCACATTCACGGACATGATCCCCGAAAGATTTATCCAGATTCAGGACGAGCATCTGTATTCCTTTTTCCAGGGTGCACCACGAGGGGATATTTTTGGAGATCTTGCTTACGTGTTAACCCTGGGTCCGCCGAGAGCAATGCGATACCCTTTGCACCCCGTGTAAAAGTCTGAAAGTGAAAACAGTATCATCAGGGTCTAAGTCTGAAAGTGAAAACACTGTCATCAGTGTATAAGTCTGAAAGTCAAAGAAGAAGAAAAAGTAAAGGTTTTAGGTACATCATCGAAATGGTGTCTACGGCGCTGTTGTCGTATCTTCGGTGTTGTTTTTTGGGCTCTGTTGTTGTATCTTCGGCCCTGTTGTTGTATCTTCCGTCCTGTTGTTGTATCTTCCGTCCTGTTGTGATATCTTTGTGCTCTGTTTCGACTGACAAAAAAATATCACAGAGTATTGTCGCCCAAATTCAGACTCAGAGAATGCATTATATTAGTGTTGTTGTTTTCCATCTGGTTTTTTCTGCTTTTGTGTTTCATAATTGAAATGACTAAAACGTTACAATCTTTGTGAGCTAATCTACTCCAGTTACTTTGTGAACTAATCTACTCTAGTTACTTTGTGAACTAATCTACTCCAGTTACTTTGTGAACTTATCTACTCCAGTTACTTTGTGAACTAATCTACTCTAGTTACTTTGTGAACTAATCTACTCCAGTTACTTTGTGAACTAATCTACTCCAATTAATTTGTGAACTAATCTACTCCAGTTACTTTGTGAACTAATCTACTCTAGTTACTTTGTGAACTAATCTACTCCAGTTACTTTGTGAACTAATCTACTCCAATTAATTTGTGAACTAATCTACTCCAGTTACTTTGTGAACTAATCTACTCCAGTTACTTTGTGAACTAATCTACTCTAGTTACTTTGTGAACTAATCTACTCTAGTTACTTTGTGAACTAATCTACTCTAGTTACTTTGTGAACTAATCTACTCCAGTTACTTTGTTAACTTATCTACTCTAGTTACTTTGTGAACTAATCTACTCCAGTTACTTTGTGAACTAATCTACTCCAGTTACTTTGTGAACTTATCTACTCCAGTTACTTTGTGAACTAATCTACTCCAGTTACTTTGTGAACTAATCTACTCCATTTACTTTGTGAACTAATCTACTCCAGTTACTTTGTGAACTAATCTACTCCGGTTACTTTGTTAACTTATCTACTCTAGTTACTTTGTGAACTAATCTACTCCAGTTACTTTGTGAACTTATCTACTCCAGTTACTTTGGGAACTTATCTACTCCAGTTACTTTGTGAACTTATCTACTCCAGTTACTTTGTGAACTAATCTACTCCAGTTACTTTGTGAACTAATCTACTCCAGTTACTTTGTAAACTAATCTACTCCGGTTACTTTGTGAACTAATCTACTCCAGTTACTTTGTTAACTTATCTACTCTAGTTACTTTGTTAACTTATCTACTCCAGTCAGTTATCATCTCAGTGTAAGAGTATACGGATTTACATAAGTGTTTAGCTGCCTGGATAATAAAATTAATAATAATAATAATAATCTGTCAGGCTCATAGCGGTGGCACATTTGATTCAAAAAGTTATCCACAAGTGGTTATCCACAAGTGGTTGACAACAATCTGTCGGACTAATATAGCCAGTAACAAAGGTAACAAAGACTCCGTGATCTCAGCTTACATGCATTATTTATGTCTTTTTTACATTGAGAAAACGATTTTGTGCCTCGCTACGACGTTTGATTGAAATAATCGTGTTTTTCTGAAATAAACATGTGTTCTAATCTCGTTGGGCTCTTTGATAATAGATTACATGGTACTATACAAGTAGATGACACCATTAGTTGAGTTGTTTCCCTTGTATTTTTTGTGTACATTTCTTATTCATCATTTAATAATTTAAATATTAATATATTTTAGGGTTTTGGTTAGGGTTAAAGTTAGGACTGTTGTGCTTTACATAACTAACCCAACTCTAACCCTAAATAAACAAATATTTCAATTATTAAATGATGAACATGAAATTTACAAACATAGACAAGGGAAATAATTACACGTGTGATGTCATCTACTTGTACTGTACCGATTAGATTCAGTACTCCTACCCATTATCAATTTATCCATACTAGTTTGAACAGAGCAGAACATTGCTGAGAATTACAAAGACAGAAAATGAAAGGAGAGATCAGATTGTTATCCCTATCTCAAGACCCAAACTACATTCCATTTTTACACTGCAACAGGTCTTTCAGAGACTAAGCTTTACTCATCAACTAACATAGGACTCGCAAACAATCAAACAAATCAAACTTGACCTGTTGCAATGTCATGTTCATGTTGGGATAAGTAGCAGGTACATTACCACCACATTTGACATTACCATCATATTTAACATTACTATCAAATATGCCATTACCATCACATTTAACATTACCATCACATTTGACAGTACTATCACATTGAACATTACCATCACCTTTGACAGTACCATCACATTTGACTGCGAAGTCACACCTTTATTAATTCTGCAGACTGAGATATCTGGTGTATGTGTAATGTTGGTCACTTTGGTGGTCAGTGATTTAATCTCTACAAACTGGTAGAAATATCACGGAGAAGATCGGAGCAAGTATGGATGTATCCATAACATTCACACGAATGAGACACTGTATCAAGTGGTCACAGAATGAGACACTGTACCAAGTGGTCACAGAATGAGACATTGTACCAAGTGGTCACAGAATGAGACATTGTACCAAGTGGTCACAGAATGAGACAATGTACGAAGTGGTCACAGAATGAGACATTGTACCAAGTGGTCACAGAATGAGACAATGTACGAAGTGGTCACAGAATGAGACATTGTACCAAGTGGTCACAGAATGAGACAATGTACGAAGTGGTCACAGAATGAGACATTGTACCAAGTGGTCACAGAATGAGAAATTGTACCAAGTGGTCACAGAATGAGACACTGTACCAAGTGGTCACAGAATGAGACATTGTACCAAGTGGTCACAGAATGAGACACTGTACCAAGTGGTCACAGAATGAGACACTGTACCAAGTGGTCACAGAATGAGACATTGTACCAAGTGGTCACAGAATGAGACACTGTACCAAGTGGTCACAGAATGAGACATTGTACCAAGTGGTCACAGAATGAGACATTGTACCAATTAGTCACAGAATGAGGCAATGTACCAATTAGTCACAGAATGAGGCAATGTACCAATTAGTCACAGAATGAGGCAATGTACCAATTAGTCACAGAATGAGGCAATGTACCAAGTGGTCACAGAATGAGACAATGTACCAATTAGTCACAGAATGAGACAATGTACCAATTAGTCACAGAATGAGACAATGTACCAATTAGTCACAGAATGAGGCAATGTACCAAGTGGTCACAGAATGAGACAATGTACCAATTAGTCACAGAATGAGGCAATGTACCAAGTGGTCACAGAATGAGACAATGTACCAATTAGTCACAGAATGAGGCAATGTACCAAGTGGTCACAGAATGAGACAATGTACCAATTAGTCACAGAATGAGGCAATGTACCAAGTAGTCACAGAATGAGACAATGTACCAATTAGTCACAGAATGAGACAATGTACCAATTAGTCACAGAATGAGACACTGTACCAATTAGTCACAGAATGAGACATTGTACCAAGTGGTCACAGAATGAGACAATGTACCAATTAGTCACAGAATGAGACAATGTACCAATTAGTCACAGAATGAGACATTGTACAAAGTGGTCACAGAATGAGACAATGTACCAATTAGTCACAGAATGAGACAATGTACCAATTAGTCACAGAATGAGACAATGTACCAATTAGTCACAGAATGAGACAATGTACCAATTAGTCACATAATGAGACAATGTACCAAGGAGTCACATAATGAGACAATGTACCAATTAGTCACATAATGAGACAATGTACCAAGGAGTCACAGAATGAGACAATGTACCAATTAGTCACATAATGAGACAATGTACCAAGGAGTCACATAATGAGACAATGTACCAAGGAGTCACATAATGAGACATTGTACCAAGGAGTCACATAATGAGACAATTTACCACGTGGTCACAGATTGAGGCAATGTACCACGTGATCACAGAATGAGACAATGTACCAATTAGTCACATAATGAGACAATGTACCAATTAGTCACAGAATGAGACAATGTACCAAGGAGTCACAGAATGAGACAATGTACCAATTAGTCACATAATGAGACATTGTACCAAGGAGTCACATAATGAGACAATTTACCACGTGGTCACAGATTGAGGCAATGTACCACGTGATCACAGAATGAGACAATGTACCAATTAGTCACATAATGAGACAATGTACCAATTAGTCACAGAATGAGACAATGTACCAATTAGTCACATAATGAGACAATGTACCAAGGAGTCACATAATGAGACAATTTACCACGTGGTCACAGATTGAGGCAATGTACCACGTGATCACAGAATGAGACATTGTACCAAGTGGTCACAGAATGCGACACAATATATCAAGTGGTCACAGATTGATACAATGTACCGAGTAGTCGCAGAAGACTTATACCAACTGCAAGTAGACACATAAGTTAGCGACCATGCTGTAAATTAGTTAGAGAAATACTCTTGATTGTACATACGATTAGTTATTGGTTGGGTTAAAGAGACAAATTATCATGTCGTGTATTCTGAAATTAATATGTCTTGATCAAATACAACATCAACTCAAAACCTAGAAAAGATTAGATCAACAATTTAGAGTTCAGAACATGAAAATATTGTTGATAATAACTATACAAAAGCTAATAAACTCAACTCTAATCCCATCTAATTGTAAAAATTGCAACCACAAACACCTTAAGGAGATTGTCATGTATGCTGTGAGTTTATCGAGCAAGCTGAACAAGAACTTTTCATACCATGTTTATTGAAAACCCTTTCTATTGAAGTCAATCCCAGCTAAACTCCACATTGTATACTTGAATCTGCTGTTCAAGAACGAAAACTCACAACAATGATAGAAGGGGAGAAACCCACGACGATCTCAAACAAACCGTTCTATACAAGACCAATATCAGAATTGATATTGTATAATTGATGGAACATGTAGTAGAAGAAGATGAAGATGATGAAGAAGAAGAAGAGGAAGGATGGACACATCGGAAGTAAAACGGAAATTAAGCCTAAATTAACTGAAAATTACAAGCATGTGCGTCTTCTTCCTCCCATTATCTGTTACCGATATTATGTTCCCCAGTCAGCATATTTTTTTTTGGCTTATTCAATCTTGCTCAAGTTCTGTGCCCCCTGGCAAAGATATCAAAGGTCGCCCATTATTTGTCATCATTATGTTTCTTTGCGAGAATTAAAGTTGCCATATTGGCTATTTCATTGCCATATTTCACAGAGTTTGTCGCTTTTATGTTACTGACAAATTTATTTTTACAATTGTTTACTTCTAGCAAATTCGTGTATTTTATAAAAATTTAACAAATTTTAAAATATATTTTCATGTTTAAATTAATGAAAATATAACAAGTCTTGTCATATCAGCAAGCTACAAGATGTTGTTTCTCTCTTAACTATTTTCAAAACATAACTAATAACTAGAATGAAAATTAATCGCCTGAATGCGCTTGTTATAGTTAAATCTTTTAACTACATTTCCCTAAATTCAATTTAGTTGTATTATTTTTAATAGTTATAGTACACAATTCAGGAGTTTGGCCATTTTTACCTAAAATTTTGGCCTTAAACAGTGTCAACTATCTGACAATCCTGATTGGAGTTGTAACTAGGGACATGAAGAGCACTACGTCCTCGGGGTGAGCATTAATCAGGGCGAGCCAAGGTTATTGAACAGGAAATGAACTCTCTAGGAATCCGGTCAAAACATTTCACATTGATCAGTTTCACAAGATGTCTGCAGACATTTAGTTTTCTCAAGAGAAACAATACATTAGTTATGTGAAGCAATACACGTGTCGTGTGAAGCAATATATGTGTCGTGTGAAGCAATATATGTGTCATGTGAAGCAATATATGTGTCATGTGAATCAATATATATGTCATGTTAAGCAATACATTTGTCACGTGACGCAATACATGCGTCGTATGAAGCAATACATAGCCATGAGAAGCAATACATGTCATGTGAAGCAATACCTGTCATGTGAAGCAATACATGTGTAGTGTGAAACAATACATATATCATGTGAAGCAATACATATGTCATGTGGAGCAATACATATGTCATGTGGATCGATACATATGTCATGTGGAGCAAAGAGGCGCGTAAATCATTAAGCCACCAAGAATCATCCCGCAGAAAACCTTTTGAGCTTTCATTGTGAAAAAAAACATGTACAAAAATATTGTTCATGTAATAAGAGCTGACTAAGGAGGTTTAGGGATAGAATTGCCGGACCTAACTCATAAGACAAATGGATGCATAATCCATGCTGAAGTTGGATGTGTACCTTGGATATCGTACCGATATATTATGTATCACTCAATAACCTACTGGCCCACAGAGATGGATATCAACAGAAAGATGTATGTGGGCATTGAGGAGCTTTCAAATACGGCAGCTTTTATTAAGAAAACAGGACTTGCTGTGTAGACATGTCAAACTGCGCACGAGAAGAAGAAGAATAACCTATTTTTCTTGACCCACCTGAACGAGTTTGCCATGCTTCCCCCCCCCCAAACCCTCCCCCCCCCCCCAATCTGGTGTGCGATATTTAGGAGAGCTTACATGAGGAACAATAATCAGTAGCAACAATAGATCTGGAAATTTTCCTCCCTGCTTGTCCTCACTGTCACACATTTTTCCGACTTCCATCATTTAAAAAAAAAAGCAACATCAGTGTTGGAGTGAAAATCAAACTGTATAGGTCGCTGGTGCTTTCTGTTGTGCTGTATGGTTGTGAGAGTTGGACACTCACACTGCGGACATGGAGAGAAGATTAAGAGGTTTTCGAGTATAAATGCTACAGAAGAATTCTACGAATTTCCTATAAGACCAATGTGTACGTAAGAAATAAAGTAGAGATGTGTGCAGGTGTCCAGGAGCCATTGCTTTCAATAGTGAAACGACGAAAACTAGCATGGTTCGGACATGTATGCAGGCACGAATCCTTGTCAAAAACAATACTGCAGGGAACTGTCGAGGGTGGAAGAAGCAGAGGAGGACAAATAAAGACATGGACAGACAACATCAAGAAATGGACAAGGCTAGATATTTCCACACTCATCCGCATCGCTGAGGATAGAATTCGCTGGAGGACTCTGTGTGCTGAAGCTTCCAATGTGGTACCCCTACGACCCTGAAGGGTTATGGGTTTTATTGATATTGATGATTGATTTAAAAAAAATAAAAAACAAGATTTGTTGATGTAAATTTGTGCAGCACTTTTATAAAACAAGAATAAAAAATATGCTCCTCCACCCCACCCCCTTTCCCCCCAACAATTCCAAATTTCTGTTAAACAATCTTCCCTTCTCTCTTTTCCCACCGTCCCCCATATAACTGTGAACATATGGCCATGGAGATAAATACTATTGTCTATTGTCTTTCCCCAGGTGGTTTGTGATCCACTCTTGCCGTTAAACATAGGAGTGATTGGAGCTCGAGCTTGCATTCTAAAGACAGATGTGTGACCTCGGCTGTGCTATGACCGTGTCTGTTCAGGATGTCCCTCACATTTTCTATCCATCTTTTCCGTGGTCTTCCTCTGGCTTTGTACCCTTATCTCATTTGGTTATATGTTTGTACGGGCAACTTTTCGTGATGCATTCTTATAATATGGCCAAACAACTTGATCTGTTCTCTCTCTATGTAATCTGTACAAGATATTATACCTATTCTTTCCCTGATATATTCATTTCAATACTTATGTACAAAATATATTACAATGCACACATGATTACCTGTTACTATAATATGTAACTCTTATGGTGAAATTGGTGAGGTACACCATTCGTATGTACACGTACAAGTTGGTATACTGCAGACTCCAACGGATGTCTAAAACGTCACATCACTACTTTGATCTATAGATATATAATTAGAATAAAGTCAGTGGTGATCCAATGAATACGACTGTACCAAAAGTAACACAAATCAGAAAATGTATGATGTGTAACCAAACAAGTACAAGTACCTCCGACACAAAGATGAGCAACAAAAACGCGCTAGAAGAAAGGCAAGAGCTGCTCAATGGCTCACAGACTCCTCCCACACATGCCCAGAGTGGATTGAGTGGATTGTTCCAGAGTGGAACAGTGGATTGAGGCCTTGAGAAATGCGAGCTTGAAAGCGGTTACATTTATTTTCGTGCCGGGACATGTGGACGTTCGAGGCAATGAAAGAGCGGATCAACTGGCATCGTGTGCGATTGTGGCAAAGGGTGATGGGGCAATGGATCGCGCTAACGTTTTGAACTCCTTAAGAGATATAACACGCGAGAGTGAGACTAATGTGGATGATGATTCCTTTTCAATGGCTAGGATTAAAGATCAGGGATTGAAATGCGGTGTTGCTAGAGGTGAACATTTTGGAGGGCGCAGAAGAATGATGGTCAACCAGCATAGGACCGGTACTGTCAGCAGAAGTGTGATGGCGGATACACTCACGGAGAGATCGGAGCAACTATGGACGTGTCCAGTTTGCAGTGATGATGATCTGACGACTAACTAACTATGCCCAGAGTGTGGTTGACAATTCCAGGAACGCATAGGATGCATTCGTCACAGTCGGGCACACCGCAGACATCATCATATTCATCATAACCCCAGTTGAGCTGAATGGTCATCGTCTATTTCGACGGACAAGCAGCATGTCTTATGGTGAGGTACGACCTTTTCAACCGCGGATTAAGTCCAGTTTGGTTATATCAGATATTTTAAACATCAAACGATAGTGAACATCAGGATGTGGTAACATCTTCATCGTGACCTCTTACTGTTAGTTAACCTTACAGATTCTGATCGTACAGGTCTTGATGTTTACAACTCACCAGTAACTTGACATTCGTGAACTTTGATCACACAAAGAAACAGCGCTCTGTTTACTGTTAGAAAACTTGACATTCGTGAACTGTGATGACACAAAGAAACAGTTCTCTGTTTACTGTTAGAAAACTTGACATTCGTGAACTATGGTCACACATAAAAACAGGGCTCTGTTAACTGTTAGAGAACTTGACATTCGTGAGTTATTTTCACGTATAGAAACAGAAATCTGTTTTACTGGTACAAAACTTGACTTATGTTGTATCTAGACACTTTGACACGATTTTAATTGTTAATTTTATTTATAAAATTGTTATTTAGTCACAGTAAACAGAAACATTCCAACTTTATTAAAAATGTTTCTTGTCTTCAGTCAAGGGGAGACAACAATAACAGCTGTTACATAATTTTTTCATAAAGGTTCAAACGCGTAGAGGATTTACTTCATTGAACTGTGGTTACCCCATATGAGACTTACGAATAGGCAGCACGTTTAAGGATATCACTACTCATATCACTTAATACATCAGATCCCCAGGGATCTCCCAAAAAAATATATTTTATTTAAAAAATTCGGGGTGGGGTTTAAACCAGCGACCTCTTGATAACAACGGAAACGGATTAGCCATTGCGCCAGGAAGATCCCTGAACAGTGTTATTAATGTATGAAAACAAAGTTCAGAAATCAACTCCTGCTGTATTTTGCATTTATATTTTAGCATTCAGTTTTTGCTATTGTTGAAACCAATGCATCTGTACAAAATGACTATATGCTACTATGAAAGTCTCACACCTTGGCTGACCATGTTTCTATTTGATACAAAATATTCATGTTATTGTTAAAGTCTCACACTTTGGCTGACCACATAATGTTCCTATGTTATTGTTAAAGTCTCACACTTTGGCTGATCATGTTTCTATTTGATACAAAATGTCCACATATTATTGTTAAAATCTCCTACTTTAGCTGGCCAACCTCAATCATGAGTGTTAAACGAAAGATTAATTCATTGAATTCATTATTTCAGATTCACGCACAACACATGTATTGCTAGCAGGGCCGTAGATACGACTTTGGTAATGTGTAGGTGTTTACCTGTTATTATTGTTGGTCTCCGTTTCAAGTAGAAGGATTAAGGTGATGTTGTTCTTCCTTCGCAAACGAAGATGAGCATGGCAGTATCTTTCCTTCTTTTAGTCAGTACAAGTAGTGTGTCACCTTTTTTTTCTTATTTCCTCGCCACAGAACTGTGTCCCCCAACAATACAGTCCAAAGGACTCATAAGGAATCATCCTACTAACTTGACGCAATTTGAATTTTCCTATGATCTTAATTTGTTGCCGACACAGAGTATGCACAGTGACCAATGAAAATCACCAAAAAAGTCAAACAACATCGATCTGAAAGAATGATAATCCGTGAGTCCACAAGACTGTATATTTGGCGAGAGCCATGGTCAAACGCTGAATCACTGAGCTGGCCTCAGATATGTTGACAATAATTGTGCTATTATACAAGACATTACCATTTCCTGGCAACATGACATTATAAATGGCATCCTGCAAAATAAATGGAATTGTTGGCAACATTTATAATTATAAAAGGCATGAATTGACAACTAATACAATTCAGAAGATCAAATTCTCCACAGCAAACAATACACAAGAGGATAAAACTGAACGTAAACATTCGCTCAACATTGTTTGTATCTATACGTAACCTATCACCGTAACAAATTTGATACAATATTTGGACGTAACAAATTTCCAGTATTTGGGCACATGCATAAGTAACTCATGAGACTGGGCTGTCGAAATCAAGAGACGAATTGCAGCGGCGACATTGATACTTTCCCAAATGAAAAAAATCTTTGGCAAGGTACCAGCAGCTAAGTCAAACTATGTATGATAAGAACATGCGTATTTCACTGGAAATTTACAGTTCGAGGCATGGACATTAAATAAAACAATAGCAAAGAGAATTCCTACTTTCGAAATGAGATGCTACAGAAGAATTTTACGTTTACCATGGACAAAAGACAAATCAAGAATATTTTTAGCAAAAAGACAAATCAAGAAGTGGTAAGATCAATAAACGTCAAACAGGGCTGGCTCCTTAATACTACCCTAACAAGAAAGCTGTGGGTTTTTTTTTGGGGGGGGGGGGGTTGGGGGGGAGATCGTTTAAATATATATAACAACATGGAAAGATTAATAGCTGAAGGCAGAGTTAACGGCAACAGGGGAAGAGGGCGCCCAAGACGACGATAGTACAGTGGTATATCAGATTGCTTAAGCATATCTCTAACTGCAGCAGATCAACTCGCCAAGAATCGCGGAGTTGTCAAAGAATCCATAAGGAAGATCACTTTATGGAAATAATATGTCACATGAATATGTCACATCATCAGAAACACGCCACAAAGCAAATCTATTGCGCATCGCTTCGAGATGCTACTCACGTGTCATCAACTTTTTTTTTGGGGGGGGGGGGGAGTGAAGTAGTCTCCCTTAGTCACGCCTAGTGTTGTTTAGGTCAAGAAAGGCCTCCGATGATCGGATGTTTACAAGTTGACTCGCCTTCTCAACAGTTCGCCATGACTACTCTCAAGTGATGAAATTAATTATAAGTTACATAATTCGCACCAGCTGGTATATTGCAGATTTCAACTGTTATCTCAAACGCCATATTACTACTTTGATATCAAAAAATATAATTAGAATGAAGTCAGGGATATCGAAAAAACCTCACCCATATATACTGCAAAACTTGCAAGTCCAGGCATTGAGAGCAAAACTATGGAAACCCCTACTGTACTCAAGGCAGAAACACTTGATCACCTAGATACCCAATTCCCCAGCTCACAGTGGATTCATGTCTTCACAGACGGATCATCAGATGATGCAGTAAAGAAAGTAAGAGCTGGGATACTAATATTCATACCAAACACCCCAAAACTAGAACTCTCAATCGCTACTGGCAAATTATCAGCAAACTACAGGGCAGAGCTATGAACAATCTTTGAAGCATCAAAGGCTCTAGAGGAACAGAAAGAAGCTAATATAGTCTTCTTGTGCGTACTCCAGACCATCCAAAATGAACCTAAAGATCTCCTAACATAAACAACTGTAGAATTTTTAAATCAACTGTATGTTAACAATAAAGTTGCGATGCAGTGGATCCCTGCACACTGTGGAATTGCAGGAAATGAAGCAGCTGACAGACTGGCAAAAGCAGGTGAAAAAAAGGAACAATTCCGGCACAGAATATCATTAATGAATTTAAAAAACTCTTATCAAATGAAAATACAAACATACATAGAGTCAGAGAACAGGCAGCAACTTTCCACAGGACCCCATTCTAAAGCTAAGCAGATCACAGCAAATCACAATTTGCTCCAAGGATCCGCATTGGACACTTTAGACTACAACCACATCTCCACAAAATTAAGACTGTCCAACCGATCAATGCCCGTGTCAAAAGGGTCCCCAGACTCCAGAACACATTTTACACTCCTCGATGACGGCAGAACTAAAATATGGCCCCAAGAGACGGATCTAAAGATAAAGCTGTAGGGCAACCGAGGGGACCTCCTGCGAACGACTGAATTTATTGAGGCGGCCCAACTTCCTATATAGACTTAAGAGCATAGGAAGAAGAAGTCAGGGATGATCCGAAAAACACGATGAACTAAAAGTAACACAAATAATAAAATAAAAATTATAAAAAATATGTATGATGCGTTACCAAAAAAGTACAATAAAATGCTATTGTTGCTGATAGGACAAAAGTACGAAATTATTTTTTTATCGTTATTATTTCTGACTACATTTGGGCTTTTCATGACAAACCCTAATCATTTTTGATAATAATAGTGATCAATGAACATCCCGGGAACAATCAAATAAATCTTTAAGAAGGCTTGAGCCAGTGGGTCTTATATTGTCGCGATTTACCGTTTAGCATTGTTATTTTCATTTTTAAATGTTATTTCTTTCAAAAAGAGCTGAAAGATCGTGAACTATTTAATTCAGTGTACTCGAGTTTCTAGGCACGTATGATGCTGAAAGTGCTACTCAAAGCACGTACACAGTGTACTCGGGTTTCTAGGCACGTACGATGCTGAAAGTGCTACTCAAAGCACGTACTTGGTGTAATTCTCAGAGATCTACGAAAAAATCACATTGTAAGCAAGATGTCAGGAGCCGGATTGACATCCGCGACCAGGAATGTTTTTTTTTTAACTGATGGATTATTTTCTATATGCATAACCTATGACTGCATATATTATAAGACCTGCTGGATAATAGAAAATCATGGCTCTAATATTGATTCAATTAACTATTTTCTTGATTTTCATTGGCTGTTACACGGAGTATAATCATGTTGACCAATGAAAAACACGGGAATAGTCAAATACGTCATCAAGAAAGCTTAATGTCTTATTAGCCACAAGATGTTATATTGTAAACGGTCACGACATAACAATCTGCTATTATTGTGTGAGCTCATATGACAAAATCCTTGTAAATGTGCCTCACACGACAGCTTAAAACTGATTGACCTGATAATTTTAGGTCACGAAACACGGCTGGTACACTAGTAATCTAAACCCATAGTGCTTTCTTGTTGCTTTTTATAATTTCTCGCTGTTTTTTTAACTGGCATATATTATATAAACAAATCTGTCGGACTATATAGCAACTAAAACATAATCAATACACAATTCTATTTTATGAGACCGGTGATTTTTTTTTAGACGCCCTCTAGATGATCTGAATGCGGTAACACAACCAACACAAAAGACCTGTGCACAGATGCAGAGCTATCCTTTGTGTCACTTGATAGAAACATATTGACATTTAAGAATTGAATATCACAGAAAATGCAGTGGTTGTTACACAGTACCGTGCTCTGTGTTACATAGTGGTGTGCACAAATGCAACCAGTGGTTGTTACACAGTACCGTGCTCTGTGTTACATAGTGGTGTGCACAAATGCAACCAGTGGTTGTTACACAGTACCGTGCTCTGTGTTACATAAATGCTTACACAAATGCAACCAGTGGTTGTTACACAGTACCGTGATCTGGTTACGACAGGAAAGTTGAGGGATGTGCTAACAACCTGTCATCTGTGAAAAACGTCATTGTCGCAGCATGTCTTGCCTCTATTATTTACTTTTGTCTTCTGTCAATTGGTCACCATCGAGAGATGCAGATAACTTTGCACCTTCATCTTTTTGTGGTGGACTCCTAGGTGGCAGGCAATGATAGGTGTGCTATCCCTGCAGATATGTTAAAATATATGTATGTCCAGATGAATATGGTAAACTCCTGGTTGACGTAGCGATCCTGAAAGACTTCCACACTAGAATACTTCAATTTAGAGACCAAACCCGAAATAAAGGAATGACGAAAACGGATGTGCTGGACCTCGGACGTCCTGACCATAAGTGGCCAACCGGGGTGCAAATAATCACAGTTCTACTGTGGAACTTGCAGCACAACGTACTTCACACTCCCCGGCGGAAATTACACGAAATATTCGTTGTGGTTATATGAGAGCGAACGCAGAAGAAGAAGAAGAATACTTCAATTCAGAAACTAAGCATACATCCATAACACCCCCTCCTCTCTTGAACACGACCATGCCTTCACGACAAAATCGTATACGATTGAGCGTAACCTCTGTTATTCAAGTCAGAACCTATGCTTTCCTCAGGAAAGCTATGAGTTGTTAAGAGCTACCTGCTCATGGCTAAATGGATTATTTCATCATCATCATGTGTTAAGAGCTACATACTCGCAGCTAAAGCGATTATTTCATCATGATCATCATGTGTTAAGAACTACCTGCTGAGGGCTAAATGGATTATTTTATCATCATCATGTGTTAAAAGCACCATACAACTAAAAGGATTATTTCATCACTATCACTGACATTTTCTGCGTTGGTTTCAAATAATAAGCACGAATATTTTGTGTGATTTGAGCAAGAGAGAAATAATAAGCACGAATATTTTGTGTGATTTGAGCAAGAGAGAAATAATAAGCACGAATATTTTGTGTGATTTGAGCAAGAGAGAAATAATAAGCACGAATATTTTGTGTGATTTGAGCAAGAGAGAAATAATAAGCACGAATATTTTGTGTGATTTGATCAAGAGAGAAATAATAAGCAAGAATATTTTGTGTGATTTGAGCAATAGAGTCCGAAATAATAAGCACGAATATTTTGTGTGATTTGAGCAAGAGAGAAATAATAAGCAAGAATATGTTGTGTGATTTGAGCAAGAGAGTCAGAAATAATAAGCACGAATATTTTTTGTGATTTGAGCAAGAGAGTCAGAAATAATAAGCACGAATATTTTGTGTGATTTGAGCAAGAGAGTCAGAAATAATAAGCACGAATATTTTGTGTGATTTGAGCAAGAGAGTCAGAAATAATAAGCACGAATATTTTGTGTGATTTGAGCAAGAGAGTCAGAAATAATAAGCAGGAATATGTTGTGTGATTTGAGCAAGAGAGTCAGAAATAATAAGCACGAATATTTTGTGTGATTTGAGCAAGAGAGAAATAATAAGCACGAATATTTTGTGTGATTTGAGCAAGAGAGTCAGAAATAATAAGCACGAATATTTTGTGTGATTTGAGCAAAAGAACGAGAAATGCATTGTGCTGATAGTTGTACAGAAGAACTGCGCTATTTGCGCATTTCGGACTAGCACATTCGATTTTCACATGCTAATGACTCAAATAAGAAATATAATGAAAATAATATCGTGCAAAGAGTACATAGACACACAAAAGATAGCATAGTTCGGCCACCTATTCATAATGGAACCAGATCGCATTCCATTGATAGCCTTCAATAACAGATTATCTGAAAAGAGAAACATGGGAATACCCAGACGAAAATGCATGGATAACATCAGAGAAATAGTAGAACACTAAGGCTAAACTATGGCAGTGATATCACAGTTAGCTAAAGAAAGAAGACTACGGCTCTCCGTGACGCCTAGCGACACGCATGGATAAGACAGGACAAGACTGACTCACCAATGAGTCACTAATGTCGTTCATCTAAAAGCCTGTCGTAAAATCGTCTCCAGTTTTCCCAACTTTAAATCCTACATTGTATAGAACAAAGGTGATACGAGAGCTACAATTCTCACATTAGATGATCTGGATAACATACGGCTCGCGAACCACATCAGGCCATTTTTTCTGACCTTCCTGTGTGATTTAAAATTACATATGCAGAGACCCAGTCGGTATCAGCGTCATCAATCTCCCTTGTTCCTCCTCATTAGTTGTTTCTAGCTGTCCATGGGATTCTATGCATTCTACTGAAGTTCTGCATCTCTCTGGCATCTAGTTTCCACCTTGTTTGCTTATGTATTGCCCATGATTTCGCTTTTGGTTACTTTTTAATTCTTGGAATGACACAAGAGCATTGTGACCATTTCCTACCTACATTACGTATAGGCCTATAGGATATATATATATATATATAATTGTGGGGATCTCTCCCTGGGATAGTGGCTTGACCATTGATTTTGAGCTCGAGATGTCGCAAGCTGAAATCTTTCTTGATGCATCTTGCTTATAAAGTTGATTTTTACTAAGATCTCTTATGATTGTCGCTTGAAGCTACGGAATTGCAAGCTATAAGCGTTGTTCTCGGTAGTCGGTGGGCTATTTCGTTGAAGGAGACAGAGTAATGTGGTAGACAGTGTACAATATCGTCAATCCTCTACGCCTTTTTAGTCTTCGAATGTGTAGATTTATTTCAGTTTTAGCAATCGTGACCAAAATGTCATCAATTATGTCATTAAACATGTCATCAGCATACATCAAATTGTTTCTGTTATACGCAGACTTAAGAGCCGAACAATTGATCTTGATGTCTTGATGTCTGTGTAAACGGGAAATCCTAATCAGGGACAATTTGATTATCTAAGAATCATCATCATCATCAAGTGCCGTCTCCGCAACGAACGTTGACTGCAACGTATCTCCAACATCTCCTGTCTCTTGTCTTGGTGGTGCACTCTGTTAAACTGTAACCTGTCCATCGTGTAATGTTACTCTCCCACTTGTATCTCTGCCTACCTCTTGCTCGCTTCCCTTTGACTTTACCCTCAAGTAAGGTCTTCAATAAGGTGTCATGTCTTTTAATGTGTCCAAAGTATTTTATTTGCCTGATCTTGATTTCTCTTAGTAGTTCTTTCTTCATATTAAGTGTCTTTAGCACCTCTGTATTTGTTTTCTTCTCTTTCCATGATGTTCTCCCTATTCTTCTATATACCCACATCTCAAATGCATCAATTTTGTCTTGTAATTGTTTATTTAGTGTACATGTTTCTGAGCCATACATTAATATGGAATAGATATAGCATTTTATAATTCTCATTTTTAACTTGTTTGTAATTTGTTTAGATATTAATAATTTCCTCATGCCATTGAAGGTACTTTTAGCCATTCCTATTCTCCTTTTAACTTCTGTTTCACATCTGCCATCATTTGTGACTGTGTCCAAGATATTGATACTGTTTTACTTGTTGTAGTTTCTCTCCCTGTATGTTTATGTTAGTTTCTCTCCCTGTTCTTCTGTGTCTTTGCTGATTCTCATTGTTTTTAGTTTTTTTAATCTAAGATTATCTAAGAATATCATATACAAGAACGCACCTATAGAAAACTGGGCAGCGAATGACGCAAATATCGGAAGATTATGAACACAGACGTCAGAGTTCTTGGAAATGGCTAACCAATGATCGACTAGTCGAATGGTCTGATCAAAGAAGTGTTGTTCAGATGAATAGTATTGGAATAGGTCGCCAAAAGAAGCGCTACAAAGACTCGTTAAAGAACTCACTAAAAGCCTTTGAAATAGACCACGATACATGGAAAAAAACTTGCACAAAATAGATCTACATGGCGTTATATAATCAATAAGAGCGCATCATCTTGTGAACAGAGGAGAAATGCAGCAGCTCAACAGCGGGGATCCGCTAAAAAGTCACGGATAGACCAAGATCCGTCTACAGTCGTCATTCCATGTCCGAACTGTCCAAGGAGATTTACAGTTAGAGTAAGGTTCATTAGCCATCTACGAACTCATAATCAAGGACATAACTCTAGGTCAGTTTTCAAAATTGGATGTAACAAATGGTCATCATCACTTGTGATGGACGAAGGAACATTGGAATAGGGAAGAAAAGAAAAGACTTTTAGTTTCAGATGTGAATGTCAAATACAGCATGAACCTATATTACACAATAAAGTAAAGTTAACCCATTGCATTTATTAATGCCGTATGGGTGTGAGATGTTAGCGATCTCACATATTTAGTGGTTCTGCTATATGAGGGCGGTAGCCATCTCCCCTTCCCAGCAGTCTTTACTTCCCGGATTAATCCTGTGTCCAATTAAGACTGGGTCGATCCGGGAGTCATTGCGATCTGTAAAGCATTTCTGCTTCAACTGGAGAATGAACTCAGCACCACTTGATTACACAATTACACAGTATGACGTGACAGAAGGCAGTTAATATATGGACCAGATGTGAATTAGAACAAGAAACACAAAAATACCTAAACAGAGGAAATAAATGTCGAGGAGTCTTGCTATAGAGATTTACATATCAGGATAACACAGGACTGTAATGTTTTTACATTTTACCTACCAGTAAGTAGTATGGAAATTTTTTAATTTGCTACAAAGTATTTAGATAAATTAAGTTTTACCACAAGTCTGTTGAAATTATTGAATTTGTGACTGTTTTTATGGAGATTATATTTATATATATTTTACATATATGATGAGCAGACTAGCGGAGGTTTCAGTTATCATCCGGATCAGTTATGTTTCTCCTGTTTGGACTGTTAATACGTAGAAAGACGGTATACCAATTCTTCTTTTAAGATTTTTAAAGGTTATATATTCGTCCGGTTCTGTGGTGAAGTGGTAGAGAGCGCGTCTGTGACGGCCAAGATACCGAGTTCGATCCCCCTCCCCCACAGGCAATTGTGTATCCGGACCGTTCAGAAAGCAATGGCAAACTACTGAACGTATTTATATTGCATAGAAAATCACCACAGGCAACAAAGTCCGGTAACGAATATGCTACCAATTTGTGTATATACTAACAGGGAAACGTTATAATACATTTGGACTTCAGATAATATGGATATAGGAATAAGGAATGTGGATATAGGAATAAGGAATGTGGATAGTAGCCGAGGATGATTCGTATTTATTTTGTTAGCTTTACTTTCATACAAGTTTTCAGAAAGAGGAAAATCTAAACCAATTCCGGAATCTATTTGAATAATTTGTTTAAGGAATCCTTCAAGATGGAACTTTACAGTACTTGTGGAAAATGAGAAGACTATCTGAATAGTCCGGCTCTGTAGTGAAGTGGTACAGAGAGCAACTGTGACGGCTAACGTACCGAGTTCGATACCCGCCACAGGCAATTATGCATCAGGACCGTTCATAAAGCAATGGCAAACTACTTGACGTATTTATATTGGTTAGAAAATCGCCACAGCCAAAAAATACTGGGTTGATAGCTACGTCCTCAACAGTATATTCGACCCCAAAAAAATCTAAATATACATTTACAGAACTATTCTTTTGGAGTCTACAAACATATACAACTGACAATACCTCGAGAGGAGAGCTAAACATTAACTTATTTCTCGTATTTTAACGTAATCTTCTTCTTCAACGTTCATTCTCAAACTCCCGCTGGATCTCTCTGTTATGTCTCTGATGATCCTCCTAGATTTAAAGCAAAATGTAGTCCAGAGAATGGAAATGCGTTGTGCTGCCGTTTTATTTGCGCCATTGGTCCAACACATCCGTCTTCGGCGACTAACGTATTCAAAAATGATAGGTTTTAAATTACTGATGTGAAATTGATATTCAAATGCAACAGTGCAAGATATTCTTACAGATCGAGAAGAGACAGCGCTGAACTCTTATAACAGTAGTCAAATTTTTGCTCCATTTGGAGGGGGGTGGAGAGATTGCTAACTACATCTACACATCAGCGTGCAAGAATAGATCAAGAGCCTGAAGATAACGTCAAGTATTCTTTTTAAACTTGATATATTTTGTGTGAACTGTTTAGAATACTTTAATCAAGGAATTACAAGATTGATATTCATTTGTTTCTGTTTCCTAGAGATGACAATCATTTATAGTTGTCTCAAATACCTCATCATCATCATCATCAAGTGCCGTCTCGTCTCCGCAACGAAGGTTGGCTGCAACGTATCTCCAACATCTCCTGTCTCTTGTCTTGGTGGTGCACTCTGCTAGACTGTAACCTGTCTCAAATACCTAAGAGTTAATAAATAAGGAAAATATTGTATAAATCAAATCATACTTGCGTGTATTGTCTTTAGAGAGGATTACACTTAAGTTAGTGAAAACCGTCTAGATTTATTTAAAGACTGGAATCGAGAGGTGGCTGTGGTTAGCATTTGATCATTGCTAAAATGTACTGATAGGTACCAAGGCAGACACCTAGTTAGTTCGACCGTTGTCTGCTGCTATGGTCAATGACCATCTGGTGACTCCCAGCTGTAAAAATTAACATATGAAAGAAATAAAATTGTACATCCTATATATATTACTACATATATTTGTATAGCAAGTTGGTTATTTAGTCGTCGGGTCATTATCACTGCAAACTGGACACGTCCATAATTGCTCCAATCTCTCCCTGAGTGTATTTTACACTTCTGCTGACAGTATCGGTCCTCTGCTGGTTGACCATCATTCTTTTCCACCCTTCAAAATGTTCACTTTTAGCAACACCAAATTTCAAACCTTGATCTTTAATCCTGGCCATTGAAAAGGAATTATCATCCACACTAGTCTCATTCTCGAATGCTCTTATAAATCTCTTATACAGCTCAAAATGTCAGCTAGATCAATTCCACATCGTCCTGTGCCACAATCGCGCATGACGCCAATTGATCTACTCTTTCATTTCCTCTAACACCCACATGTCCCGGCACGAAAATAAATATAACTACTTTCAACCTCGCCTTTCTCAAGACCTCAATCCACTGTTCGCGAACGAGACCCAATTGTACCTTCCCAATCATACTCATAGATTCATTCAAGATGCAGATATGTGTTATTTTCTGTGTGCATATCCACTCAAATGTCCTGGTCATCGCAATAATCTCCATGGTCATGCTACTCGTAGTCTCAGCAAATGCCCTACTCTCATCACTGACCGTTGTACCTGCGCACTGAGCTGTGAAGGCTCAAGCACTGCGAACATGCCTAATCACAGACCCATCAGCGTATATAATCACATCCCACTCTGTGGCATTCTCACTGACAAAAGCTTGCTCCACAGCCGTGGGACACCATTCTCTGCATTACCTGCTAAGTGTTGTTACTACTCTCAATTGCACACCGTGCATAGCAATACCGTAATCTTTGCTCTGCCGTGAAAATATATGCCGAGTTTATATATTAGTTTATATAATATTATTATATAAGTAATCGCGTTATATAATATAGTATATAAAATATTAATACTAAATGTATATATATATATATATATATTTATAATGATGCTAACGTATGAAATATTCTTCTTTATTACTTATTTTGAATATGATATATAGGATTAAATCTGATTTCTCATACACTTCAAACTTGCGTGCACACACAAACCGTATGAACTCATTACCTTCATTAAGATGTTGCAGCAGCCACTTAGACTTAAACATCCTGCCAGAAATCCAATGACACCTAAATTTGTATATTTATTTCTAAATATATTACAGCAGGACTAGAAAACGCCCACGAAAACAAGTATTTAAAGACAACATTCAATTGCTAATAATTGCACTGTATTGTCAAAGTGCAAGAATTATACGAGCATGTGACGTGCAAGAATTGTTTGGTCGTGTGACGTGCAAGTGTTATTTGATCATGTGACAGATCAGCAATATTTTTGCCCGTGGCATGCAGGCATTTTTTGCGCCTGTGACATGCAGATATTATTTCACTATGACATGCAGGCATTATTTGCGCCTGTGACATGCAGATATTATTTCACTATGTCATGCAGGCATTATTTGCGCATGTGACAAGCAAAAATTATGTCACTATGGCATGCAGGCATTATTTGCGTCTGTGACATGCAGGCATTATTTGCGCCTGTGATATGCAGGCAATATGTATGACATGCAGGCATTATTTGCGGCTGTGACGTGAAGGCATTATGTCACTGTGGCATGCAGGCATTACTTGCGGCTGTGACATGTAGTCATTATTTGCGGTTGTGAAATGCAGGCATTTTTGCACCTTTGGCATGCAGGCATTATTTACGCCTGTGACATGCAGTCATTATTTGCGCTTATGACATGTAAGTATTCTATTATTTCTTCCTATGACATGCAGGCATTATTTCCGCTTGCGATATGCAAGGATTATTTGCGCCTGGGATATGTAAGGCTTATTTGCACTTGGAATATGCAAGGATTATTTACGCCAACAATATGCAAGGATTATTTGTGCCTGCGATATGCAAGGATTATTTGCGCGTGTGATATGTATTATTTTCGACTGCGATATGCAAGGATTATTTTCGCCTACAATCTGCAATGAGTATTTTTTCTTCTTCAGCGTACATTCTCACACTCCTGCTGAATTCTCTTGTAGCAGGACATGTCCTACTAGATTTCCAGCAGAATGTAGTCCAGAGAATGGAAATGCGTTGTGTCGCCGTTTTATTTGCGCCAATGGCCCGACACATCCGTCTTCGGCGGACAATGAGTATTTGTGTCTGGTATTTGCATGCGTTGATGTATGCAACTGTGATGTATGCAATAGCTATACTATAATCCCTTCAGTAACATTCGACAATGATACTAAATGTCATGCTTAAGAAATGTTCTTGTCTAGATATTCTGCTAAATAAATGTTCTTGTCCAAATCTCCTGCTTAAGAAATGTTCTTGTCCAAATCTCCTGCTTAAGAAATGTTCTTGTTCAATTTTCCTGCTTTAATAATGTTCTTGTGTTGATCTCCAGCTTATAAAATGTTCTTGTCCAATTCTCCTGTTTAAGAAATGTTCTTTTCCAATTCTCCTGTTTTAGAAATGTTATTGTCCACATTTCCTGCTTAAGAAATATTTTTGTAAAACCTCCTGCTTAAGAAATGTTCTTGTCCAAAATCTACTGCTTAAGAAATGTTCTTGTCCAAAATCTCCTGCTTAAGAAATGTTTTCTTGTCCAACTATCCTGTTTTAGAAATGTTCTTGTCCAGATTTCCTGCTTAAGAAATGTTCTTGTCCAGATTTCCCGAAAATTGATCTTGGTTACGTAAGCGCAGCAAAGTCACAGGTCAAATTAATCAATACGTGCTCTCTCTGAGTGTGAGTCGATCGATACATGAGAAGATACAATTTGTCTGTACAGTGGCAACCTTGCTGTAAGATGATTAATATTGCATTACAAATGAGATTTGAACTTCAGAAAATATTAGAACTTGCATACAACAGACGAATATTGCCAGGTTTGTATATTAATCATTTCATGGTCACATTTTTAAAAAGAAAAAGGGAACCGCTATCTCTAACGATCAAGATACCATGTGCAAATTTTAGGTAAAGTGAGTTGAACTCTAGACGATTAAAAGAAACATGACTGTGGCTGGAATGATGACCAATAAATTATTGATCGAGAACACTAAATATTTCACCTGCAGTTGCTTTCCGCTTGGACGTAGTGATCATATCATGTTCTATTCATCGTGTTTATAATGATATTTGATAAATCAATTTTTAGTGTTCCTTCCACATGGGCATCAAAACAAGCATATCAACAGTTAATGCTTACGAACAAGTCTCCATGTGCGATAATTTTGATGATTTCCTTTGGTCACTATGTAACAAATATGTGTTGTATGTCAAAGCCGTCTAACGTAATCACGGAAATAACCGAAAACATGTAAAAATAAAGATTATTGTAATTCTTCTCGTAGGCCTATGCCATTGCTGTCCATAGCCATGATTAGACAATATAATGAATGATTACTACATTGACCACTTCTTACAAGTCAGAGCTCGACTCAGTTGTTTGTTAAATTCAATCAGATCGACACTCATATATGAGCTCAGTAAAAAGTAAAGTAACCCATAGCATTTATTAATGCCGTAGGGGTGTGAGATGTTAGCGATCTCACATTTCACAGGCTCTGAAAATGATGAGCTCAGTATATACACACAAACACACATACCACTAATTGCATCACTTAAGTTTAGTTGAGAATAACAAAGGACCAACACTACCAATTAGTACTCACATCGTGATTAGTTAGTGCTCACATCATACTTACTTAGTGCTCACATCGTGCTCACGTCGTGCTGACTTAATCAGCAGTTCTTACTATCCAGCGAGAAAGTGGGAACACGTCGTTCAAGGAACAGCAGTTCTTACTAATCAGCGGAAAAGTGGGAACACGTCGTGCAAGGAACAGCAGTTCTTACTACCCAGCGGGGAAAGTGGGAACACGTCGTGCAAGGAACAGCAGTTCTTACTAATCAGCGGGAAAGTGGGAACACGTCGTGCAAGGAACAGCAGTTCTTACTAACCAGCGGGAAAGTGGGAACACGTCGTGCAAGGAACAGCAGTTCTTACTAACCAGCGGGAAAGTGGGAACACGTCGTTCAAGGAACAGCAGTTCTTACTAATCAGCGGAAAAGTGGGAACACGTCGTGCAAGGAACAGCAGTTCTTACTACCCAGCGGGGAAAGTGGGAACACGTCGTGCAAGGAACAGCAGTTCTTACTAATCAGCGGGAAAGTGGGAACACGTCGTGCAAGGAACAGCAGTTCTTACTAACCAGCGGGAAAGTGGGAACACGTCGTGCAAGGAACAGCAGTTCTTACTAACCAGCGGGAAAGTGGGAACACGTCGTTCAAGGAACAGCAGTTCTTACTAATCAGCGGAAAAGTGGGAACACGTCGTGCAAGGAACAGCAGTTCTTACTAACCAGCGGGGAAAGTGGGAACACGTCGTGCAAGGAACAGCAGTTCTTACTAATCAGCGGGAAAGTGGGAACACGTCGTGAAAGGAACAGCAGTTCTTACTAACCAGCGGGAAAGTGGGAACACGTCGTGCAAGGAACAGCAGTTCTTACTAACCAGCGGGAAAGTGGGAACACGTCGTGCAAGGAACAGCAGTTCTTACTAACCAGCGGGAAAGTGGGAACACGTCGTGAAAGGAACAGCAGTTCTTACTAACCAGCGGGAAAGTGGGAACACGTCGTTCAAGGAACAGCAGTTCTTACTAATCAGCGGAAAAGTGGGAACACGTCGTGCAAGGAACAGCAGTTCTTACTAACCAGCGGGAAAGTGGGAACACGTCGTGCAAGGAACAGCAGTTCTTACTAATCAGCGGGAAAGTGGGAACACGTCGTGCAAGGAACAGCAGTTCTTACTAACCAGCGGGAAAGTGGGAACACGTCGTGCAAGGAACAGCAGTTCTTACTAACCAGCGGGAAAGTGGGAACACGTCGTGCAAGGAACAGCAGTTCTTACTAACCAGCGGGAAAGTGGGAACACGTCGTGCAAGGAACAGCAGTTCTTACTAACCAGCGGGAAAGTGGGAACACGTCGTGCAAGGAACAGCAGTTCTTACTAACCAGCGGGAAAGTGGGAACACGTCGTGCACGGAACAGCAGTTCTTACTAACCAGCGGGAAAGTGGGAACACGTCGTGCAAGGAACAGCAGTTCTTACTAACCAGCGGGAAAGTGGGAACACGTCGTGCAAGGAACAGCAGTTCTTACTAACCAGCGGGAAAGTGGGAACACGTCGTGAAAGGAACAGCAGTTCTTACTAACCAGCGGGAAAGTGGGAACACGTCGTGCAAGGAACAGCAGTTCTTACTAATCAGTGGCAAAGTGGAAATACACTCACGAAGAAGAAAGAGGCAAAAAACATTTCTATGCCGGACTCTGGTGCCCACGGCCCTGACTGTGACGTGATTAATGCCGCACTGTGCTAAAGCTATACTGGAAACTATGTACAATGTCATAATATCGGAGATCAATAAACTCCATCGTCATAAGGATGATGTCGAGCGGAACTAGGGCTGGAAAGGTAGATCGACATCAATAAATGTGCTTGAAAGCCACTATTATCGGTTCAGTTAAGTATTCTGCTTTGACTCCTTCCTGCGTGGCAAGAACGTTATTAATAATTAGCACGTATCAGATGATTAACATAGACAGTCTGGTCCGACAAACACTTTGTTGTGTGTGGTCATATTTCCTTTATAAGGATAGAACACACAACGCAACCACACGCCGTGACTCACACAAATAGACGGAATGTTTTGATTATGTTGTAGGTCTGCTATTGATGAAGATTACGCACAAACGTAGTCGCCACATAGACCATGCATGGAAGGTGAAAGTGGTGCTCTAAATGATAGTGAAGCAAAGAAAAATGATGAAGAATTTCCTTGACTTGACGGTCCCCGAAAGGAGAGCAAAGAAAAGCGACACTGTTACCTACCAGTCATGTCGTGCGAGGCGACTAATGAAGTTTCGAGGGCTGGATTTAGTTGCCCCAGCCACTATAGGAAAACGTGACCCACATGTCATGCTGCAGTCGGATGTGCCAAGCTGAAAGACACAGATATCACAGCTAAACTGTATGCTATAACACAATGCATTCTGTTGTCTGGAATACATCCTGTTCATCTACAGGATTATGAGAATGAACACATAAGAAATAAATTAATATGTCTACATAAAAATATGAAATTTCTAGATAAGAGGGAGGGCTGTTTCAAGTTCCCCACCCTGTAGGAAACTATAGCATATCATTTAGTTCTAGGAAGCACATCGTGTGACCCCCTACCGCCATACCAAATCATTTGACTAAACTATAACTAAACTGTATAAATAGCACACAACTGTTTATATGCATTCCAATGACAATGACCAGTGTGCCTGATTAAACAGACAAATAATGTTGTGCATTCCAATGACAAGGACTAGTGTACCTGATTACACGATACACAAAAAATGTGGTGCATTCCAATGACAAGGACTAGTGTACCTGATTACACGATACACAAAAAAGGTGGTGCATTCCAATGACAAGGACTAGTGTACCTGATTACACGATACACAAAAAATGATGTGCATTCCAATAACAAGGACTAGTGTACCTGATTACACGTTAGACAAAAAAAAGGGTACGAAACGCGTAACGGATTTATTTCATTGTACTCGGGTCACCTCATACGTACTCAGTCCCTCTCAACAAAGTGGCACGCCGTCTGCCGAGAGAACAACTCATAGCACGTAACTTCGAAGTTTCAAGTGATAAAAATCCACTTTATGAATGACGTTGCGAGTGGGATTTGAACACTGTCCTCTCGAGCACAAAGCGAACGGCTCAATAGCTATGCCTGAGATATACCCACACGATATACGAGAAAGGTTTCTGCTAGTGCCCCCACATTTTTAAAATGGACCTCGTCATATCGGATCAATGTCATATATTTTAACGTTTGCCTAATAATAGATGTTGAGTTATTATTTCTGAGATGGTATAGAGATTTCAATTGCCTATGTTGAGTTATTATTTGTGAGATGGTATAGAGATTTCAATTGCCTATGTTGAGTTATTATTTGTGAGATGGTATAGAGATTTCAATTGCCTATGTTGAGTTATTATTTGTGAGATGGTATAGAGATTTCAATTGCCTATGTTGAGTTATTATTTGTGAGATGGTATAGAGATTTCAATTGCCTATGTTGAGTTATTATTTGTGAGATGGTATAGAGATTTCAATTGCCTATGTTGAGTTATTATTTGTGAGATGGTATAGAGATTTCAATTGCCTATGTTGAGTTATTATTTGTGAGATGGTATAGAGATTTCAATTGCCTATGTTGAGTTATTATTTGTGAGATGGTATAGAGATTTCAATTGCCTATGTTGAGTTATTATTTGTGAGATGGTATAGAGATTTCAATTGCCTATGTTGAGTTATTATTTGTGAGATGGTATAGAGATTTCAATTGCCTATGTTGAGTTATTATTTGTGAGATGGTATAGAGATTTCAATTGCCTATGTTGAGTTATTATTTGTGAGATGGTATAGAGATTTCAATTGCCTATGTTGAGTTATTATTTGTGAGATGGTATAGAGATTTCAATTGCCTATGTTGAGTTATTATTTGTGAGATGGTATAGAGATTTCAATTGCCTATGTTGAGTTATTATTTGCGAGATGGTATAGAGATTTCAATTGCCTATGTTGAGTTATTATTTGCGAGATGGTATAGAGATTTCAATTGCCTATGTTGAGTTATTATTTGTGAGATGGTATAGAGATTTCAATTGCCTATGTTGAGTTATTATTTGTGAGATGGTATAGAGATTTCAATTGCCTATGTTGAGTTATTATTTGTGAGATGGTATAGAGATTTCAATTGCCTATGTTGAGTTATTATTTGTGAGATGGTATAGAGATTTCAATTGCCTATGTTGAGTTATTATTTGTGAGATGGTATAGAGATTTCAATTGCCTATGTTGAGTTATTATTTGTGAGATGGTATAGAGATTTCAATTGCCTATGTTGAGTTATTATTTGTGAGATGGTATAGAGATTTCAATTGCCTATGTTGAGTTATTATTTGTGAGATGGTATAGAGATTTCAATTGCCTATGTTGAGTTATTATTTGTGAGATGGTATAGAGATTTCAATTGCCTATGTTGAGTTATTATTTGCGAGATGGTATAGAGATTTCAATTGTCTATGTTGTGTTATTATTTGTGAGATGGTATAGAGATTTCAATTGCCTATGTTGTGTTATTATTTGTGAGATGGTATAGAGATTTCAATTGCCTATGGGAATTCACCAGATAATAGCTTGGAACATATTAGCACATGTGACAGTCGTAAAAAAATGTTTAAGTGTTATATGGTTCTGTATGTTGTGCGGAAAGTTTTCTACTTGTGATATTGCCCTACATGTTGTGGGATGTGTTCTCCTTATGATATGGATCTGCATGTTGTGTGGGAAGTGTTCTACTTGTGATATGGATCTGTATGATGTGGGAAAATGTGTTCTACTTGTGATATGGATCTGCATGTTGTTTAGAAGTGTTCTACTTATGATAGGGATCTGCATGTTGTGTAGAAGTGTTCTACATGTGATATGGATCTGTATGTTGTGTGGGAAGTGTTCTACTTGTGATATGAATCTGCATGTTGTGTAGAAGTGTTCTACTTGTGATATGGATCTGTATGTTGTGTGGGAAGTGTTCTACTTGTGATATCAATCTGCATGTTGTGTAGAAGTGTTCTACTTGTGATATGGATCTGTATGTTGTGTGGGAAGTGTTCTACTTGTGATATCAATCTGCATGTTGTGTAGAAGTGTTCTAATCCACAATAGTGTACATTAAATTATTTTGGCTTTGATACACTTTATTCATATCTTTATATCATCATCATCAAGTGACATATTCTATCCAGAACGTAGTCTTTCCTATGGATCACTTGAATTCTCTGCATTCTTGAGCAAGTTGCCCTGCATCTTCCAGTGACATGCGCAGGCATTCTTGAAAGTCTTTTGTCCAACGACGTCTTGGTCGGCCTTTGACCCTGTTGTCTTCTATCACCCCCTCCATTAACACTCTCTCCGTCTATACAAATGTAGTAGTCTTTTAATTTGTAATATTATGTTGAACTATTCGCATGTGTAATACATATACCAGTAGTTTTCTTTCTACCATAAAAACGGCAATATTTCTGCATCGGTTTAATAGTGTCAATCATCTTTGTATTTTTTTTGCATTAATAGTTAACGTTGTTTTCTCGCAACAGTTTGTCTTCAGTATCAATCAATCAATAAAACCCATAACCCTTCAGGGTCGTGGGGGTACCACATTGGAAGCTTCAGCACACAGAGTCCTCCAGCGAATTATATCCTCAGCGATGCGGATGAGTGTGGAAATATCTAGCCCTGTCCATTCCTTGATGTTGTCTGTCCATGTCTTTATTTGTCCTCCTCTGCTTCTTCCACCCTCGATAGTTCCCTGCAGTATTGTTTTTGACAAGGAATCGTGCCTGCATACATGTCCGAACCATGCTAGTTGAAAGCAATGGCTCCTGGACACCTGTACACATCTCTACTTTATTTCTTACGTACACATTGGTCTTATGTTCCCTTTAGGAAATTCGTAGAATTCTTCTGTAGCATTTATACTCGAAAGCCTGTAATCTTCTCTCCATGTCCGCAGTGAGTGTCCAACTCTCACAACCATACACCACAACGGAAAGCACCAGCGACCTATACAGTTTGATTTTCACTCCAACATGTCTTCAGTATAATACATCCCGAATATAATATCAGTGTACCTATGTATGTGTCCAAGGTGCCATGTTGATGAATTGGTGTCAAACGTTTATTGATAGAGCAATAGTATAAATAGATATGTCATGTTTACAAGTATATTTTCAATTTTACTCGCTAGGCAGTTCCCAAATTTCATTCATAATGGAACATATGGGTTCCTTAGGGATACGGTTTGTTCGAAATGTGGAAAAGGTGTTGACGGAAGGTGCGAGACGAGAAAATTCCAGCAGAACAGTTCTGGTTGAAATCATATCTGCAGCCACCATTTTATTTATATAACTTCTGGATGCTTGCAACGCGTATTTTTAGGCCCATCTATACAAGTTCTATCATCTCTTAATCATATCATCTCGTCATTCTGTCATCTCTTAATCATCTATCTATCTATGCGATATGGCTCTTATTTGCCTTGCTGCGTCAGGGGTAGACGAGTTCTCTGGAGAAGGCCTTCTTGTGTGCTGTATGTAAGCTTGTTCCTGTGGCTTCTTTGATTTCTGTGATCCACATTTACATGGTCTGCCTCTGGCTTTATAACCGTTATGTCTATTGTCATGGCCATTTGTGACATGCTATATGTTGGTAGTCTGGAATCGTGTGAAAACTACTTGATCTGTTGTTTTCTGATGTGTTCCAATACTGGTATTGTTTCGGTTATTTGTCTGATGTTATCGTTTCTAATTCTATCTCTTAATGACACTCTTAATTCTATCATCTCTTAATCCTATCATCTCTTAATCATATCATCTCTTAATCATATCATCTCTTAATCCTATCATCTCTTAATCCTATCATCTCTTAATTCTATCATCTCTTAATCCTATCATCTCTTAATCCTATCATCTCTTAATCCTATCATCTCTTAATCCTATCATCTCTTAATCCTATCATCTCTTAATCCTATCATCTCTTAATTCTATCATCTCTTAATCCTATCATCTCTTAATCCTATCATCTCTTAATCCTATCATCTCTTAATCCTATCATCTCTTAATCCTATCATCTCTTAATTCTATCATCTCTTAATCCTATCATCTCTTAATTCTATCTTCTCTTAATCCTATCATCTCTTAATCCTATCATCTCTTAATCCTATCATCTCTTAATCATATCATCTCTTAATCTTATCATCTCTTAATCATATCATCATTTAATCCTATCATCTCTTTAAAAATGACAAATGTTCCTGTTATGATATTTAGGATTTATAATACCAGATCAGTCCATAATCATCATTGTTTAATTATTCAGCACTAAAAATGTCACAAAAAGGTGTAACTGTTAACATATACAACTGTCTTTTTGCATCTTTAAGCATTGGTTTAAAGTCAGGGCAAACACGATGGCAACAACTGTCAATCTTTTACACTCTCCACTCCCTTCCTATAATTCTTTGACGTCATTTGTGGACAGCCCTAAAATATACAATAATGGCGCATATTTCCTACAAATGAGGCTCTTACGGAAATATCTCTAGTGAACAGTTTTACTGAAACACTGGGGTAAGAAAACTAAAGCGACCGACATCAACATCAAAAAGTGTCATACTTGGTGGCGTAAGCAATCATTAATCTTCACATTTTCCTATTGCAAGCGTTCACTGCTGAACCTTCTCCATGCCACTGTCCAGAAATTGTATCCCTATCTCACCCTCTCTACCTGGACAATGTACATGCTTTGTAGCGCTTTTTCTCAAAATCTCACTGGTGTCTCTTGGAGTAGGACAACGGTGCAGCTAGATTTCCAGCAGGATGTAGTGCAGAGAACATAGATACGTTATGTCGTTGTTTTTGCTGCAATGTGCCGATACATCCTATTACGGCAGATTGTGCATGTTGCTATTGTGTTTCCTTTCTCACCTCTACTCATAATATTGCAATACATGCTGTCTCAAAGCCAACGTATCGACTAAAATATATTTATCAGGAACACTAAGCACAAGTGAGAAATAAAGTGAAAATGGTGTGGAATTTCTCATGCCCTCATACGCAACTACACCACTGACTTACACAAAGGTATTCGTCCTCTTATCCACACACACTCATGCAGCCGTTACTTACTGTCTCCATGTCAGTCACATGATTCGTGATTAGAAACCGGAATCACAGCACTGGGGACATTCCAATAAATGCTCAGCGTGCCAATTCATCGGCCATCTAAAAGTGTGAAATCTCAGTATTCCATTTTCTAGTTGTGCGTTCTTTGGATCTTTCATGAGAAGAGGTAATTCCTACCTTCTCCCTTGGTCACTCCTATTTCTATTATTCTCTGAATTGTGTCTCTTTGAGCCTCCTCTTTCTCACTTTGTAGTGTATCATTAACTGCCCTCATTCATAACGTGTCTAATATATTCCCCTCTAGCTTACATTGTATCACTGCAGATATAGAAACAACGTTTCAAATGATACATCGTTTCCACTCACATTTCTTCATCTTAATCACATAAAAAGTAGTTCTCGGCAAGCGTGTTAGTTATTAAAGAATGATGAGGCATTTGTATAAATCTACAAAGTATATCCCACAAGAACTTATATTAGTCCTTAAGGACTCGATCACTACAACTTATAGCGGTTGCTTGTTTTATAAAGGACTGGAAATATAGTGTAAAGTATATGGGACATCATTGAAATTGTCTGTATACATTTATCAGGAAATACGTGCATAAAGTAAGGAAAAAACACGTTGTGAGTCAGCCTTAAAGGTGGGATTAACAAATGAAAATACAAGTGAATAAATTGCAATCGAATGCATGCAGAAGTGAACAAGCCAGTAATTCGAAGCAGTAAACGCTGTAAATTTTACGCTAATTATGTTATCTCCCGTCGATTTCCGGTACATTACGTAACTAATGACGCCACATTATGTAAATAAATAGCGCTGGTTTTCTATCATTTTACATAGCACAGACAACATACATACGAACACAATGTGTACTAAAAAATGTGTACACACTACAATTTTTAAGATATTATTAAAGTTTGCTAACAAAATCCGACTTGTGTAATTCATGGATTCCATGTGATCCACATCGCATATGGTCTGTTGCTAATTTTGAGTGTAGAAACGAAACAATACCACAGAATTGCATGAATTTGTGTAGAAATATTCTATATCAATAATCAATATCAATAAAACCCATAACCCTTCAGGGTCGTAGGGGTACCACATTGGAAGCTTCAGCACACAGATTCCTCCAGCGAATTCTATCCTCAGCGATGCGGATGAGTGTGGAAATATCTAGCCCTGTCCATTCCTTGATGTTGTCTGTCCATGTCTTTATTTGTCCTCCTCTGCTTCTTCCACCCTCGACAGTTCCCTGCAGTAATATTCTATATATGAAACAATAATTAAATAATGGGAAAACAAACTTTCTGAAGGTTTCATATAGAAACATGACAAGAAAGTTATGCATTTAAAACGATGTTGTGTGAATGGGAGTAATATGATAATATCTAGCAGTACCTGGTATAGTCAGTTCTTGTTTTTAAATGTAGAAACTAAACCACGGGCAGATTTCTTGTAGACATATCTCTATGTGACTTGTCCTTTTCAGAACACGTCCTGTTTGTCATTATGTAAGCTTCTAGGTTCTGTGCTAGGTATCTATTCTCTTCGCGTGCCATATTCAGATCTTTGATACCCTGTGTACATCGCAGTCTTGGTCTGCTTTTTGTTCTCTTTCCTGGGACATTGTCCTCCCTAATTATTTTTTATAAACCATTGTGTCTTTTTATTTCTAAAATATGTTAGCTTGTGTTTCTTTAAGAAGCCACTCTTCTATTTTCAGTTCTTTACTGAAAAGAACTACTGAGTTAGTTCGTCTTTCTGTTAATAATATTCTTAAGATCTTTCTATAGCAATTCATTTCAAATACTGATACTGTCTTCTCCTTGAAATTGCCCATGCCTCAAACATGTATGTTGCCTTTGGAAAAATGTAACTTCTTAATAGCTATAACTGTGTTTTTCTGTTCTCCCCCGCCATAGATTTTTCATGTGATGTTTTTTTGTGAATCATTGCTAATCTATTTCTGATCTCTGCTAATGGAGAAAAGTTTCAGTGTCAACCCTAAACTGCAAATGGGTTCTGGGGTAACACAGGGCAAATATAAAAATTAACAGAAATAGATATTAGTGTTACCACAATAAGCCCATAAAACAACATACCAACGAGACACAGTGAGAGACGACGTTTCGACTAAAAAGATTTTATCAGGATAAACAAAATAAAACAAACATCAAATTTTACATTTTGTATTTAAATTTAGGATTAAATGTATTCTAGGAGTAGCAGAGACGAGATGCAGGAAATTTGGATACACACAAAAGGAACAATTTCATTGTATACATTCAGTAGGCGATTACTATGAACAAGGATTAGAAAATTCATCAAGAAAGAAATAGAAAAATACATCAGCGAGAACTAGTCAATGCAACGATTGACTGATGATGCTAAATATCACATCAAAACACAAAACCTTTTGATCTAGTCATTGCAGAGAAATATACACGATCTACATACTACACTGAAGAAATAGACATGATCTACATACTACACTGAAGAAATAGACACGATCTACACACTACACTGAAGAAGATATACACGATCTACATACTACACTGAAGAAATAGACACGATCTACATACTACACTGAAGAAATATACACGATCTACATACTACACTGAAGAAATAGACACGATCTACATACTACACTGAAGAAATAGACACGATCTACATACTACACTGAAGAAATAGACACGATCTACATACTACACTGAAGAAGATATACACGATCTACATACTACACTGAAGAAGATATACAAGATCTACATACTACACTGAAGAAGATATACACGATCTACATACTACACTGAAGAAGATATACAAGATCTACATACTACACTGAAGAAGATATACACGATCTACATACTACACTGAAGAAGATATACACGATCTACATACTACACTGAAGAAATATACACGATCTACATACTCTTCTTCTTTCTGTCCTCATGTACCTTTCGGTGTTGAGGAGAGAGTGAGTGTACGGTCTTTTGCCCTTCTATTTGCCTCTTCTGCTGTTATGTTTCCGAGTGTCTCTAATACACTATCTATCCACCTTTTACGAGGGCGTCCAATAGGTCTCCTGTTTTCGTATCGTTTGTTAAGTGTTTTTTGGATAATACTTTGCTCTTTCTGTCTGGTTATGTGGCCGTACCATTTAACTTGATTTTTCTGGGTGTATTCTATTGAATCAATCAATGTATTCTATTGAATAAATCAATGTATTCTATTGAATCAATCAATGTATTCTATTGAATCAATCAATGTATTCTATTGAATAAATCAATGTATTCTATTGAATCAATCAATGTATTCTATTGAATCAATCAATGTATTCTATTTTTTAATCATGAGAGCGTGATTGTAAAAATAAGAAAAGGAATACACATCAAAATTGTAGGAAAATTTGGACTAGGGACAAGAAATGACAGAGGAGAACAACATATACAGTTCTGTGAGGAAAACAATATGATCATATGCAATACATTATTTCAACATGAAAATATAAGATTATATACATGGGAACGTCCTAGAGACATAAATAGTTTATAATCAGAAATAATCAGGGATATTTTATTATGACCAACAACAGATTTAGAAATAGTGTCAAGAAAACTAAAACATATCCTGGAGCTGATATCAACTGTGACCATAATCCAGTGTTGTGCAAAATATATGTTAATCTTAAAAAAAAGAAGAATGAAATCTAAATCGAGAAAAATATAAATCAAGGTCCACAGATAGAAACATCAGCACTAAAATAGTCACATATACAGCAAACATACCTTGCATGTGTAAGTAACAGATATGAATATCTAATTATAGAATGCCTGCAACAATACAGAAGGGGAAATTCAGAAGAGAAAATAGACAATAAATGGGACAACCTAAGGAAAGGTATTTAAACATCAAATGAAAATGTACTAATAAGAAAAGCCAAGAACAAGCAAACATGAAGGGCAGATGAAATATTAGAGAAAATGTCAGAAAGAAAGTTTAAAATATCCCTAAATGTTCACGTATGCACAAAAATACGTAACATATGCAGAACAGATATGGAACAATGGATAGAAACAGGATGTAGACGAATAGAGATGTCACTACAACAGAAGACAAAAGATGTGCATAAAGAGATAAGACAGATCACAAATAAGAATATAAATCCAAAAAAATGTAAAAAGGCCGCAGGCTCGGACAACATAACAGCCGACATAATAAAAACTCTAGATGAATTTGGTGTGGAAACTATCACATACCTTTGCAATTACATATATGAAACAGGCCACATACCTAAAGACTTAAAATCATCAATATTCCTACCACTACCTAAGACACAGCGTTGTGGATTGTAGAATACAGAATAATATATTTGATGATCCACATAACCAAAATACTACTCGAGATAATACATGAAAGAATTAAAAACAAGATAAATATTGAGGTCGGTGAAGAGCAATTCGATTTTAGGGAAAAACAAAGAAACCAGAGAAGCTATACTTAGTGTCCGACTGTTCATGAATAAATATATAGAAATCCAAATATATATAGAAGTCCAAATATATATAGAAGTCCAAATATATATAGAAGTCCAAATATATATAGAAGTCCAAATATATATAGAAGTCCAAATATATATAGAAGTCCAAATATATATAGAAGTCAAAATATATATAGAAGTCCAAATATATATAGAAGTCCAAATATATATAGAAGTCCAAATATATATAGAAGTCCAAATATATATATAGAAGTCCAAATATATATAGAAGTCCAAATATATATAGAAGTCCAAATATATATAGAAGTCCAAATATATATAGAAGTCCAAATATATATAGAAGTCCAAATATATATAGAAGTCCAAATATATATAGAAGTCCAAATATATATAGAAGTCCAAATATATATATAGAAGTCCAAATATATATAGAAGTCCAAATATATATAGAAGTCCAAATATATATAGAAGTCCAAATATATATAGAAGTCCAAATATATATAGAAGTCCAAATATATATAGAAGTCCAAATATATATAGAAGTCCAAATATATATAGAAGTCCAAATATATATAGAAGTCCAAATATATATAGAAGTCCAAATATATATATATATAGAAGTCCAAATATGTATATATAGATGTCCAAATATATAAAGAAGTCCAAATATATATATAGAAGTCCAAATATATATAGAAGTCCAAATATATATAGAAGTCCAAATATATATAGAAGTCCAAATATATATATAGAAGTCCAAATACATATAGAAGTCCAAATATATATAGAAGTCCAAATATATATATATAGAAGTCCAAAGATATATATATATATATATATATATATATATATATATATATATATATATATATATATATATATATATATATAGAAGTCCAAATATATATAGAAGTCCAAAATATATATATAGAAGTCCAAATATATATAGAAGTCCAAATATATATAGAAGTCTAAATATATATATAGAAGTCCAAATATATATAGAAGTCCAAATATATATATAAAAGTTCAACTATATATAGAAGTCCAAATATATAGTTAGTTTGTTCCTTTCGTGCCGCAAGCGACACATAGTGCAGAGGTTTTGGTTCTCCATATGATGCGGTTCGCTGCCTGCAGCTTTAGTTCCTGGATGGTCTTACAGCCTATTAATTCCCCTTCTTTAAGAATTGTGTTGTTAAGGGTTGTTTTAGGTTTTCATCTTTTTCTTTTACCCTCAGGTGACCACATAAGGGCTTGCTGGTTTATTCTGTTTACATCTAGTCGTAAAACATGGCCAAGATATTTCCATCTTCGTTTTCTTATGATGTTTGAAACATACTCTTGGTGTGTTTTGTCTCTTAGATCACTATTTGTGACGAAGTCGCTCCATTTTATGTTCATCAGTTTGCGAAGACATTTGTTTTCGAAGCTGTTTAGTTTGTTGTCTGTTGCTTGAGTTGATTTCCAGCTTTCACTACCATACGTTAACACTGAGACAATACATGAGTTAAATAGCTTTAGTTTAGTGTTTGTCCCTAGATCTTTTGATTTCCAGATATTAGTTAATTTAGCAAATGTGCTAGCTGCCACTGCTATACGTGTGTTTATTTCTTTCATTGAGTCTCCTTCAACAAACATTCGGCTACCCAAGCAGTTAAAGCTGGAGACTTTTTCCAGTATTTGGTTATTTACTAAGATGTTATTTGTTGAGCTGTTAAGTTCCATGATATTTGATTTGGACGTGTTGATCCAAATATATATAGAAGTCCAAATATATATAGAAGTCCAAATAAGTATATATATTTGCTTTATAGTCTGTTGTCTATTGTCTTTCCCCGGGTGGTTTGTGATCCACTCTTGTCGTTAAGCGAAGGGGTGATTGGAGCTTGAGCTTGTGTTCTAAAGACAGATGTGTGGCCTCGGCTGTGCTATGACCGTGTCTGTTCAAAATGTCTCTGACGTTTTCTATCCATATTTTCCGTGGTCTTCCTCTGGTTTTGTACCCTGATCTCATTTGGTTATATGCTTGTACGGGCAACTTTTCGTGATGCATTCTCATAATGTGGCCAAACCACTTGATCTGTTCTCTCTCTATGTAATCTGTACAAGATATTATATATATTCTTTCCCTGATATATTCGTTTCGTAATATATCAAGCCTGGTGATTCCGGCAGCTTTCCTAAAGCATTTCATCTCACATGTCACTATCTTTCTGTAATGTGAAGATGAGAGAAACCAGGTTTGGCACTGGTAACACAGCGTTGTAACACAACGTCACAGAAGCAAAACTTTGAGTCGTACAGAATGCATTTTCCTTTTGAAATTAATTGTAAAAAATCCTGTGCAATATTGGTCATGTATAGATCGTCAAAAACGTAATTCACTTTACAGATTGTCATGTCAAACACTTGTTGAGCTGGGAGATTGCAATCCCTGTGTCCTAGTTGCGATTTGGGGCCTTCACTCTTCTGTACCTCTTCTTCGGATGATCTTTTTCTGGCACATTTATTTGAAACGTAGCACGCTGAGTAGGAAATGCTTCGCTCACCATATGTTTGGAGGGTCTTGAGATAACTAATGAATTTACATAATGATTATTTCCCTTAGACAACTTTTGCCCCTTTCCAAAATTCATTTGTATATTTGCGGTTGCATCCCTGTACGTTAAAGATCCAATTGAAATTGCATGTAGTTTCCCATATTGTTGCAGATTATCCAGAATTAAGAGGTTTAGATAAAATAGCGATGAGTCATCTAATACGTATCCTCAGGCTGCTCTTGAATTACGTCAATAAATTTTGCCTCTCTTTAATTTTTAACCTCTTCCTTTCCCTTGTCATGAACTGTCAAGATTTAGTGACACCCCCCTCTTTTTTGTCAAAATTTCCCCCTGCCTCTTTCCGTGCTATTTTTATTAGCTGTATAATGTGAGCTCTATATTTTCTCACAGTCGTCGAATGTTGAACATTTTTCCATTAATGTCACATCTGAAATCTATTCCAAGACTCAAGTCACTAAATGCATCGTCCAGCATAACAATAACTTGATGTTGAACAATTACCTTGAAAGCAAGTTGTATTACTTCAGTTGCTGCAACGGTTCCATGATAAAATATTCTCAGACAAAATATACCCACACAAAATATACCACACAAAATATACCACACAAAATATACCACACAAAATATACCCACACAAAATATACCCACACAAAATATACCCACATAAAATATAACCACACAAAATATAACCACACAAAATATACCCACATAAAATATACCCACACAAAATATAACCACACAAAATATACCCACACAAAATATACCCACATAAAATATAACCACACAAAATATAACCACACAAAATATACCCACATAAAATATACCCACACAAAATATAACCACACAAAATATACCCACATAAAATATACCCACACAAAATATAACCACACAAAATATACCCACACAAAATATACCCACACAAAATATGCCCACACAAAATATAAAACACAAAATATACCCACACAAAATATACCCACACAAAATATAACCACACAAAATATACCCACACAAAATATCCCCAAACAAAATATCCCCAGACACAATATCCCCAGACAAAATATTTACAGAGAGTTAATATCCCCAAACAAAATATCCCCAGACAAAATATCCCCAGACAAAATATCCCCAGACAAAATATTCACACAAAATATACCACACAAAATATACCCACACAAAATATCCCCAAACAAAATATCCCCAGAAAAATATCCCCAGACAAAATATACCCAGACAAAATATTTCCAGAGAGTTAATCCCCAGACAAAATATCCCCAGACAAAATATACCACACAAAATATACCACACAAAATATACCCACACAAAATATCCCCAGACAAAATATCCCCAGACAAAATATCCCCAGAGAAAATATTCCAAGACAAAATATTTCCTGGACAAAATATTCCCAATCAAAATATACCGGAAAAAATATCCCTGCATAATATCCTTTTATATAATAAAACTTCTTGAGACTAACGGGAATTGAACCAGTCCGTTCAATGGTACCAAATCGCCTAGCAACTATTGATAACGCGCTCTTCCGTACTTCACTAATCGCATCTCCAAAAAAAGATCTGATTTCATCAAGCATCTTTCAAAAGCTTTCAAACCGTGCACACAAAGTCACCAGAACGGACCGATCAAGACAAGGACTATTACAACAACAACAAACATCCCGTACACGTATTGGAATACCCTCAGTAACAACAAACATATAACATAATATCCGTATTATCTTTGTTTTTGGAGATGCGATTAGTCAAGTACGGAAGAACGCGTGTTCAATAGTTGCTAGGCGATTTGGTGCCGTTGAACGGACTGGTTCAATTCCCGTTAGTCTCAAGAATTTTTATTATGGCAGCCGTATTTTGCAATAACTTTCCAAATATCCCTTCTACTGACAGTGTCAAGTGTCAATGTTAGGTCTATGAACGATGAGTACAGGTCACGGTGTTAATCTTGATACTTTTCTTGATCTTGTCTTTCAGCAAACACCTATCGGTGGTTGCATGCTCTTACATAAATTAACGCTAACATTCACATAATAGTCATGTATTCAGATGACATGTATGGCTGTTGAGAAGAATTCTGGAAAATATTTTCCCGCTATGAAAAATAGAAAAATGCTTCGATAGTTTTTCATCATCATTACGTGCCGTCTCCGCAACGAAGGTTGGCTGCAACAGACCTCCAACATCCCGTCTCGTATTCTGGTAGTTCACTCTTCTACACTGTAACCTGTTCATCTTGTGATGTTACTCTCCCACTTGTATTTCAGCCTCCCTTTTCTGCACCCCTTCTACTTTACCCTCAAGTAACGTCTTCAACGCGGTGTCTTTTAATGTATTTAAAATATTTTATTTGCTTGATATTTATTTCCTTTATTAATTCTTTTTCATATAGTTTTGTTATAACCTCTTTGTTTGCTTCTTTCTCTTTCCATGATGTTCTACATATTCTTCTATATAGCCACAACTCAAAGACATCAAATATATCTTCTAATTGTTTGCTTTTTGTCCATGTTTCTGAGCCATACATGAATATAGAATAAATGCAACATTTTATAGTTCTTTCAGGATTGACTATTACATTTGTGTTCGTACATGTAGATAATTACTTTCCTACTATAAGCAGCGTTTTAGAAACTACTTCAGAAAGACATTAGTTTGTCACAGTTTTAGTTATTACACTTCTTTAGTTTTTTCGATTGAATAATCATCAATTCACACAGAAAAACACAATCTCTCACAATCTCTCACAATCTCTCACAAACACCCGGTGATTACTCACAACAGTTTCACATCCGTCTCATGTACTCGACATTCTCACAGATGCACGCATTTACAAGCTCTAATAACCACACATTTCTCAGCTTTCTCTGTCCTGGTGTTTTATTTCTTACAATTTCTTGTCTCCAAAAGTTTTTGTTCACACATTTACCTTTTAAAAGAGATAATTACCTGTGTTTGTGGATTCATATTCTTCTTCTTCTTCAGCATACATACTACAACTCCTGCAGAATTGTCTTGTAGCAAGACATGTCCTACTAGATTTCCAACAGAATGTAGTCCAGAGAATGGAAACGCGTTGTGCCACCATTTTATTTGCGTCAATGGCCCGACATATCCGTCTTCGGCAGAATGAATTCATATAATGATCTATATTTGTGAAATTCTTCAAAAAAAGGCGATGCAGAGAGGTTTCACCCGATGTTTTTCTTGCTCTCTACCAGTCATGTTCTAGCTTCAACCCCCAAACCTCCCTCATCCAATGGGGTCGACTACAACCAAGCATTATGGGTTTCATTTCACTCGTCACACCCCGAAGGGAAGCCTTCTTGTGTACCAGTATCTTAGGATTACCACGTCCTACCAGGAGCACAACAGACAACACATACGTCAGGGCCAACTATCATGTCATTCTTTTGTCATATTTGTCGACTCATCGGGTAGTGATGGCATATCTAGCGTTCCCCGTTACCTAGAAGTCTGTCACAAATGGACAAATATGTAATGTCCACTTGCCTGCATCTCTTCGGCATCTATGTGCATTATTTGATAGAAGACAAAATTAAGAAATTTTGAAGGTGTAATACATTGATTTTTGTCTTTTTACAAATGACAAATTGTCAACCTATCCCCCTAATTTCCTTAGTCTCCTCCTACGACATGCATGGAAATAAGAGTGGCCTTATTCTTTGCACTTTGAACCAGTCCGTGACCCAATTGCCAAATGGACGGTCGTAAGTGGTTAGACAATGATCATATGGACTTGTCGGGTATTGCAAATCCTAAGTATTAGCAGGAGGAACATGTAGTTATTTTATCATCAAATTGGAATTTATGTATACTTTTTTATGCAAGACATCAAAAGACGACGAATGGAAAAATTATCACAATAAACAAACGTATCCACGGAAATATATAAATGAGACGCCGGAAGGTCAGGAAGTAAAGAAAAAAAAACCTAATTATATGTGGAAACGAAACGAACAAAAAGATGAGTAAATGACGGAACAAAAAGAATAAAGACAAAGACCACACCAACCCAGTACTAGACATAAGAGTGGTCGGAATTGAGTCCAAAAGGCTTGAGTGTACCCAATTAAAAAATGAGACGATTTTCTAGAGCGTACCTAGATCTATCATCGGTGGTGCATGATTTCGTTGTCTTTTGATGTTTTGTTTGTATCTTGATAAAGACCTTTTGTTTGAAACGTTGAATATGATTTGTGCATTGTAATTTGTATGTTACTTGTGTGCACATCATACCCACTAGTTTTAGTTATAGTCTGCCCTGTCTGAGTGAAGCGATTATATAAAGCTGTTTTACGTAAGTACGATTGTTATTACTTTTCACGCAGTTACCTTGTATTGAGTCTCATATAAGATACCAAGTACTTGAATTAGTGCTTCCATCTCTGCTCATACAAGATACTATGTTATTGAATTAGTGCTTGAATCTCTGCTCATACAAGATACTAAGTTCTTGAATTAGTGCTTCCATCTCTGCTCATACAAGATACTAAGTTCTTGAATTAGTGCTTCCATCTCTGCTCATACAAGATACTAAGTTCTTGAATTAGTGCTTCCATCTCTGCTCATACGATACTAAGTTATTGAATTAGAGCTTCCATCTCTGCTCATACAAGATACTAAGTTCTTGAATTAGTGCTTCCATCTCTGCTCATACAAGATACTAAGTTATTGAATTAGTGCTTCCATCTCTGCTCATACGATACTAAGTTCTTGAATTAGTGCTTCCATCTCTGCTCATACAAGATACTAAGTTCTTGAATTAGTGCTTCCATCTCTGCTCATACAAGATACTAAGTTCTTGAATTAGTGCTTCCATCTCTGCTCATACAAGATACTAAGTTCTTGAATTAGTGCTTCCATCTCTGCTCATACGATACTAAGTTATTGAATTAGTGCTTCCATCTCTGCTCATACAAGATACTAAGTTATTGAATTAGTGCTTCCATCTCTGCTCATACAAGATACTAAGTTATTGAATTAGTGCTTCCATCTCTGCTCATACAAGATACTAAGTTCTTGAATTAGTGCTTCCATCTCTGCTCATACAAGATACTAAGTTCTTGAATTAGTGCTTCCATCTCTGCTCATACAAGATACTAAGTTCTTGAATTAGTGCTTCCATCTCTGCTCATACAAGATACTAAGTTATTGAATTAGTGCTTCCATCTCTGCTCATACAAGATACTAAGTTATTGAATTAGTGCTTCTATCTCTGCTCATACAAGATACTAAGTTTTTGAATTAGTGCTTCCATCTCTGCTCATACAAGATACTAAGTTATTGAATTAGTGCTTCCATCTCTGCTCATACGATACTAAGTTCTTGAATTAGTGCTTCCATCTCTGCTCATACAAGATACTAAGTTCTTGAATTAGTGCTTCCATCTCTGCTCATACAAGATACTAAGTTCTTGAATTAGTGCTTCCATCTCTGCTCATACAAGATACTAAGTTCTTGAATTAGTGCTTCCATCTCTGCTCATACGATACTAAGTTATTGAATTAGTGCTTCCATCTCTGCTCATACAAGATACTAAGTTATTGAATTAGTGCTTCCATCTCTGCTCATACAAGATACTAAGTTATTGAATTAGTGCTTCCATCTCTGCTCATACAAGATACTAAGTTCTTGAATTAGTGCTTCCATCTCTGCTCATACAAGATACTAAGTTCTTGAATTAGTGCTTCCATCTCTGCTCATACAAGATACTAAGTTATTGAATTAGTGTTTCCATCTCTGCTCATACAAGATACTAAGTTATTGAATTAGTGCTTCCATCTCTGCTCATACAAGATACTAAGTTATTGAATTAGTGTTTCCATCTCTGCTCATACAAGATACTAAGTTATTGAATTAGTGCTTCCATCTCTGCTCATACAAGATACTAAGTTATTGAATTAGTGCTTCCATCTCTGCTCATACAAGATACTAAGTTATTGAATTAGTGTTTCCATCTCTGCTCATACAAGATACTAAGTTATTGAATTTGTGCTTCCATCTCTGCTCATACAAGATACTAAGTTATTGAATTAGTGTTTCCATCTCTGCTCATACAAGATACTAAGTTATTGAATTAGTGCTTCCATCTCTGCTCATACAAGATACTAAGTTCTTGAATTAGTGCTTCCATCTCTGCTCATACAAGATACTAAGTTCTTGAATTAGTGCTTCCATCTCTGCTCATACGATACTAAGTTATTGAATTAGAGCTTCCATCTCTGCTCATACAAGATACTAAGTTCTTGAATTAGTGCTTCCATCTCTGCTCATACAAGATACTAAGTTCTTGAATTAGTGCTTCCTTCTCTGCTCATACGATACTAAGTTATTGAATTAGAGCTTCCATCTCTGCTCATACAAGATACTAAGTTCTTGAATTAGTGCTTCCATCTCTGCTCATACAAGATACTAAGTTATTGAATTAGTGCTTCCATCTCTGCTCATACGATACTAAGTTCTTGAATTAGTGCTTCCATCTCTGCTCATACAAGATACTAAGTTCTTGAATTAGTGCTTCCATCTCTGCTCATACAAGATACAAAGTTCTTGAATTAGTGCTTCCATCTCTGCTCATACAAGATACTAAGTTCTTGAATTAGTGCTTCCATCTCTGCTCATACAAGATACTAAGTTATTGAATTAGTGCTTCCATCTCTGCTCATACAAGATACTAAGTTATTGAATTAGTGCTTCCATCTCTGCTCATACAAGATACTAAGTTCTTGAATTAGTGCTTCCATCTCTGCTCATACAAGATACTAAGTTCTTGAATTAGTGCTTCCATCTCTGCTCATACAAGATACTAAGTACTTGTAGGTATCAACTTTTTCTGCTCATTCACTCAGATATAATCGGAAGTCTCAGTGCCATCTCTGTTTTCCTCTTTATATGAGATTATTTGGGTGTTAGACCGTAACCATGGACAATATATGACTGTTTTCCAACTAGTCAATATTTCTTATAATGTCGATAGTCTCAGTTAGAAATTGCGCTGGATACCATATCGCTAATGTCAGACAATGTGTTGGCTAACCTATCCAGTTTTGTTTTTTTTAAACAATAACAACAACAACATAACAGCGTGTTGTAAAATAGCAATTCAATTTAAGGTAAAGGCTGTGCTGTTGATTTTCTCAATATGATGCAATTCTTCGAAATGACGTTCCCCCCTACCCCTTTTAATTTATTTTTTATTTTTTTGGAAATGCCACCCACTACAATGTATTTTGATTGGTGCCGCCTTATCCCGCTGCCTCTTTGCATCATAGCACGGCACGGCCCTGGGTATAGGTCGGTCTCAAGACAGTAACCTGCTGTCATGGATGAAAATAAGTGATCTCTTCATATACTAAACCGCAGAAAGTATTATGTGGGGTGACCAGTTTCCTTTCCTGCTGTGCTTACCTATCTTAATTAATGCGTCAGGTAACCATTTGCAGCTGGGCCGACTGGAGGTGCAATCGTGTCAGGTGAGAAATCACGACCCGGATGTGTTTTGTTTGTCTGGGTGGGGGTGGGGGGTAGGGATTATGTAAACAAAAATTTATGCCGCGACGCATTTAATCCTCTTTTCTTTTAATTTACAAAAACCCACATTCGCAGGGAAAAGATGTTTACCAGTAATTTTACTTGTTTTGTGGGACATAATGTCATGTTGTAGTGTCATATATAGGGAGGGAGTTGAGTCCTCCAAAGGCCCCCCTCTCCCCATATATATATATATATATATATATTTATATATATATATATATATATATATATATATATATATATATATATATATATATATATATATATATATATATATATATATATATATATATATATATATATATATATATATATATATATATATATATATACACACGTGTATTTCTAATTAAATTCACCTACACTGATTATTTCAAGTATAACATAATGTGTGGTTGTACACGGGTAATTCTAAATAATAATTCCAATAACGATCGATATACAGAAAATACTTCTACTATTGAGACAGTCTGATCAATGTACGCATCTAATTTTTGCTATATTTTGTCTTTTTCTCCAACATCTACACATTCGTTTTCTACTCTGCATCTTTATTTTCAAAAACTACATTTAGTCGCTTACAGTTAATAACTTCGATATTTTTTGTTTAGTCGATTGTTGAAATAAATTAGTTTGATATGATTTATCAACTTAGAACTCCACTGTGCATGTGCGTTGATAGTGTTACATTGCACTATTATAATTAGCCACATGTAACATGGAAATTGAGAAACAATAAAGGAAAACGTGATGAAAACTCCAAGCAGTATAACGGAAATTTACGTGTTAATATATCATGTATATACTAATGATAAAGTAAAAAGCAATAAAGCTCAACATTGGCTATATCATTCGAATAAGAAAATAGTGTTATATTGTGCTTAGCTTTTTTTCTGGCTCTTTTCTAGTCTGGTCAGAATTACCACTCTTAAGCTTTTTTCCAATGATCTGGGGATTTTTTTTAATCAGATCTGGGTTTCTGTGAATATTTTCCAAGAGTTTGGCATTTCTTAACAGTATACAAAAAACAAAAACAAAACAAAAAAATTACGTTAGTATGGCAATATTTCATTAACTGTTGATAAATGTTTCACAAGTCAAATGGAACGTACAAACTCAACAGTATGAAATCTGCGATCGTTAAGCCGCCCTAAAAACGAAACTTTGTGACTTTATTTACTTAAGAATGTTATTGTGTTAGAATGTCAGTCATGCTTCGAAGTATCCAAAATGAACCATATCGATATGAGTGAGTTATGATATCTATAGGGAATTTCAACTTTCATGGGTAATATATTCAGAAAGAGGTTGGTTATCGTGTCGAAGAAGAACACAACTGAAAAACATATGGCTGAGCTGCTGCAAAACAACAAAATAAACATTCTTAAGAACTTGATTATTCCCAGTGGCAGTGAGTGGGTGTAAATCCTGGACTATCACCATCAAAGAGAAATAAAATAACAGCATTTGAAGCAAAATGGTACAGAGAAATCCTTAGAATACCATAGACCAAAAAAGATTATTAATATAGCCATTCTGAGAGAAATAAATGTAAAAGAAAACTGGCTAAACTTCATGGTTCTTTCCAGAAAACTACAATTTTTTGGCCATATAAAACGCAATGACATCCTAGAGAAGACCATAATTGAGGAGATGATGCTAAGGGATGAATAAGAGATAGACCAAGAAGAAGATGGACGCAAGACATCACAGACCACCTGAACATAGCATTAAAATAAGCAGGAGGACTGGTTCAGGATCGTCAGACGTTTCGAAAGGTAGTGATAACTGCTACATCATGTTCAGTATATGCTACATGATGATGATGAAGGGCAACATATGCTTACTCAAGTATATAACTACGTAGTGACGAGATACAGACTTTCATTTACAGACAGAAGGGGTTTTTTTTATACAAGAGACACGTTAAAGCTGATTCATAAATGTATGCTGCAGACGGACACTGCGATTTATTGCATGTCTTAGTGCATTATGGGGGTCCTAGAGAGCAGTAAAACAAAAACAGCACTGTTTACTTTCCATTTTTACTTAGGGTTAGATACGACCAAAGAGGTTTGTAGGTGAAGTTGGCTGTTCCATCCAATTGAGGGTCATAGTGATCCAGAAGCCATGTTGAAGTAGGATGTTGCAGACCAAAAGGTGTAGATATCATAGCTAAGCTATAAACCATGATGAAACAGCGCCATCCGTTCTCCAGACAATATCCTGCTATTCTGGTCCACTTTGAGAGCGACGCAAATTACATTTCGAACTACTCAGTACCAAATGTTGGATTAGTAGAAATGTTCACCACAAACTGTGGAAATTTAGGAGTGTACAGATACATTGAGCTAGACGAACTATAAATGTGCATATTTTCGACATCTGCTGGGAGAGACGTTATCTATGGCAAGGGTACAATGATGTTGCTGGGAGAGACATCATTTATAGCAGAAGGGTACAATGATGTTGCCGGGAGAGACATCATCTATGGCAAGGGTACAATGATGTTGCTGGGAGAGACATGATCTATGGCAAGGGTACAATGATGTTGCTGGGAGAGACACCATTTATAGCAGAAGGGTACAATGATGTTGCTGGGAGAGACTTCTTCTTCTTCTTCTTTCGTTCACTTGAAACATGTCTATATCTGTAATTCTGTCTCCTTAATAAAACTCACTGTCTTTTGTAGTTCATACAGTGTCCCATAGAGTTTTGATTCCAGTGTTGTTTCCTCTGGCCAATATGTCTGCCTCAGCGTTTCATGCTCAGAACACTCTTGAAGTATATGTTTGGCACTCTGTGCTGCCTGTCCACATGTACACATGGCCGTGTTGCCAATCTTGAACTTTGTATACATGTGACTGCGGAGTCGGTTGTGTCCTGTTCTGAGACGTAGAATTATAACTTGTTCTGATCTGTTCATATTGTGATAGTCATCTTGTGTTGGTGTTTGTGGCTTTCTTATTGACTTTATCATCTGTTTTTTCTGATGGTAGGTGATTGGTATATCTGGTTGGTCTTCGGCAGCACCTTCCTTAGCCAGTTGGTCTGCTTTTTCATTTCCTGGTATTCCACAGTGAGAGGGTATCCACTGCATGGTTACCCTATACTGGTAAGACAATTCGCTAAGTAGTTTTTTTAAGTCTGTTAGTTTTCCAGACTGGAGAGCTTGAAGCACTGACCTTGCATCTGTCAGGAATACCACAGGCTGTAGGTCAGAGTTGGAGTTCAGCAGTTTTTTAGCTGCCACACTACTCTTACATTTCGAACTACTCAGTACCAAATGTTGGATTAGTAGAAATGTTCACCACAAACTGTGGAAATTTAGGAGTGTACAGATACATTGAGCTAGACGAACTATAAATGTGCATATTTTCGACATCTGCTGGGAGAGACGTTATCTATGGCAAGGGTACAATGATGTTGCTGGGAGAGACATCATTTATAGCAGAAGGGTACAATGATGTTGCCGGGAGAGACATCATCTATGGCAAGGGTACAATGATGTTGCTGGGAGAGACATGATCTATGGCAAGGGTACAATGATGTTGCTGGGAGAGACATCATTTATAGCAGAAGGGTACAATGATGTTGCTGGGAGAGACATCATCTATGGCAAGGGTACAATGATGTTGCTGGGAGAGACATCATTTATAGCAGAAGGGTACAATGATGTTGCTGGGAGAGACATCATCTATGGCAAGGGTACAATGATGTTGCTGGGAGAGACATTATCTATGGCAAGGGTACAATGATGTTGCTGAGTGAGACATCATCTATGGCAAGGGTACAATGATGTTGCTGAGAGAGACATCATCTATGCAAGGTTACAATGATGTTGCCACAATCAATAATCAATGCATTCAAAATGAGTCTGGTGAAGTATTCGCTATTTTTATCGTGTTACATTAAGAGCATGGACCGCTGTGGACACTAACAGCAGAATCCAAAATGAAACTTGTTACAACAAAAATGACTTGTCTACGCCAAATACTAGGAGTAACAATAAGAGACAGAATCAGAAACGAAAACATCAGAAGACTAACAAACACAATGACAATTCTGGAGTACATTAGAATACAACATAGTAAATGGTTTTCGCATGCTTCCAGACTACCATCAGACAGTACCCATCAAAAACGTATTAATATACAGACACGATGGTTATAAAGCGAAGGGGAGACCTTACAAACGATATATTACAAAAATAAAACAGTCATCCACAACACTCATATTAGCACACAAAAAAGCCATCTCCAGACAACTCTTCTACTGCTGAAGCTTCAAGGCATAAGTGGGTATAAAGCGAAAAGAAGAAAAGAAAGGAAACAAACACCGCTGGGTTATCAACAACATTGCTGGACATTCGTGTAATTCCCTTACTTCTAGCTACTAAAACAGTTTCAGCACTGTTATCTGAGAATGAATTAAACAAATTTGCGCTCTCTGTTGTAACAACACTGAAACCACACATTAACACCGAACTGAATGAACTGAGGGCAGGTCTAGCTAGTTCAGCTGCACAATAGTTTCCAGAGAGTAGTGATCCAGTGGATACCGTCACACTATAACATCAAAGCGAATGAAGTTGCAGATAGACTAGCCAAAGAAGGAAGGAGTTTACCTCAAGAAAACTATCTGGTCAGTTATAAAAAATTGAAAACTATTATTAAAGGCAACTACACCAAACGGTGGAAAGATGACCATCCCAAACATAATTCAGATGATGGGTATTAACAACTATCCAGAAGAGACCATGTTATCCTGCTGTGCCTAAGAACTGGTCACAACAAAATGAGACATCAAATGTACACCAAATTCAAAATAGGTACAACTAACCTTTGCAATTGCAGCCTTGGGAATATGACAACAGAACATATCTTACAAGAGTGTCCCCAGTAAGCAGACCTGAGAAACAATACATGGCCCACCCCAATCAGTGTCGAGAAGAAACTGTATGGCACAGTGTAATCTCTAAAACATACAGCAGCAGGTTATATCAAAGAATATGGAGTCCCAATCTGACTGAGTAATGATCTATATCATAGAATATGGAGTCCCAATCTGACTGAGTAATGATCTATATCATAGAATATGGAGTCCCAATCTGACTGAGTAATGATCTATATCATAGAATATGGAGTCCCAATCTGACTGAGTAATGATCTATATCAAAGAATATGGAGTCCCAATCTGACTGAGTAATGATCTATATCAAAGAATATGGAGTCCCAATCTGACTGAGTATTGATCTATATCATAGAATATGGAGTCCCAATCTGACTGAGTAATGATCTATATCAAAGAATATGGAGTCCCAATCTGACTGAGTAATGATCTATATCAAAGAATATGGAGTCCCAATCTGACTGAGTAATGATCTATATCAAAGAATATGGAGTCCCAATCTGACTGAGTAATGATCACCGAAGAAGAAGAACACTTTGCGGAATTAATTCTTCTGCTTCTTCTGCGTTCATTCTCAAACTCCTGCAGATTAGCAGGATGTAGTCCGGAGAACGGAATGCGTTGTGTCATGGTTTACAGCACTGCTGCGATATCTGCACCTTTCGGCCTGACACATCCGACTTCAGCATGGCTTTGGGTCACTGTCCCTATATGGGATGGGACAGCCAACTCCATCCCATAATCTCCTTAGTCGCCTTTTACGACATGCGTGGAAGGTAATCAGTGTTGCTATTCTTTGCTTCCCTTTCGGGCCCCGGCAATACACGGGCGGCGGATTTATTGAAATTGCAGATCATTTCAAGAGCCTTTTGGCAAAACAAGCCATATCAACAATATGAATATACCTGAATAGTATATTATATATATATATAAGTAAAGTAAAGTAACCCATAGCATTTATTAATGCCGTAGGGGTGTGAGATGTTAGCGATCTCACATTTCACAGGCTCTGCAAATGAGGGCGGTAGTCATCTCCTCTCCCTCGCAGTCTTTACTTCCCGGATTAATACGGTACCCATTTAAGGCTGGGTCGACCTGGGAGCCGTTGCGATCTGAAAACATTTCCGCCTCAACTGGGGAATGAACCCAGGACCACTCATATGCGAAGCCAGCGCGCTAACCACGCTCCCATATATATACATTTTTGATATGGCTTGACTAATATATTATATATATACTAGTTATATATTGTTGTTTTTGAGTAGAGTGAGGAAAATACCACGAACAGCTAAGAAAACTAATGCAAATGTTCTCATTGTTGCTGACGTAAAAAGATCAATCATATCAAACATTAGGGGCAGGCAGTCAAGGTTTCTGGGGCGTACTGAAAAGAACATAGCTTGAACACTTAATAACCACTGGAAAGATCATGGAGAGAAGAGACAAAGGACGACAAAGAGAGGTTGCTAGATGGACTAGTATTATAGCACGGTAGAAGTTAATCAACCGAGCTTATTGACAACAGAAGAGGCAGAGAGTAGTGGAAAAAGACATAATCGTCTACGCCAGTCGGCACGGCACTTGATTGATTGATACTAGTAGAGACATGTTTTTTACATGTGTACTGACTAGTATATTCTATATATACTAGTAGATACATATTGTTGTTATACCAGCTTCCAAAATCCCTCGACACCCGTAAAGGGTAAAAGAGGAAGGAAAGAAGAAGAAGAAGAAGAAGTGCATCACTGTCTGATATTTTATCCCACCAATGGATATTTAGTATCTTACGAAGGCAGCTTAGGTGGAAGTGGTTGCGTCTTCTGGCGTGTCTGGCATATAGTGTCCATGTTGCACATGCACATGAGTGATGATATTTCTGTGTAGTAAACTATGAGTTTGGTTGTATTTATTTTTTTCGCAGGATTCCAAATGTATCATAAGCTTTCACGATTCTGTTGTTTATCTCAGTGTCGATGTTTATAACAGCAATATCTTCTGAGAGAGTACTCCCCAAGTAGCTGCCATCATTGTCTCTTCTCATCACGCTTAACGGCACAAATTGAAATGACAAGATATATATATATATAGTCATTTCCATTGCAATTTTTTTGTCTTTGGCCATTTCAGTTACATTGGTCATGGTACGCCCGTGTCTATTTAATGTTTCTTTGATTGCCACTGTCCATCTATTTCTTGATCTTTCTCGTGCCTTGTAGCCCGGTCTTCTGTTGATGTATGCACAAAGTTCTAGTTACGCAGGTTCCATGCTCATGAGATGACCAAACCATCTGGTTTGCTGCCCCTCGATGTAGCTTTGACTTAGATTATAATCGTTACTTCTTTCCTGATATTTTCATTTCTACGACGGTACTTTCTCGTGACATTTATAGCTTTACTCAAACATTTCATTTCGTAAACAGTAATCGTTTTCGCTAGTTTTTTTGTGAAGGACCATGTTTGACATTGGTAAACACTGAGTTGGTATAAAAATACTGTTTATCAATTGTCGTTTGGTAGCCATGCAGATTTATGAGTGTGTAAGTATTAGTGACAGCCGGTAAGTCACTCACAACATTGGCAATTTAGACACCTTGTTTCAATCTCCCTGTCGAAAATATAAGAACTGGCCCGTGTTATGACGACGACTCTTTTCAAATACTGAGTGGTAACACTAAGTCTGGACTTTTATGAGAATATAGACCTGGCAACCCTGTGTTTCATGCAAGTGTGTGATGCACGTCTCGCATACCTACATATCTGAAACGCAGAAGAGAGTTGAAAGTTTGGTCGACTGAGGATTCAGAACACTAATACTGTTTTATGTATATATTTTTATATAAAGTTGAGGATATTCCAGAAGTTTTGTGAATTCCAAAATGACTTGTTTATGTGTAGGATTCTGCCGGTAGCAGCTGCAAAGCAAGGTATCAAAATGTGATTCAAATTAAATGAATCCAAAGTTTCCAACTTATGATAAAAAGTTAGTTGAAGTTGATTTAAATAGTAACGAATACTTTGAACTTATACATACATGTATATTTTATTTAACACATCTTCCTGAAGAAATTTAGCCCAAAATATACTTTGCGAACAAACATTTTATTTTTCCTAAATGCTAGGCCTATATTATAATACCGCTTAATTTTTCACATGAACATAGGCCTTACCGTTTACCTGGGGTAAGAGTAAAAACCTAGAACATCCACCTTGTTGTCTAGGACCTATATTATGCTGTATGGCCTAATATTAGGCCTAACAGTTGAAACGAATTGTTTCTGTGGTATCGTTAACTAGGATAAAATGATGTTGTAAAGTGAACAAAATATAAGATGATGTGATCCAATCGTGATTTTCGTGTTTTTTCTATTGACTACGGGCCTACTTGAAGTAGACCTAGGTATTCTTTTATGGGGATTTACCTGGAATTCTTACTTTTATAAGTTTTACTATTGAAAGTTCTTCATAAGTTCTTGCAAGTTCTACTGTCTTACAAGTTATTTCTAGTCACATCTGGACAAAAACAGATACAAATGATGATTTATGGATTATTATTACTGGTTGCTGGTCTAATAGTTGGTAAGTAAACCATTATTATTTCTTCATGGTCACTTGTATTCTGTTAAGACTTAAGCACGCCTGACAATCAATAGCTTGTATCCTTATCACAGCGTTATTAGCCCTATATTACAGCTATATACTCAATTGTATTTTGATTTGTTTACAGGTTAGGAACAATATCATCCAATCTCTTTCTGACTGACACATCAGAACTCAGCAGCTGAACACAAACAGTTCAAACACCATGTCCATAGGAATGGTTAGGTTTCTCATAATGTGTTAAAATTCAAGTTAGAGACACTAGTATGTTGATGGGCCCTAAAGGGGAGCAAAGATTAGCATCATTGTAATCTATCATAACAAGTGAAATTGCCTGTGTGTTGCCAGGGCCTGAATGGGGAGCAAAGAATAGCAACACTGTTTACCTTCCACGCATGTCGTAAAAGGCGACTAAGGAGGTTATGGGATGGAGTAGGCTGTCCCATCCCATATAGGGTCAGTGACCCAAATCCATGCTGAAGTCGGATGTGAAAGGCCAAAAAGTGCAGATAGCACTACAATGCTGTAAACCATGACAAAGCATTCCGTTCTCCGGACTACATCCTGCTGATCTGCAGGAGTTTGAGAACGAATGAAGAAGAAGAAGAATGACAAGTGAAATATAGGTTATGGGTAAAAGTGGTTGTTACTGCTCAAGTAAAAGTTACTTTTATACTTGAACAAATAAAAGCTGTGCCGAGGTCATAAATGTGTCTGGCAGAAACGCACAGATATCGTAGCATTATGTGATAAATTGTCATAACATATATAAACTACCTTCCATCTGACACAGTGACAGATGCACATACACCTGTATAATGTTTTATAAATTACTCATACTTTTTGCTGTGAGAGGTGAAACATGACCTCAGATCTGTGAGCAATAATAGGAAACTGAACAAAATGTCAACTTTTATATCACCGTGCTGTTTTTACTTACACTATGTCTATGTAGCACACACTTTAACTGAAGAATGTAGATGAATTAGAGACTCCTTACTGGGAGTTGACTCCTGAACCTCATGTTGTGAGACCAACGCTTTTGGCCATATGCTACACTTATTCAAAATATAAATTAATAAAAAGTGAAATTCTCATTAGAAAAATATTTAACAAATAATAAATCAAACACAACACAATTACATTATTTCTCCAACTTTGTATTGTATGCCTCAGTATCATAAGTGGACTCAACCAACATTGCAGTCACTTCTACGCAAAATGTAGAATTTGCAAAGCAATCATATTTATATGTTAAATATGTGGACAGGCATTACAGACTGCAGAACATATACCGGTACTTCACAAATGTTCTGAGTATGAGAAGAACATACTGGACTATACTACATTAGAATCAAAGCTCTATGGATTCTTGTCTGAGCTCAGAAGATAGTGAAGTTTATTGAGGAGACAATAAACCCCGTAGAGACGAGAGCAAAAATCGTCTGGGCGAAGGGTCACCTCTATGCGGGCCTGGGGACAGATATAGAGGCTGTCACGGCTAAGGGTAGCCCACCCGAATTGTCAAGGCATGCCGAAATCGGATGTGCTAGGCCTACAGGGCGCATAACGGTGGCACAACGTAATCACGCTCCCGGCGGAAATCGCACAGATATCCGTGATGGTTACAATGGAGCGAACGCAAAACAAACAAACAACATGTTTACACAGTACATATGCCATTATTAATTCTTACACAAAAACACAATGTATACAATTTTATAATTCTACGTCCCCGTAGTCGTAACCTTCGATAACAGTTACCACGTTGTTCCGACAGGCCGATGTTGTGCGTGAACTAGTTATGGGCAAGACGTGGGTGGGCAGAACAACAAAGAAACCTGTCGCAAGGGCCAGAGTTGTGCCCTGATGTCGACGTCTGTTGTGGCGGCATCAGACTTGAAACACCGAGCCGGATGGCTGCTGGAACAGAGGGCGGAGCACTTATGGGAATTCCCCACGTGCTGTGAGGCCAGTTTCTAATCAAGAATCAAGAGGAGACAAAATGACAATTAAAGACATTTTAACAATGAAAAATCACATGTTTACCTTTCCCTGGTGTAAGAAATTTGATAAATGTTTACTGATGTTCATCTTCTTGTGAGCTACCCCATTTTTGGATAAATCTCTCAAACACATTGGCACTATTATACTGAAGATAATGTTTACAAAATATAACTTGTCAAAGAAGGAGACATAGTTTTCTTAGTTTATTCTATTGTGAATATAAGTTATTACTCAATTATTAATATTGACAAGATTCATACTCTTTAGACAAATGGCTGCAGACTGATAAAATTGTATACATTGTGTTTTTGTGTAAGAATTTATAATGGCATATGTATTGTGTAAACATGATTATATGCATGCCTCACCACTGTGCACTACTTTTTTTTACTATTTTGAAAACTGAGTGAGCATATAATCATTGAGCATAATCAAATATTTCTCATCATGTAATCACATTTCCATCATTGTTGCCTATCTTCATTTGTTTTGGTATTCAAGACATGTTAGTTTCCACTACATTGTTTGCATGTAGTCTCCATCTGATTGTGTGGTTCAATTTTGTGTTTATTCTATCCTAGGCCTTTTGGTTGAAAACGTTGATCCTGTGTATTGTTCAATGTAAAACTACTACTGTAAACCTTTCTTATTTTTCTTTCATTATTCACTTGTTTACTGTAAGTGAATAGACACTTGTACCTTCTAAAAACAAATACTTCATTATGTTACTTACTGGTGATCTGAGATAAGTGACCATATCTCATACTTAGATCTACTATGTCAGTGAGGTTGATACGCCCTCTATTTTGTGTATTATCTTCTAGATATATTATAATAGGGCAGGAAAATACTTAAAGACTCAGTGAGTCTAACAGTCTTGTTAGTTGTGTGCAGCATTGAAATGTAGTGCTATTATTGACTCGTAGGGCTGGAAATTGCTTGATGAGCTACTATAACTTGAATCTGTGATTCAATGCAAATGACAGTATGTGGAGGAATACACTCCTGCTTACAATACTTATCATCATTGTGTAAAACAATGATTTTGTTGCGTTTCAGTATCCTTATAAATTGTTATTTATTCCCAAGACACACTATTTCTCCATATCTGCTTTGTTTTTGCCATATAAACTACTACTCTTGCGATTATTACAACTGCTATTATGCTGTTGCTGCTGCCACCAGTACAACAATAACAATTCAAATATGTCAGCAGCCGAGATAAAAGCATACACAAGATCATAAAAACCCAAACAACAGATAAAAACATACACAAGGTCATATAAAAACCCACACAACAGATAAAAACATACACGAGATCATATAAAAACCCAAACAACAGATAAAACATGCACAATATACAAAGTCCTGCAAATAACAATATATTTATAAAGTATAATAATTAAATCACGCACTATGCCGAAGACGGATGTGTCGTGCCATCGGCGCAAATAAAACGGTGACAAAACGCATTTCCATTCTCTAGACTACATCCTGTGGAAATGTAGTAGGACCATTGTCCTGCTGCAAGAAAAATCCAGCGGGAGTTTTGAGAATGAATGCTGAAGAAGATGAAATCACTCACTAATCAGTCTTCAGTAACAGCTGCTTACCTACATGACCGACTCTTGAAGGGTGATGGAAATATTGTTTCCAGAGACATAGTCATCAATGTTTGAATGAATCATTAAATCACCAATCAATGAGTACAGGTTGAGTTGAATCAATTCTTCCAAATGATTTTTACCCTTGGAAATGCTTTACTAGTATTTTTTATATCATTATTGAAAAAAAAAATACAACTGTTTGGCAAACGGGACCTGTAATTCTAATTCAGGGTGAAAATAATAGAGGCCACTGTTTATCAGCTAACAGCTATCACCTGTGAAAATAATTACCTTTGTTACTGCTTATCTTGTCTGGTTTTCGTGTCTTTTGTCACTTGGTCCTCATGAATAACGACGAGGTGCAGGTCAGCGGACATTACATCTTTGTTCTTTTATGACAGACGCAGAAGTGACGATATATGCTAGGTGTACTATTATGGCAGAAGAGTCAACAGATCGGATGGTAGACTGATGATCAGAATTGTATGCCCTGCTCCTGACAGCAAATGATAACCATGGGATACCTCTACACTGGGATGCTTCCCTTCGGGGAAACAAACTCATCTAAAATTGTCCCCTCTCCCCAACGCAATCTTGACATAAATTGTCACGTTTCTTAAAATGACTGTACAAAAAACATTTTAAAAGTTATTCAATTTTTATAACTTAGTTGCCACCATGTCCGTTGTGTTGGTAAGCGTGACGTATTACACTAATTTCTGAAATCAATGTGAAATAGACAATATGTGGTATTTTTCAAGATTTATGCGAAAATGTTCTTTCACATTGCAAACCACAAAATATCTTAGTTAATGTAATCTCATCGTGAATAATGAGATATTTGACAAGTATATGATAAGTCGAACATGCGTATTTCCAGTGCAAAGATCAATAATCATCGACGGCGATGATTGGGGATAGGGGACAATTTTAGATGAGTTTGTTTCCCCGAAGGGAAGCATTCCAGTGTAGAGGTATCCCATGGTTATCATGTACTGTCAGGTTCAGGGCTTTTTGTTATAACAAAAAAACTGATTTTTGTTTGGTCCTATAAAGAGACATAATGGAATGGAAAGATTAATAGCTGAAGGCAGAGTTAACGCAACAGGGAAAGAGGGTTGCACAAGACGACAGTGATATATCTGATTGTTAAAAAAATATCTCTAGCTGCTGCAGGTCAACTCGTCCAGAATCGCGGAGTGTTCAGAGAATCCATAAGGAAGGTCACGTTCTGGAAATAATATGTCACATGACAATGAAGTTATAATTTAACCAACTGTCATACTCTGCTTGTTACCAGTTCGGGAGTTGAAGGGAGGGATTTTATAGCTATGTGATAAAGGCCGCGTGATCGTTATATCGTCACGTCATGTACAGTGTAAGTTTTTTTTTAATTGAAAAAAAAGAGTCCTTACCGGGGATCGAATTCTGGACCAACGCTCTAACCTCTTGGCCAAGCGGCACACTTAATACGATCTATGCATTATGTTTTTCCACTAATGGTATTATAGAGCAAGACTTCACATGCAAGATTGTATTATATGTATTTCAAATGTATGGCTCAGAAACATGGACAATCAACGGGCAACTAGAAGACATAAATGATGACTTTGAAATGTGAATATTTAGAAGATTACTTCTCTATGGTGAGCTGAAGAATGGTACACCATCCGAAGGTGGCTAAAAGAAGCGCCCACTGAAAGTCTTTGAAATAAACTAAGATACATGGGAAAAACTTGCACAAAATAGATCTACATGTCGCTCTGCAGTCAAAAAAGAGCGCATCGTGAAAAGAGGAGAAATACAGCAGAGTAGCTAAAAAGTCACGGAAAGCCGTTACAGTGGTCATTTCATACCAGAACTGTCCTAAGGACATTTGCGGCTAGAATATAGCTTATTCTCCATCATCATCATCAAGTGCCGTCTCCGCAACGAAGGTTGGCTGCAACGTATCTCCAACATCTCCTGTCTCTTGTCTTGGTGGTGCACTCTGCTAGACTGTAACCTGTCCATCGTGTAATGTTACTCTCCCACGTGTATCTCTGCCTACCTCTTGCTCGCTTCCCTTTGACTTTACCCTCAAGTAAGGTCTTCAATAGGGTGTCATGTCTTTTAATGTGTCCAAAGTATTTTATTTGCCTGATCTTTATTTCTCTTAGTAGTTCTTTCTTCATATTAAGTGTCTTTAGCACCTCTTTATTTGTTTTCTTCTCTTTCCATCTGTTCTCCCTATTCTTCTATATACCCACATCTCAAAGGCATCAATTTTGTCTTCTAATTGTTTATTTAGTGTCCATGTTTCTGAGCCATACATTAATATGGAATAGATGTAGCGTTTTATAATTCTCATTTTTAACTTGTTTGTAATTTGTTTAGATATTAATAATTTCCTCATGCCGTTGAAGGTACTTTTAGCCATTCCTATTCTCCTTTTAACTTCTGTTTCACATCTGCCATCATTTATGACTATGTGTCCAAGATATTGATACTGTTTTACTTGTTGTAGTTTCTCTCCCTGTATGTTTATGTTTATCTCCTGTTCTTCTGTGTCTTTGCTGATTATCATGAAGAGGTAGGCAGAGGTAGTCCTCCATAGGCAAGGACAATAACTCTAACTGATTTCAACAAGCGAATGTAACAAATGGTGAACATCACTTGTGATGGAAAGAACATATAGAAGAATATGGAGAACTTCATGAAAAGAGAAGAAATCGAATAAAGACGCATTAATAACACGTCGTATAATAACATATAATTTATTTACACATTATAATATATAACACATTAATTTAGATGTGTTAAAGAGTTAAATGCGAAACGGACCTTAATCAAGAATATAAGAAAAAGGCAATCTTCTTTTTTTTGGCCACTTCATGAGACAGGCAGGTTTAGAGAACATAATCACAACAGGCAAGATTGAAGGCACCAGAGACAGAGGGCGACAACGTGAGAAAATATTAGACAGTTTGACAACCTGGCACGGCAAAGAAACAACAACGACTTTGATACATAATACTGTGGATAGAGAGCTGTGGAGAGCCATGACCGCCTACGCCACCCGGCATGGCACCTGATGATGATGATGATAATAACATAACTATTCAAGGAAATAAAGAGTCTCTGACAACACTTTGTATAATAACAAGAACTATTCAAGGAAATAAAGAGGCTCTGACAACACTTTGTATAATAACAGAACTATTCAAGGAAATAAAGAGGCTCTGACAACGCTTTGTATAATAACATAACTATTCAAGGAAATAAAGAGGCTCTGACAACACTTGTATAATAACAGAACTATTCAAGGAAATAAAGAGGCTCTGACAACACTTTGTATAATAACATAACTATTCAAGGAAATAAAGAGGCTCTGACAACACTTTGTATAATAACAGAACTATTCAAGGATTTCGTATAATAACAGAACTATTCAAGGAAATAAAGAGGCTCTGACAACACTTTGTATAATAACAGAACTATTCAAGGAAATAAAGAGGCTCTGACAACACTTTGTATAATAACAGAACTATTCAAGGAAATAAAGAGGCTCTGGCAACACTTTGTATAATAACATAACTATTCAAGGAAATAAAGAGGCTCTGACAACACTTTGTATAATAACATAACTATTCAAGGAAATAAAGAGGCTCTGACAACACTTTGTATAATAACATAACTTTTCAAGGAAATAAAGAGGCTCTGACAACGCTTCATATAATAACAGAACTATTCAAGGAAATAAAGAGGCTCTGACAACACTTTGTATAATAACATAACTATTCAAGGAAATAAAGAGGCTCTGACAACACTTCATATAATAACAGAACTATTCAAGGAAATAAAGAGGCTCTGACAACACTTTGTATAATAACATAACTTTTCAAGGAAATAAAGAGGCTCTGACAACGCTTCGTATAATAACAGAACTATTCAAGGAAATAAAGATGGTCATTTCTCAACGCGAATGAAATTTATCCTAGGAGTAAAAAAAAAAGTACCGCTTATGTCAACAGTTATCAACCGTCAACCGACACTCTTCGACCCTGCCATCTACTGTATCTTACAGCGCACACAACCTTCATATGTGCTACATGTATCTCAAATTACAACTATTCTATGAAGTGAAATAAAGGATAAGTGTTGATAAGCCAGGAATATCGATACGACTAGAATACCATGAGGTGGAGGGGAAGGGTTGCTAAAATACTTTGGGGGTTACTTGGTAAAGGGAAGGGGATACTTAGTACATGGTAAAGGGGAGTGGGTGCGTTTTTATTTACTAATTACTTAGGACTGTCCATACATTATGTTACATTTTATGCCAATATTTGACCCCCCCCCCCTAATTAACAACTGTCAATAATCGAGGACCACTGATTAATTATTTCATAAGTAAATAACCCCTCCCCCCTTCCAATCAAATAAATTGAACATAAAAAATGCATGCGTTGTTTCACATTTTTCTATTTTATTAAAAAAATTAATTCCATTTGACTATAGTAAATAAAAAAATAGTGTAGCCCGCAGCAACATTTGTTAAACTTCCCGCCCTTGTCACACTATCAGACTATTTGAGACCCTCGCCCCTCTCAACTCCTCCGTACTCTAATCTAGTACTAAATATAATTATAATTTCTTCTAATTCACCCATGTCATCCCTCATATTTAAATTATGCTGCCTATTCATCATCTGTAGTCACCATCAACCACTTGCCGTCTCTTATTTAAGTCAGCACTTAGAAAACCACGCTTTTCGATACTGTGTACCAGTCACCAACGGGGAGAACCACTCTACGCTCCCATAATTTCAAACAGTGAATAAGGCGAGCATTATTGTACACCAACCCAAGCCCTCTGAAGTCGGTAGACATGCCAACTGTAACGACTTCAGGCTGAAATGTCAAAGTTCACGAACCATTTATATTCATGAAGAGGTGGGCCTAACCATGACTTTCTAGAAATATAGAGATATCTGTAGCCTAACTCACTGGTAGTTAGTGCCTGTTTACTAGAGAAAGGTGTTTAGCTTCCGGTGAATTATGATCTTTATCCATCATCAGAAGATAAGATAAGACTTTAAAATGTTGGGGGAGAGGGGAGATACAATTTCAGAATTGGTCGCCGCCGGAGTCTAAATGCCCTGTCGCAGAAATTGTAATTGTTTTTTTTTCTTTTGTAACATCATTGGATCAACATGAATATATAGATAAAAAAAAAGAAACATCAACGGAACAACATGAATATATATATATGATATATATACGTATATATATATTAGCAAGTAAATATAGTTAGGTAGTAACATCAATGAAGCAACATATATGTAATGGAGGTATCATCAGTGTTAGAGTACATGAATATATAGATAAAAGTGCTGATGTGCTCAGGTTATCGAGATGTTTAGTGCTGGTGTGCTCAGGTTAGCGAGATGTTTTGTGCTGATGTGCTCAGGTTATCGAGATGTTTTGTGCTGATGTGCTCAGGTTAGCGAGATGTTTAGTGCTGGTGTGCTCAGGTTAGCGAGATGTTTAGTGCTGGTGTGCTCAGGTTAGCGAAATGTTTAGTGCTGGTGTGTTCAGGTTAGCGAGATGTTTAGTGCTGGTGTGCTTAGTGAAATGAGGTTTGCAATAAGAAATGTTTAATGAGTCAAGAATAAGTGCATAGAAACCGCATTGGAAGTGCTTGAAAAAGAGGTGATGAAGACAGCACACTTTCTTTTAAAAAAAAACTAGATAAAACGAAAGTTGTTGAATTAAATCTTGTTGTTGCTCCTAGCGTGGATCTTGACAATACAGGCCTACTAGCATAATTATTTTGGACCCCGTTTATTACGTTTTTGATTATTGTTAGACTTTTGATTGGTCGTTATTTACATACTTGGAGTCACATGTCAAAAATAGCCAAGGGCAACCAATATATTTAATACAAATAGGAAGCCATAATAGAGGTAGCCAAAATGCTCATGAATTGCTTACCGAGTCACAACAGACATGTAGTTTTTCTAACGGATGCAAAGTCAGTATTGCAGGCATTGAAAGATCCAAAGAACACGAGCATGAATGAACTTACGGCCTGCTTACTACACCTCAGCAGTACTACCAAAGAAACAGTACCGCAGTGGATCCCAGGTCACTGTGGCATACCTGGAAATGAAAAAGCTGATCTCCTGGCAAGGAACGGGGGATCACTGGAACAAATAGAAAATGATAATACGTGCTATGAATGTAAGACCATGTTAAAAGCAGAATATAAGAAAAAGTGGAAGCAAATGCACCCAACTGCAGAACCAAATGACCCCTACCACCAAATGTCACGCAAGGAACAAACCATCATCTTCAGACTACGAACTGGTCACAACAGACTGCGAAGTCACATGTTCCGAAAGCTGAAGATTGGTGAGGCAGACCTGTGGACTGAGCCCAGAGACTGCAGAACACATTCTTCATGCCTGTCAACTCTACCAAGAAGAGAGGGAGAAAATATGGCCTACTGAGACGGCACTGCTTCCAGACTTGAGGGGTTCCATGGATGACCTGAAGCGAATCACACAATTCATTGAAGCTATTGGTGCTGTAACCTGATATCTGACTGAAGAACGACGAAGAAGAAGAAGAAGATACAAATAGGAGACTTGTTCATGTTTACGTTTTAACGAACAGGTCTCCTATACTACCGACGGTCGCGACCCTAGACACTAATTTCGAGATTCCCTTACAACAATAATAGGCAATACTATTAAAGAGATATTTATAAATATTATATTGGCTCATTTTTTCTGGCCCTCTATACGGCATGAGTCGCCCATTCGCCACGGACCACTATAAGGCCATAAGAGCCGTGGTTGGATTACCAGAACTTCACTATTTTTTGATGGTTAAAATTTCTGATTGGACTATTTAACGTCCACGATTGAAAGAGACGCACCTCATCACAAGAGATACTTGTGCTTAACCAAACTAAAGTCATGTACCCACTCAATGTATATAGTAATCTGACACTGGAAACAGGTATTTTTTGTACATGTACCCACTCAAGTTATATGGTAATCTGACACTGGAAACAAGTATTTTTTGTACATGTACCCACTCAATTTATATGGTAATCTGACAATGGACACGTATTTTTGTTTTGCAGGGGTGGAGAGTTTGTTTTGACATGTAAAATTATAATAAAAAAAAGAACAGAATAGGAAATACACCGTACCACTTAACCATATTACGTGGAAAAAAGTCAGCGATGCAACAGCTTAATGCGGTTATGAAATGAAGTTTGGAAATCCCACAATTCATGACTAAACTAGTGATATGAATTCATATGAGAATAGGATTAGGACAGCAGTGTTTACCTGTAATGCTCGTGGTCCCATGTAGCGCTTAGCATGGATTTATTACAGGTATGGGCAACCTTCTATAATTAGTGGGACACATTTTGGTGTGCTTGAATGGTCACGTGCTATTTCCTACCATTAATGGAGTGAAAAAACATTTTTCTCCCACTATATACCAGTGGCGTAGCGTTAGAGTGCTGACGCCGAGTGACCTTTTTTCCAGATCACCAACAGATCTATGTGTGAAAAAGAAGTGTCGTATGTTCTGCTTGAAGATCATCACAAAGAGCTTGGAATAGTCTCGTAATCAAGAGAGCTTTTCTCAGTTTTATCGGCTAATTTACAATGAAGGTGTGTCTACATATGATGGTTTTTTTAACGGGGGGGGGGATGGTTTTATAATAGGGGTTGGGGCTTATATGGTGATTTTATAACGGGGGATGGTGGCTTATATTGTGGTTTTATCGACGGACTGACGCTAATGATAGGTATACATGATGAATTAAGTTGTCCATACGAGATGTTTGTTTTTTCTTTATTTGAGAACCCCAGGAAATTGCGAGTGATTAGCTCTTACTTCCTATGTGAAAGTAAAAAAGATCAAAGGGAGATGAGATAGAGGTCGACAATGAGAAAAGTTACTAGATGGGCTTGTATCGTGGCGCGGTAGAAGCTCACCCACCGAGCTTATTGACAACACAAGAGACAGAGAGTCGCGGAGAAACATGATCACCTACGCCAGTCGGCATGGCACTTATTGATTGATTGAATTGGGGTGGTTTTTCTGAGCTATCTTTCATACCTAGAAGACTTCAGCTTTCTGCTTAGTGCAATACCCATTGAATGAGCCTTCTACTCAGAGGGGGTCAATAATTATATAGATGACATGCTACAAAGCTTCCATAAGAGAGCCTCAATATAACGGCATGCCATCTACTAAGGTTTTCTGTTACATGTGTAGCTTGTCTAGTAGGGCATTGGTGAGACCCCCAGTTTCAACCGCATGCGTGTTCATGCAAAGTAAAAAGTTAGATTATATATCTGATACATCTGTCTGTATACTTGCCCTATTTGGCGAAGAAAGCCTGTGTCAATAGCTGCCATTACTGCTCAGCATGCTAGTTTGATATTCGAATGGTACAACTATTTGATATTCGAGTACACCCACTCATTTAATGATCGAGCTAAGTTGCTATTCGAATCCTCTTTCTTCCGAATTACATCATGCCTGTTTGGTGTTTGAACAAACACACTCATATTCCAACACACACACACACACACTCATATTCTAACACACTCTCTCATTACTTTTCCACATTATCACTCGTTTCTACAAATCGGCCGGCAGAGATTCATGAAAATAATTACCTAAAATCTATGTATGAATATCAAATGGTTCATACTTTTTACATGAAATTATTTCCTGACCACGTGATAAAAGAAACATTTGTGGTCTTGAAACTTCCAGTGCTGTGATGTTCCAATATATACCACACACAGTCTAATGATAGTGGCCAGTGATAATTATACAAGTAGTTAAATGAGTCATTAAGAAGGATTGTTTTCCAATTAGGCAGTAGGTTCATTCGCAAATTCCTGTATCCAAGGAAGTATTCTGGAAAACGGAATATTCTGTTTCGTGGTTACTGCTTTGCTTCGATATTTACGCCTGACCAGTCCGGCTTCAGCATAGCTTCTTGGTAACTTTAACCGTATATGGGATGGGACTGCCAACTTCACCCCGAAACCTTCCATGTCGCTTCTTACGACATGCTTGGCACGCATCAGTAACACTAATCTTTGCTCCAGAATTGGGCCCCAGCTACACACAGACAAGCCAGTTGGATCTTATATTGAAGATGGTCATGCTCGATATATGCCCGATTATGTCAGCGAGGAACACCAAAATAGCACTTATAAATATAATTTTGAAGTATCTGACCGCCTACGCCAACCGGCAACATTAAGTATAATCTAGCATTACGCTTAAAGCAAAATTAACTGACCAAATTAAAATAGCGTATATATTGAATTGGTTTTCTTCATACCCATTCTTAGATACACATACACTGCTCTTTGCCACTCCTAACTAGACTACTTCTGTCTGTTTTTCCTTCTTTGAGCACTAAACCGGACATGTTGAGATAGTTGCGATGTATTTTCATTATCTTTATTACAGTATCCCAGGATAGTTTTCTTTCTGGTTGTGAAATACACCATCTGGATTTTTGTCATTTCTAGCTGGTATTAGGATTTTGTTTCTGGGAAAAAGTTATTTCTGTTGGAATGATTATTTTTGACAAGTTATAACCTTCTTTAGAATGAGGATACAATGTTTTTTCAACAGTGAACTATTGTCCGTGAAGGGTTCACTACTGCTCATTAACAGAGCCAGACTGTTATTTCGTCTACTTCTGTATAGTCTGTCCGTGGTCACTTGGCTAGAGCTGAGAGGGAACAACCCAGTGAAAGGCAGTGTGATCATTCTCATGAGCACACATTTGAGTGTAGCCAGAACAGAGGTTTTATACAGCCACAGATCAGAACAAGTTATAATTCTACGCCTCAGAACAGGACACAACCGACTCCGCAGTCACATGTATACAAAGTTCAGGATTGGCAACACGCGATGTGTACATGTGGACAGGCAGCACAGAGTGCCAAACATATACTTCAAGAGTGTTCTGAGCATGAAATGCTGAGGCAGACATATTGGCCTGAGAAACAACACTGGAATCAAAGCTCTATGTGCCACTGTATGAACTACAAAAGACAGTGAGTTTTATTCAGGAGACAGAATTACAGATATAGACATGTTTCAAGTGAACGAAAGAAGAAGAAATACAGCCACAAATATGTGACAAATATAGATCTTCTTCAGCATTCATTCTCAAACTCCCGCTGAATCTATCTTGTGGCAGGATAATTGTCCTACTAGATTTCCAGCAGGATGTTGTCCAGTGAATGGAAATGCGCTGAGTTGCAGTGTTATTTGCTTCAATGACCCGACACATCCGTCTTCGGCGGGAAATATAGATCTAATAGTACAGATTTCAGAAAATATCCAATACAAAAAGGAGAGGACTGACGTAAGATCCCTCTCCAATATAGTCATTGATCTGGGCTGACGGACTGTTCAGTAACCACTTTACATACACTTTGTGTATTGGCAGCCAATTAAAAACACGGAAAAAGACAATTGCGTTATCAATCAGAGATGATCTGAGAGTGTATAGGTCTTATACGAAGTAGCTTATAAAAGTTCCCGGAATAGTCAAGTAGTGTTTGAGTATAAGGTGATGTTATGGAGATTATATGTTTACAAGTTGGTAATGACCTTGACGAAAGGACATGCCAGGCGTGACCTTCACATATACTATCAAGGAAAATATACAGATGTTTTTTTGTGTGTTGTGCTAGTTGCATCCTGGGATTTGAAAATGCCATTGATGGAACAACGTACACATGTCACATTCTGTGTTTTGTTTGAGAAGTCACTAAAATTGATTTAAAAAAATCATATGGGGATACCACAATTGAGAAATCACAAATATTCTTCTTCGTATAACATATGGAACTAGAAAATTGGAGAACAAACAGTTGGATTATACTGCATGGCACCGGAACACCGATAGGTACTGGTAAAGCAGTACCTTGCAAAACACAATGTGATTACCTTGGAACAGCCTCCATATTCTACCGACCGTGCACTGGCTGGCTTTTTTTGTTTCATATTCCCTCGACTGAAATCGGTACAGGAAAAACCAAAAACAAAAAAAACAGCGATTCAAGGGTACAGATGACTTATGATCAATGGGGCAAGGCTGCTGAGAGGTGTCACAGAATAGGCTCCACGAATGTTTCCAGCAGCTATTTACACGTTGGCAAAAGTCTGTAGTTCCAAAGGGAACTACTTTGAAGGAAATGTAGTGTAGATAATTCTATTGTTACTTATTTCTATATAATCCATTAATTGTGGAAATTTTTTGAAGCCACCTCGTATTGGTGAATGTTCGTTCTCGGACACGGCCAGCATTTCAAAACGCGCATTTAAAGTGAGAGCTTCAGATCTTTCGCATTTGGGAGTTTATTATTTTATAATGAATGGTCTGATAGTCCTATAGTAAAACCATCTGTCATAAGTGGATCAATAAAACTATTACCAACGATTATTTCTTTAAAAAAATGTTTTTGTTGGGGTATTGGTCAACATTTTTGTTGCCAGTTTTGTAGTGCTAAATATAGTGTTATTTTCCTAAATGGGGTAGGGGTACTGTACCTTACGACATACACCAACTACATTTACCACCTTGACTCCTATACTGTCTGTTTGTCTATAAATTGCTATTATTTTCCTGAATTCATTGTGAAAACGACAGCATAACACGCCCATTCATATAAAGGGTTCATTTATAGGGTTCAGAACCCCCACCATATATTAGGATATTTCATACAGCTAATCCGTTTAAAAGATAGCACATCGCCAAAACTCTTGTATGATAAAATTACAGAAATCTAAAATATAGCAAATTAATTGTTTTAATGTATTCTTGTTTTTCCCCCCAGCAAACCTCTCCTCCTCTTTCGTATAGACATATATCCAGCCTTGCCATTTACGTCTATTCAAAGGCGTGCTTTATTCGTTTCTTTGAGTTTGAAATGTTATGGGAACGACTGCTGCGATTAAGATTTTATTTTTATAGTTTAAATCATACAACTTCATTATATATATATATAGATAGATAACATCAAATTACATTAAAATTGTATTTTCCGCCTCTGATCTTGCGCAATTTGTCAGAAAATCGATGTGGAATACTGTGTGATTTAGTATTTTCCAAGTTTGTCGTGAAGCTTTCGCTGAATTGTAAACATTCACAGAACATGCCATAATTGAAGTGTTAAATCCTACACAGTTGTCGCGAAATCAACAATATCATACCGGGTATTTAATATTTCGTTACTGCATGTTTTCCTGTGAATAAGTGCATAGGGAGGAAGGGGGGGGGGTATATGGGCTGAGGGAATAAAGGCCGCTTTGCCATAGCAAACGCCGCGACATGTACAGAAAGTTTTTTGTCGTACCTCCAAAAGAAAACAAATCCTGTCCCAACCGTGGATTGAACCCGGAACCTAATAACCTATTTAATAACACACTATATAAACATGTTTTTCTCCTACTACGTTATTGCTCACGTGTAATGTTATTATAACATCTAATTGTGTATATAGATTTTCATGGAAATCAGTCCAATATTGTTCAAGATATGTTTTCCCCCATGGGCACATGTTTCCAAACGGAATATGATTAGCAACTATTTCAGTATGCTTCAGAAAGATTTTTTATATTAAATATCAAGATAAAGATAAGAAACGAGGGGGTGAATGAGAACATGGCAGGATCATATTTGGATACAAATATCTGTAGAAAATAGAGAAGAATTAGATGCACTCTGAGGAAATAAGAAAGCTGTTCTGTAAGACAGTTGCTGACATAGACTCCGCAAGGGAAAAAAGGACAGGGAAGATATATAACAGTTTGGTTCAGAGATACCATACCAATTCTCCGATATTGGCATCACATGGTAAGACTTGAAGTCTGAATTAGTGTATGGAAGTGTTGATTAGAGAGAATTTGTACGTGACCTAAGCTCTTACAAGGAGAGGTGGGGGGCTTGTTTGATTGAGTTTTAGCTGTTATTCAAGAAGCACATTATTTGCAAGATTGTAGGAAATGACGTAATCCAGTGTTTTATTTACATGTTTTTATCTCGTTATCAGCTTTCAAATAATACTTTCACGTGTTTCTTTTGTATTTTTTTTTTGCTGCCCTCTTATTCCAGTATCTGTCAGTTCCACTACAATATTCACGTAGTCATCTAGATATTTTTCCCTGTCTGTATTTTTGTACATATCCTGATAAAGATCTTAGAGTCGAAACGTCAGTTTCAAGTATTTCTTCTATGAAAGAAAAGTTATGTAATCAATTTTGCTTACAAGGATTTTGAAGACAGATTTAACGAATTTCCGATGAGTTTTCGTTCGCTAATAATGCCTATATCCGTAGTGCTATTTCTTGTATAAATTGAAGTATTTTCCATTTCTTGTTATGTACCGTAAAGTTTAATATTTATAGGTGTATCAGAAGGCCAGTATGTGCACATTAATGGGTCATAGTTTGCACATTCTTGAAAGATAATTCTCTGAAGTTTGGTTGACTTGCCCGTATGTAGACATTGCCTATATGGCAATTTTAAATTGTGTATAAATTAAAAAGTAAAGTAACCCATAGCATTTATTAATGCCGTAGGAGTGTGAGATGTTAGCGATCTCACATTTCAGGGGCTCTGCAAATGAGGGCGGTAGCCATCTCCTCTCCCTCGTAGTCTTTACTTCCGGGATTAATCCATTTAAGGCTAGGTAGACCCGGGAGCCGTTGCGATCTGAAAAATATTTCCGCCTCAACTGGGGAATGAACCCAGGATCACTCATATGCGAAGCCAGTGCGCTACGCGGCTCCCATTGTGTATACATATTGCTGTTTCATCTATTTTATCCAGTTCTGCGTCGAAATATGATGACCTGTCCGTGTCTGTTAAGTAGATGGTAGTCGTCCCATGAAGATAAATTAGGCTTTCGTTGTGTCTTTAGCATGGATCTTTTTTGGTGATAGCTGATTGGTACATCAGGTTGTCGTATGTTAGAACTCTCTTTGACCAGTTTCTCTCAATTCCTGCTGTTGTACAGTGTGATGGAATCCATTGTAGCACAATTCTACACCAATGTTGCACTATGGACAATGCTCTTTTTACTGGTATTCTATTGGATTGTAGTGCCATTAGTGGCAAGATGAAGATAATAACAAAAGAAATCTATGCCAGAATTGTGTTGGCATCAAGTGCGTTCTACCACCTAATAATCGGGAAATCAAAAACAAGTTAACATACCAAACAACAATATGTTTCTACAACAATGGTGTAATGGACTTATATCGGACATGTACTTAAAATGAATGAAAACAGACTGCCACTACAAACATTAAAATGGGCATCAAGTCACAAAAGAAAAATAGAAAGACCAAGAGAAACCTCTTCGCAGAAAACCATCAAAGAAGGTATGAATATGGGTCTCAACAATATACAGGAATTACACAGTAGCATCACATCGCTCGAACTGGATAGCTCTGGTTTCTGCTCTATGCACCGTGTACGGCGCTGAAGGAACATAGATAGATAGGGCCTTTAGTACTGCTTTAATACATGTAAGTATTGCAATAGGGTATGAGTTCCAGTCCTACATTAAAAGTTTCTCTGCAGGTGCATGAATAGCTTTGACTTTAGAGTCATAGTTGTTGCAGTAATTCCTCGTTGGTATACATGGGGTATCAGTTGTGCCATCCCACGTACACACCACCTACCCCATTTCTTACTGAATTATATGCTGATCCATCCGTATAGACTCTGATCTATATACCACTTTTTATGCTGCGTCTTGCTGGACTGTCTGCGAGACACGCTCGACAGCTTAACTCTTTTCATCTTCGGTGCCTACGAAACCTCATGGGAGTACGTTGGCAGGATCGTGTACCAGATACGGAAATCCTTCAGAAGTCCCGTATGCAAAGCATCCATGCAATGCTGACTAGGTCCCAACTTCGCCGGACTGGCCACATCTTCCGTATGCCAGACACGCGCCTTCCAAAGAGATTATTCTATGGGGAGCTGTGCGAAGGTAAACGTTCAAGTGGATGGCAGAAAAAGCGCTTCAAGGATCACCTAAAAAGCTCCCGCAAGCTCTGCAACATTGATCCTAGCTCGTGGGAGACTACAGCTCTTGATCGCTCTGCCTGGCACACACAGATCACTGCGGGCAATCCACAAGCGCAAGAAGCGGAAGGAAAAATCTGTAAATTCTCCTATCCCGAACCTTCAGCATACCTGCATGCACTGCAATAGAACTTTCCGTGCACGAATCGGACTCATCAGGCATCTACGAACCCACAAACCAAATTAGATATTTACCAATTTTAATCATTATTTCCCAATCACATTTATTGTTTTTCATGCCAAGCTCATTTTCGCTTGCGAAGGAGGAACACCATCATCATATATCACTTGGTCAAGCGTCATCGATACACATGAGAACTGCTACCCTGTTCTGTATATTATTCTGCTCCTCATCCCCATACACAACTGTTATTGTTGTTTGGATAATAAATGGCAAGTATGTCTTTCCCCCATGGGGTTTTGTTTATTTCAGGGATGTGACTGTTAGTTTTACTTGTACCAGCGTTGGCTACAATTCGATATGTGCCCAGCCCGTCAAGCTATCATAGCCGGCCGGCCATGCTGATCTAAGATTACTATATGTAAAAAGAAAAGCTGTTTGACCCCATAGACCACACTCCAGGGTGCCGGCTGTGCACTCATCCCTATGAAACTGTTGACCACCACCTTTTTGAATGCCCAGCGCTGGATGGTCTCAGGAAAATGTTTCTCCCTCCAGGGCCAGATAAATGGAACACATTATATGGAACAAAAAAACAGCTCACAAACACATGCATATATAACACAATGAATTGGGTCAAAGGGCTTGAACATATGGACTGCTGGATCAGCAACCAACCAACCCCATAGACACGAGGCAAACTCAATCCGTCATGTCGACTCAAATGATTGCCCACCTCAGTTTTATAGTACACATACCTATTGTGTATGATTACTTAATATGGTTGTTTTTTTTAACTGTTTGTATCATCACGTGTATCACTAGCAGGATCATAAGTGAATTGTATCTTTCAGCAATAACAGCTTGTACGTGATTCAATGTCAATAATCTATGTGACGATGTGTGTTGTGTACACTGCATATCACCATCATGGCTCAAATATGACAGTGTCCATGTAAGTTTTACTCTACGCCAGCTCTGTGTCTACATTCCATAACTGAGTTTATAGTACACTAACAGCTGTGTCTTCATATCTATTGTGGAATATTTTGGACTCTGAGTCATTTCGTTTTGGCATTGGATTTTAGTAACATGTATGTGTTATGGGCTATATATATGTATGTTATGGGATATATATATATATATATATATATATATATATATATATATATATATATATATATATATATATATATATATATATATATATATATATATATATATATATATATATATATATATATATATATATATATATACGAGGTATATAGCAAAGTGGAAGAAAGAAATGGAAGTGGAATACGAACATGATGCAATACATCTCCTCCAAAGATATCAACAGACCACAATATTTCGCCTTATAACAGGCCACTGCAGACTGTTGGGTCACCTTTATTGATTCAGAATCTCATACGCAGATTAATGTCCATGTGGATCCGGAACACATACTTCAGGACTGCCCAACATACAAAGAGCAGCGACAGCAGACCTGGCCAGAGGATACAGACTTGAGACAAAAGCTATGGGGCAGCCGCTCTGACCTGGAGAAGACAGCGGACTTCGTCTTGACGACAGGCCTGACGGTATAGTATGACCGCAGATGCTGAACGCAGAAGAATATATATATATATATATTATGGGCGGCCCGAAATGTAAGAGAACAATAACAACACTGTGACCTGACATATATGAGACATGCATGTAAGAGAACAATAGCAACACTGTGACCTGACATGTATGAGACATGCATGTAAGAGAACAATAGGGACACTGTGACCTGACATGTATGTAAGAGAACAATAACAACAGTGTGACCTGACATGTATGAGACATGCAGGAAAGAATAGTGACAATGTGTTACCATTCACGTCGTAAGAGGCGACTAAGGATGTTTGGGGATAGAGTTAGCTGACCCATCCTATAGAAGGCTAAGTAACTCAGAAGCCACACTGAAGTAGGAATTGTCATGCCACAATGCACTGTATATCGCACCCAAGATGTAAACATTGACACGACGCATTTTAAAGCCTTCTAAAATACCTCAAAAGAAACCTAAAATAACTCATCAGACTATTCCCATGGTTTTAATTGGTCACTACTTTATGTGACAGCTAATAAAAACCAACGGAATAGTCATTGAGTCATTTTAGGCGGCGTGTTTCCCATTAACCAATATGTCTTATAAAGCACCAAGGTTCACAATACAACTCGCACAACTGGACTTATCAGATGTACTATAAAAACTAATTTTCTTGTGGGCTGCTAGGCTTGACTCTCAGAAGAGCAATTTAGAGTCATTATTATATTTATATTTTTTTAAACAATAATTTTCTATTGTTTCCTGAGCACGGTTTTCCCAGAATGATGTTAATCTACCACGGGGGGAGTTCTGGGCTGTGTAGCAATATTTATCACGTCACTGGCACGAGCCACTCATCCGTGAAATTGCTTAGCAACGGAACCTTCAGTGCTATTGTTCCTGTGAAGTGTGTGTGGTAACAGTGACAGGAAGTCTCAAATTGGGACGTGTCTGTGCGACTAGTCTGGTGGATGTCAGAAATATTCATTTTCAATATGCCATAATCTTGCAGTGACATTGTCTAAAAATGGCTTTGTGACGCTGGAATGTTTCTAGTATACCCTATTCAGGAAGTAGCCATAGACCCAGAACACAGACAGTAAAGACTTTCGCACAGAAAGTAAACAAGACTTCATTCGTGACGTTTTTGATTATTGTCATGATTTTCGTTGGTCACTGTTTATATACATGAAATTGCATGCCAAAATAACCTAGACCGACAAATGAAATGAACAGAAATAATCAATATCAGCTTTTCAGGTCATGTATACCTTTCTGTACACAGGTCCTTGTTGGAGCATGCACCAACCCAATTTTTCTAAATAAAATTTTAGAGACTATAGTCGTTTTACATTCTTCTGTAGAGATTATGTACGTATTTCACGTATTCTTCTGTAGAGATTATGCACGCATTTTTCATTCCTCTGTAGATATTATGTACGCGTTTTTCATTTTTCTGTAGAGATTATGTAGACATATTACATTCCTCTGTAGAGATTATGTACGCATTTTGCAATCTTCTGTAGAGATTATGTAATTATTTTACATTCTTCTGTAGAGATTATGTAATCATTTTACATTCTTCTGTGGAGATTATGTAATCATTTTACATTCGTCTGTAGAGAATATGTACGCATTTTACATTTTCAAGACATTTTACATTCTTAGGCGTCTATTCTCAAATTGCCACTGGTTATGCGTACGTACTCCTAGAAACGGAACAAATTGTTTCATGGTTTACATTTATATTGCGATATTTACCCATTTATCCTTAAATCCTTATCGGATTTCCATATTTTTTTAGACCAATGAGCTCTTACATAGGACAGAGAACTCCACCCCAAACTTCCATATTCGCCTCTTACGACATGCATGGTAGGTCACAGTGTTGCTATTCTTTGCTCTATTCTCGGCATAAGTAACACGCTGGCGTTCTCTTACTTTTTGTAAATTACCATTAATTTCATAATCGTCTGTCCATCCTATTGACGGTAGTTGATTTCGAATCAGATGTAGGACACGGGTTTTACTGATTTGTAACTAGGTGTAGGACACGGGTTTCACTGATTTAAAACCAGATGTAGGACACGGGTTTTACTGATTTGTAACTAGGTGTAGGACACGGGTTTCACTGATTTAAAACCAGATGTAGGACACTGGTTTCACTGATTTAAAACCAGATGTAGGACACTGGTTTCACTGATTTAAAACCAGATGTAGGACACTGGTTTCACTGATTTAAAACCAGATGTAGGACACGGGTTTCACTGATTTAAAACCAGATGTAGGACACTGGTTTCACTGATTTAAAACCAGATGTAGGACACGGGTTTTACTGATTTGTAACTAGGTGTAGGACACGGGTTTCACTGATTTAAAACCAGATGTAGGACACTGGTTTCACTGATTTAAAACCAGATGTAGGACACTGGTTTCACTGATTAATATATGCATTAAAACATGAAAATTTTATTTAAATCAAAAGAAAATACTTATTTTGTTCAATTCAAAAACAATAGTATCCATTTTTGCATATACGGGTACTTGATATGCCAATCAAACAACACTATAGGGAGAAACTGTATGTATTCGCAGATAAATGTTGAAGAACAATGCTTTGTAGTGATTACAAGACAACTACAAGAATAAGATAAATGCACATATGACCAACACACATACACTCTGGATGGAATTTTCTAGTAATCTGTGTAGACTAGTCTAGGCATGTTGGGGATAACAGTAACGATCACTTTACCATAGTTCCATGCAGGTATAAGGGTAGATTTCATTACCAACAGTCCATGCATGTTGCAGGTATAAGGGTAGATTTCATTACCAACAGTCCAGGCATGTTGCAGGTATAAGGGTAGATTTCATTACCAACAGTCCAGGCATGTTGCAGGTATAAGGGTAGATTTCATTACCAACAGTCCAGGCATGTTGCAGGTATAAGGGTAGATTTCATTACCAACAGAACAGGCATGTTGCAGGTATAAGGGTAGATTTCATTACTAACAGTCCAGGCATGTTGCAAATAAAAGTGGAGATTCCCATACCAAGTCCAGGCATGTTGCAAATAAAAATGGAGATTCCCATACCAAGTCCAGGCATGTTGCAAATAAAAGTGGAGATTCCCATACCAAGTCCATGCATGAATCTTAACTAGTATTAATCACAGGGAAAATCAAGAGTCAAAAGAACATCACTCCACATCATCTCTGCGACCCTAATGGTTGTGTTATATACTATTACTACTACTGCTGCTACTACTATTACTACTACTGCTGCTACTACTATTACTACTACTGCTGCTACTACTATTACTACTACTTCTATTACTACCTACTACTACTGCTATTACTACCTACTGTTCTATCTACCTGCACTATATGCTGCTGATACTGCCAATCGTTGTTCTGCCAGTCACTACTACTATTACTATTACTACATACTACTACTACAACTGCTGCTGCTACCATTACTTCTACTTATATTACTACCTACTACTACTACTAATATTACTGATACTAACAGTCACTACTGCTGCCAGCCACTACTGCTACTACTATTACTACCTACTACTATTACTACAACAATTACCACTACTGCTGATACTGCCAGTCGCTGCTCTGCCAGCCACTACTGCTATTACTACCTACTACTACTACTATTACTACAACAATTACCGCTACTGCTGATACTGCCAGCCACTACTGCTACTACTACTATTACTACAACAATTACCACTACTGCTGATACTGCCAGCCACTACTGCTACTACTACTATTACTACCTACTACTACTACTACTATTACTACAACAATTACCACTACTGCTGATACTGCCAGCCACTACTGCTACTACTACTATTACTACCTACTACTACTACTACTATTACTACAATAATTACCACTACTGCTGATACTGCCAGTCGCTATTCTGCCAGCCACTACTACTGCTATTACTACCTACTACTACTACTACTACTACAACAATTACTACTACTAATATCGAGTTGATGATATAGTCGTTTCAGTGCGTGATAAATAAATAGTATTGGTTGAATCATATGGTCATCAGTATTCGATGTCTTCTTTGGCATTACTTGCCATAGTTGTCCTTCTAGTCTGTTATTACTTCGTCTTTAGTTTTACCTGCCCCATCAATCTTCGAAAGCTATGCTTACCCTAGGGCAACTTAACATTTACCTCATCCCAGTCTCTCTTCTTGCCAGGAAAGGTGCTAGTTTAGCACAAGTGCACTCATTCTGAAATCCCAGATTTTATTCTCTTTTAACAAGATGAATCTTCTGGAATTTTTTTTTGGGGGGGGGGGAAGAAACAATTTATTATAACAGGAAGCTTGTTGATGAGCTTTGGTCCTGGAAAGATCAATTCGCTCATGCGCAGCTCGCCAGGTTGGCTCTCCTAGTTCTTTATAACTAAAGTTTGCTTCTTGTTAAATATTATTACTTGACTAATACTATATTGTTAAAATTACCAGCTGGTCTCACATATAGTTATCGGTAGTCTAAAGGGCAATCTTTGTGAGTCCGCGGGACGGATTTGGTTATTTTATGCACGGTCGTTATCTTCCCCTCCCACCTCCACCGCGACTATTGTGTGGTTCTTCGAAGTTACGTTTGGAGCTCCAGAGGAGCACAATGTAGTATAACATTGACTTTTCCACTCCATAACATTGACTTTTCACTGAGGATTTCCGAGTCTGAAGTCTGTTGTGTCGAGCATAAAGCGAAAACTCTGCTTTCAGCTAGTAACACTTGCAGTAGTTGTGACGCCTGTGTGTTACCGGACCCAATAATGGAGAAAATAATAGCAATAATGTTTACCACCCATCCATGTGTGTTACCGGACCCAATAATGGAGAAAATAATAGCAATAATGTTTACCTCCAATGCCTGTGTGTTACCGGACCCAATAATGGAGAAAATAATAGCAATGTTTATCCCCCATGCATGTGTGTTACCGGACCCAATAATGGAGAAAATAATAGCAATGTTTATCCCCCATGCATGTGTGTTACCGGACCCAATAATGGAGAAAATAATAGCAATAATGTTTACCTCCAATGCCTGTGTGTTACCGGACCCAATAATGGAGAAAATAATAGCAATGTTTATCCCCCATGCATGTGTGTTACCGGACCCAATAATGGAAAAAATAATAGCAATAATGTTTACCTCCAATGCCTGTGTGTTACCGGACCCAATAATGGAGAAAATAATAGCAATAATGTTTACCTCCAATGCCTGTGTGTTACCGGACCCAATAATGGAGAAAATAATAGCAATAATGTTTACCTCCAATGCCTGTGTGTTACCGGACCCAATAATGGAGAAAATAATAGCAATGTTTATCCCCCATGCATGTGTGTTACCGGACCCAATAATGGAAAAAATAATAGCAATAATGTTTACCTTCCATGTCGTAATAGGCGCCTAAAATGATTTTGGGGATGAAGTTGGCTGCCCCATATAGGGCTAAAGTGACCAGGAAAACATGATCAAGTCGGATTTGGCATACCTAATGACGCAGATATCGCAGTTAATCGTTAGAATATGACACATTGTGATCCGTTCTCCAGAGTATTTCCTGCTTATATACAGGTGTCTGAGAACTAACGGGTACATCCTGCTAATATACAGGTGTTTGAGAACTAACGAGTACATCCTGCTAATATACAGGTGTCTGAGAACTTACGAGTACATCCTGCTAATATACACGTATTTGAGAACTATCGAGTACGTCCTGCTAATATACATGTGTCTGAGAACTAACTAGTACATTCTGCTAATATGAAGGTTTTTGAGAACTAAAATGAGTACTTCCTGCTAATATACAGGTGTCTGAGAACTAATTAGTACATCCTGCTAATATATAGGTGTTTGAGAACTAACGAGTACTTCCTGCTAATATACAGGTGTTTGAGAAATAACGAGTACTTCCTGCTAATATACAGGTGTTTGAGAACTTACGAGTACATCCTGCTAATATACAAGTATTTGAGAACTATCGAGTACGTCCTGCTAATATACATGTGTCTGAGAACTAACAAGTACTTTCTGCTAATATACAGGTGTTTGAGAACTAAAATGAGTACTTCCTGCTAATATACAGGTGTCTGAGAACTAATTAGTACATCCTGCTAATATATAGGTGTCTGAGAACTAACGAGTACTTCCTGCTAATATACAGGTGTTTGAGAACTAACGAGTACTTCCTGCTAATATACAGGTGTTTGAGAACTAACGAGTACTTCCTGCTAATATACAGGTGTTTGAGAAATAACGAGTACTTCCTGCTAATATACAGGTGTTTGAGAACTAACGAGTACTTCCTGCTAATATACAGGTGTTTGAGAACTAACGAGTACTTCCTGCTAATATACAGGTGTTTGAGAAATAACGTAGAAAAAGTCCTATGTACCGTAGCAATTTAAAGTTTGACATAGGTAGCCGTTAGTCTGATTGTTTTCCACATCTTAAATGTCAGTGCCTAAAGATTTTGTAATTCAGTTTGGCTAGCCAGATTTAGTCCCGGCCAGATTTAGTCCCGGGCCGTATTTTGCCCGCTTCTAGTGTAGCGTGACATGTGTTTTCACTTTGTATAAATATATAACATCTTCATCATCGTTGTCTTCTTCTTCCTGTTATGTAATCCGTCTCAAACTCCTACCGGTTAACTATAGTCTAGATAATTGAATGCACTTTTTCGTGGTTTACAGTTTGGATGAAATAAATGCGTCTTTCGGTATATGTCCGACTTCAGTAGGACATTTTGGGAAACTTTGACGTGGGATACGACAGTCCACTTCAAGACTCAAACATCTTGTCTCCTCTTAGACATGCATATCAAGACACAGTGTTGCTTCTTTTGACTTCGTTCTCAAATTCCTGATTTTAAGAATATTGCCAAGAGAACTGAATGCGCCGTGGCACTTTGTCTCACAGTGAAGCCACCGTGCTTCCCCCTACAGGGTGGGGCAGTCATCTCGACTTTCAAAACATCATTATTCGCCTTCTCTTGTGCATGGAAGTAATGAATGCTATTCTTGACTACCCAGTCGAATCTCTGCATGATGTATTGCACTTGTGCATTATTTGCCATTTCATTAGGCTTAAAATACTTTTAAGGGGGCATCGCTTTTAAGCATTTTCCTGTTATTGCATACTTTCACCGTCTGTATGACAATTATGTCATACTTTCACTGTCTATGACAATTATGTCATACTTTCACTGTCTATGACAATTATTGCATACTTTCACTGTCTATGACAATTATTGCATACTTTCACTGTCTATGACATACTTTCACTGTCTATGACAATTATATCATACTTTCACTGTCTATGACAATTATTGCATACTTTCACTGTCTATGACAATTATGTCATACTTTCACTGTCTATGACAATTATGTCATACTTTCACTGTCTATATGACAATTATGTCATACTTTTACTGTCTATATGACAATTAGATGAGTATGAGTTTTCCCTTATTTTGGTAATAATTCAATAAAAAATAACATAATATATAACTTATGAAACACATCTGCATGTTAGTGCGAATTAATCGTATATATTTATGTTCTCTAGTTGTCGCTGACCTTTTTCGTGTTTCCCAGAAGTGCATTGCACGCACCACATAAAGGTTCTAAATGTGCCTACAAAGAATATGTTTGTGCACTTGGAGTGGGCTATGTAAACATACTAGGTAACGGTGTTTTTCAATTTCTAGTTGAGTAAGCAAAATATGTCAGGAGGGTGGATTGACCGGTACTTTAATGCCAACCATATTATTTCCGGAATGTCTTACTATTTTTATAATTTCCGATTAGCAAGAACTATCCACACACCAGGTAGAAATCTGAATCAATTTCATCTGACATCTTCTTCTGCGTTAGTTCTCAAACTCCTACCGATTAGCAGGATGTAGTCCGGTGAACGGAATGTGTTGTCTCATGGTTTACAGCATTTCTGCGATATCTGCGCTTTTCGGCCTGACACATCCGACTTCAGCGTGGCTTTGGGCCAATGACCCTATATGGGATGGAACAGTCAACTCCATCCCATAACCTCCTTAGTCGCCTCTTACGACATGCATGGAAGGTGAACAGTATTGCTATTCTTTGCTCCCCTATCGGACCCTGGCAACACACGGGTATCTGACATCATGATTTAAATATCAGAAAGAATGGCGTGTCAAATTTATGCACTTATAAACAATATAGGCCTATCACAAAATGATAATCTAAAGAAAGCTAACATGATAATCCAAAGAAAGCTAAAATGATAATCCAAAGAAAGCTAAAAAAAATGCACTTATAATAAATTGAGTAGTGGATTCGACTAGGCCATCTCGGGATGCCTAGTCACGTCACTTTCAACTTATAATAAACAATATATCAGAACATTTTATACGACGGAAAGGGAAGGACAAATCCGAAAACTCTCCTACCCCATACCCTATACACTCCTGCATGCACTGCAATTAGAACTTTCCTGGCACGAATCGGACTTGTCGGGCATCTACAAACTCACAAACCAAATTAGACAATCACAAATGTTTTGTTGTTTTTCTACTTGTTCATCAAGTTTATTGTTTTTCATGCCATGCTCATCTTCGCTTGCGTAGGAAGAACATCACAAAATGACAATCCACATGGAGCTCAGAAAATATTCAATTATAATCAATAATCAATATTTCACATCTTGATTTAGAACATGCAGCCCCGTGTAGACAAGGGGAATGGCTAGATAACTTCGTCAAGGAGATTTCCCATCTCCGTGTTACATATGCTGACAGCTTTTGGCAGTTGTGTCATAATAACAAGCAGTCTATGAGAAAAATAGAGATATGGGTAGCTAAGTTGTTAGTGCATTGGCTTCGTAGTATGGTCATCCAAGGTTCAATTTCTAGATCAACTGCAAGTATTTTGAAATCACAAAATGGCACCGTGATCGACCCAGCATAAGGAAATAGAACATACCAAATCTTTTAGGAAAGTAAAGTCGGCGGGGGTGATGCTGACCACATCTTCCGTTGGTCAGTGAAAAATACCGACCTAACACTGTATTTTCCCATATGACTCAGGCGTGAATAAGGCAAACCTGAATTACGTTTTTAAATATGAGAATAATATTGCGCGTATGGCACTCAACGCCTTGACTACTAGTTCGTGGTGCAAGTAATAAAGCCATTGATTTCTTTCCTTGGTTCTTCTTGATTCTTGATTAGAAACTGATCTCACAGCACGTGGGACATTCCCATAAGTGCTCCCCCCTCTGTTCCAGCAGCCATCCGACTCGATGGTGTTTCGAGTTTAATGCCGCCGATGTCGGCACCAGTGCACACCTCTGGCCCTTGCGACATGTTTCTTTGTTGTTCCGCCCATCCACACCATTGCGCGTAAATAGTTCAAACACAACGTCGGCCTGTCGGAACAACATAGTAACTGTTATCGAAGGTTACGACTACGGGATTGTATAGATGACGTGCCATGAAGCTTCTATAAGAAGATAACCTCAATATAAAGGCATGTCATCTACTAAGATTTTCTGTTGCATGGTTGGTTTATCTAGTGAGGCATTGGTGAGACCCACAAGCGCTTTTTCTTTTTTGATTTATTTTCTGGCATGTCTTTCCATCAATAAGGACATTTCCTCTTCTGCGTTCAGCATCTATGGTCATGCTATACCGTCAGGCCTGTCGTCAAGACGAAGTCCACTGTCTTCTCCAGGTCAGAGCGGCTGCCCCATAGCTTTTGCATCACATCTGTATTCTCTGGTAAGGACTGCTGTCTCTGCTCTTTGTATGTTGGGCAGTCATGAAGTAAGTGTTCCGGGGTCTGCGTTCCGGATCCACAAGGACACTCATCTGTGTATGAGATCCTCAATCGGTATTGTGACCCAACAGTCTGCAGTGGCCTGCGAAATATTGTGGTCTGTTGATATCTTTGGAGGAGATGTATTGCATCATGTTCGTATTCCTCTTCCATTTGTTTCTTCCATTTTGTTGTGTATGTGTTGTGGATTATTGTTTTTGCTTCTCCGTAAGACAGCGGGTGTCTGTGTTGCTCCATTTCGCTTCCTGCCTTTGACAGAGCATCCGCTTTCTCATTTCCCATGATTCCACAGTGTGATGGTATCCACTGAAGGGCAATAGCTGATGATTTTTGGATCTGTCTTAGCTCATGTCTGATGTTGTGCAGAAGGCTTTCGTTTCTGTTGCTCTGGATTGATTCCAGCCTATGGATCTTCAATCTGTGAATATGGCTATCTTCTTTGGTCTTGGCAGTCCTGGTTCGATGAAGGCTTTCAGTGCTTGATGGAGTGCAACTGCTTCTGCTCTAAAATTAGAGGAGTATTTCCCAGTTGGAAAAGCTTTTGATATTGTCTTCCCATCTGTGAGTCTTATAAAAAATTCCACCTCCTCCATTCCTTACTGCTCCTTCTGCCGATCCATCTGTGTAGACATGTGTTCATTCCTTGGGATTGTTTTTTATTTCTATCATCTCTAGTGCCAATCCTGTTAGTTCAGATGGTGTTTGGTATTCCTTATTAATTATTCCAGGAACCTGTGTTATTCTGGAGACAATTGCCTGGCTCTTCAAAGTCCGTTAGTATTCCAATTTCATTTGGGAGGTTTGTGAGGATTTCTTTATGTTGTTCATGGAGATTTTTGGAGATGTGACAGAAGCTGGTTCTCTTCAACCTGCTTGTGGTTGATCTAGAAATTTGTGCATACATCGGGTAGTTTGGCATGCACTTAATTTTTTCCCCTTTGAACAAGCACTCGAATAGAATGAAAACCTATCACCTTTGACAAACAATATCGTCAGAATGCCTTGTCTTTCTTACTTTTGTGTTGTCTTACTTATTCACCCGTCTGCCCTAGTGGGTTAGCACGGGAATGCCTCAGGCCAAGGGTGTAAACCCATACCAAAAAAATCGGAGTGTAGACCCTGAGGCAGTAGATGGTGTATTAAACCATCCTCTGGCATGTCCTGCAGGTCTCCTTGTTTCCAAGAGTATTGACATTGCCTTTCCTTTGGAACTAATCAACAGAGCCGAGAGGGGGCTAGTACAAATGGGCCAGCGCTTTCTTCATATTAAACATGTCTCGGCAGACTCATGTGCGAAATGTAGGGACTGTGTGTCTCGACAATTTACAATCGCCCGCTTTTATGACTGTCTGTAAAGATACAAAAGACCAGCATGAGAACAATAATAATTGCATACCATGTGTAATACATTGCACACTACGTGAAAGACATTGCACACTGCATGAAAGACATTGCACACTACGTGAAAGACATTGCAAACCATGTGTAAAACGTTGCTGTTCAAATATTGTTCCCTAGAGACTGTATATTCAGTGGTATGGCCATTGTCTCTGCTCCGTTGCTATCTTTTGACTCCGTGTTAAGATTGAACGATTGTCTCTCTAACCATTCTCACAGAGACTCCGACCGTTTATGAGAAAGCCGCAACTAATTACATACTGAAAGGAGTCGGTATTTATTTTTTAGACATCTCCCAGTACTAGTAGTGTAATTTGTTGAGTTCCTTCCTATTTCTTTGACAAAAAGTGCTTGGAAAAAATATGATTGACGGTACCATAGATGGAAGACGAGATACACTGAGTGTACCTAGTCAGTTATGTACATTTCATTGCTTTGATCTTGGCAGATTATGCTTTTTAAAAAAACATATACTGTGTTTATATTTCTATCGTCCGATTTTTAGACAGACAAACTATTGCTCCTGTATCGTCGTGGAACGTGCGCACGTGCAACAAACCTGCGCGCTAACACTCAATTTGGGGCATGCCATCAGGCACGCGCATCCGGTTACGTGCGTTGTAGGGAGTGGTGAAGGTAAGTCTGGAGAACATCAGAAATGACCACCTTATTATAGGCACGTGTTTAGTGTGTGTTTATATTAGCTTCATAGTTCTGTACTTGGTTTGATATACATCCTGCTTTGTTACTAGGCGTACTGGCACATATAATATGTACCTCTGTATATTCTGCATCGCCCGTGTGTTGCCGGGGCCCACAAGGGGAGCAAAGAATAGCAACACTGTTTACCTTCCACGCATGTCGTAAAAGGCGACTAAGGAGGTTATGGGATGGAGTTGGCTGTCCCATCCCATATAGGGTCAATGACCCAAATCCATGCGGAAGTCGGACGTGTTAGACCGAAAGGCACATATATCGCAGCAATGCTGTAAACCATAACACAACGTATTCCGTTCTCCGGGCTACATCCTGCTAATCTGCAGGAGTTTGAGAACGAACGCAGAAGAAGAAGAAGAAGAAGAAGAATATTCTGCATTGTTTTGTTACTAGGAAAAGAAACAAGAACAAAACATTGATATCAGCTATACATCATATAAAAGGTGACATAGAAAGTTTAATTAATACTAAAAGTAATATCAATAATACTAAAATGCTACTCATAACTTTTTAAGGGATAAATGTTCCAGTGTTGGGTAACAACCCTAAACAGGAAGCAGGTGGCTGGAGTAACACCGGGCAAATGTCAAGATAAACAAAAATAGGTAGATGTGTTACCAAAATAAAACATTTATTTTACTTGCTACCACACCTTATCCATTTTCGCTCCTCACCTCCTTCCGTGCACTTTCCCTCCTCACTTCTTCTCCCCATACTCTCTTCCTCCCCAATATGCCGCTCCCTATTTACTTCCTCCACTATCTATTCACTATCTCTCCTCCTCTTTCCTCCCTATCAACCACGTTTGTTTCCATGTAAGATTCGTTGTACCGTTGTCTTTCGTTTGTCCGGATGAAGGCTTAATAGTCGAAACGTCGTCTGTCCCTGTATCTCGTTGTTAGGTTGTGTTATGTTTTATTTTGGTAACACATCTACCTATTTTTGTTTATCTTCTCATAACTTTTTAGTATCCTAGGGATGTCACAAACGGGAACATCAGCACACAAATGTATGATCCATACAATACTAATTCTCCATTGGTAGTATTTTACTGGGCATAATTTTACTGAATAGCCCCCATCTTCTCTCCGAAATGTCCTGTGTCATTTTCACTTGTGCCGTTAACCATTGGGGGTGGAGGGAGGGTGTTGAAGTTATTTGTGTTTGGTCATTTGGATCGCATTGCCAATGGTCAGCTCGTGTCTATTTTAAAGTTTTTTTTATAAATTTAATGTCTCCACTCATCTAATTCTTGGTCTCCCTCGTGCATTGTAGCCCGATTTTCTGCTGTTGTGTGTACGGATTAAGTTGGAAATGGACTGGTTGTGTTGTTTTCATTCTCATGAAATATGAGAGAATTTTGTGAGGGCACAGAAGGTTGGGAGAAGAGCTGAGAGACGGTTGGGAAGTGGGTTGAGAGAAGGCTGTGAAGAAATAAAAGAAAGCTGGAAAGAAAGAGCTGAGAGAGGGAAAGGGCAGTTGAAAGTGGATTGGTAAGAGAGCGGAGAGAAGGTTGGTAAGATAGTGGGTAGAGAACTTGAGAGAATGTTGGTAATATAGTGGGTTGAGAACTTTAGAGAAGGTTAGTAAGACAGTGGGTAGAGAACTTGAGAGAATGTTGGTAAGATAGTGGGTAGAGAACTTGAGAGAAGGTTGGTAAGATAGTGGGTAGAGAACTTGAGAGAATGTTGGTAAGATAGTGGATAGAGAACTTGAGAGAAGGTTAGTAAGATAGTGGGTAGAGAACTTGAGAGAAGGTTGGGAAGATAGTGGGTAGAGAAGGTTGGTAAGATAGTGGGCAGAGAACTTGAGAGAAGGTTGGGAAGAGAGCAGAGAAAATTTGGGAAGATAGTGATAAGAGAACTGAGTAACGTTTTGGAAGGAAGCTGATAGAAAATGCAGAGGAAGAAAATATGTACAATATCACAAGAAAACCGACAGGAAAATATAAATAATTCAAGTGGCATTATCAAAGGCAACTGAGGCAATGCAATTAGTACCAGCAAAGAACAAATGGAGATATGTAGCGAACCTTTTGAAGGCAATTTATAAACGTTAAAACCATAAACTTCAACTAGATTATAAAGCTAGCGGGGGATGAATTACAAGTTAACTGCCACATACGAACCACAGAAGAAGTCATGAATGCATAAGCACTCATGTAGGATCTAAAAGTAACTGGCAGTATTCTTCCAGCGAATAACATATCAACTGGGTTAATATGCGCAATGACTCAGTAAGACATGGGAGAGAAGGAGTACCAGCACAATGGAAATAAAGGATATCCGGTTAATCTACATAAGAAGGAAGATTTAGCGATTGCAGGAATTACGGAATGATAATGCTATTAGCAGTGACAGGAAGCGAGACCGTCGGTAGTAAAGACCTCTGTACAGAAAGTAAGCAAGCCTTCATTCGTTACGTTTTTGATTATTGACTTACATTTCGTTGGTCATTATTTATATACCTGGAGTCGCATGCAAAAAAAAAAAAAAAAGCCAGGACCGACCAACGAATTGCGTGGACATAATAAAAAATAAATAATCTCCTGTCAGGTCATGTTTACTTTCTGTACACATGTTTTTACTTGGGCCCGGCCCTGCAGGAAGTGTAATATAATTGATGGTCGCCTCGTGTGTATTTTAAGACATTAATGAAGCAGTTAGTTAGTTTGTGTCTTTGGTGCCAAGAAGGCAACATAGATCAGAAGTCATGTTTCTTCATGCCTTGCGGTTCGCTGCAAGCTGTTGTAGTTCTTGTGTGGTGTTACACATTGTCATTGCCTCTTCTTGATTGCTCTTCTAGTGTTGTCCTGGGTCTTCCACGTTTTCGTTTTCCGGTCGCAGACCATGACAGTTTGGTGGGTAAGTTTATTCTAGTCTGATAACATCGACAACATAACACATGTATGCTGCTCGGTTGGGAGAATAACATAACCTGGGTAAACTGCTCGGTTGAGGGAATAACATAACACAGATAAGCTGCTCGGTTGAGGGAATAACATAACACAGATAAGCTGCTCGGTTGGGAGAATGACATAACACAGGTAAGCTGCTCGGTTGAGAGAAGACCAAAACACGGGTAAGCTGCTCGGTTGAGGGAATAACATAACCCGGTAAAGCTGCTCGGTTGAGAGAATAACATAACACAGATAAGCTGCTCGGTTGAGGGAATAACATAACACAGATAAGCTGCTCGATTGAGGGAATAACATAATCCGGGTAAGCTGCTCGGTGCAGGGAATAACATAATCCGGGTACGCTGCTCGGTTGAGAGAATAACATAACGTAACGCTAGAGTTACTGCGGTACTAAACAGACATAAAAGATTAAAAAGCGTTGTTATACACATATGGAATACATTGCGATAAGGAGAAGAAATAATTATAAGATAAGCATAGTTTTGGAATACAAGAAAAAGATTCGAAAACGGAGAATAGAGGTGGCACTACAGGAGATGGATGATAGGGTATAGAAAGTACAGGGAAGAATAGCAAACATATCGAATATATATTTCGCATTTCATTGATCTCTCTCTGTCTCTCTCTCTCTCTCTCTCTCTCTCTATATATATATATATATATATATATATATATATATATATATATATATATATATATATATATATATATATATAGGAAGGGTGTAATGGCGAGATTTAACAATAAATCGTTTGAGGCCTGTAATTGGAATGATTACATCCGGTAATTTTAGGCCCTATTTGATTCCAAAGGTTGGGAATTCATTGTAGGACCATTGTCCTGCCGCAAGAGAGATCCTGTGAGAGTTTGAGGATGAACAAAGAAATCTGCTTAAAGGTCATCTGCAAAGACTCTAAAGGTCATTCACAATATGTATGATTATTGTGTGTGTGTGTGTGTGTATGTTTACCTGCTAGTGTGTGGTGCTGGTATTCAGGAGAGGTAATAGGGAAACGATGGTACCGTCTTTACAAGAAAGGTAGACATGCCGCATTGTCAGAGTCCGTTCTACAATAGTATAGTGTTGATGTACTAATCTATGCGTTCTGTCTACAATAGTATAGTGTTGATGTACTAATCTATGCGTTCTGTCTACAATAGTATAGTGGTGATGTACTAATCTATGCGTTCTGTCAACAATAGTATAGTGTTGATGTACTAATCTATGCGTTCTGTCAACAATAGTATAGTGTTGATGTACTAATCTATGCGTTCTGTCTACAATAGTATAGTGTTGATTTACTAATCTATGCGTTCTGTCTACAATAGTATAGTGTTTATGTACTAATCTATGCGTTCTGTCTACAATAGTATAGTGTTGATTTACTAATCTATGCGTTCTGTCTACAATAGTATAGTGTTTATGTACTAATCTATGTGTTCTGTCTACAATAGTATAGTGTTGATTTACTAATCTATGCGTTCTGTCTACAATAGTATAGTGTTTATGTACTAATCTATGTGTTCTGTCTACAATAGTACAGTGTTGATGTACTAATCTATGCGTTCTGTCTACAATAGTATAGTGTTTATGTACTAATCTATGTGTTCTGTCTACAATAGTATAGTGTTTATGTACTAATCTATGTGTTCTGTCTACAATAGTATAGTGTTGATTTACTAATCTATGCGTTCTGTCTACAATAGTATAGTGTTTATGTACTAATCTATGCGTTCTGTATACAATAGTATAGTGTTGATTTACTAATCTATGCGTTCTGTCTACAATAGTATAGTGTTTATGTACTAATCTATGTGTTCTGTCTACAATAGTATAGTGTTGATTTACTAATCTATGCGTTCTGTCTACAATAGTATAGTGTTGATTTACTAATCTATGCGTTCTGTCTACAATAGTATAGTGTTTATGTACTAATCTATGTGTTCTGTCTACAATAGTATAGTGTTTATGTACTAATCTATGCGTTCTGTCTACAATAGTATAGTGTTGATGTACTAATCTATGCGTTCTGTCTACAATAGTATAGTGTTGATGTACTAATCTATGCGTTCTGTCTACAATAGTATAGTGTTGATGTACTAATCTATGCGTTCTGTCAACAATAGTATAGTGTTGATGTACTAATCTATGCGTTCTGTCTACAATAGTATAGTGTTTATGTACTAATCTATGCGTTCTGTCTACAATAGTATAGTGTTTATGTACTAATCTATGCGTTCTGTCTACAATAGTATAGTGTTTATGTACTAATCTATGTGTTCTGTCTACAATAGTATAGTGTTTATGTACTAATCTATGTGTTCTGTCTACAATAGTATAGTGTTGATGTACTAATCTATGCGTTCTGTCTACAATAGTATAGTGTTGATGTATTATCTATGAATCGATGCACTAATCGAATGTGCCGGTCGTTCCGTCTGCTGTTCTCACTGCACTTACACAATTTTAGTATAGTGCTTTCATGTTATCTAATAGCCGACCACTGATGATTTATTATACATTATAATGAAGAGATTGTGAAACATATCACAGTTCGATATAATCGCAGCATGGATTTAGATGAACAAGTGTACGTACACAAGATCCATACAAAGGTGATACATTATACAGACTACCAGAGAGATATCACATTTATATTCTAATTTTACTTCTTTGAACGCACACATCACTTTCAAAGACAATTTATTTTAGCTTACCAACTTTAATATGCCTACTCAACAGCAACCAAAATAGAAGCTATCAGAATAACAATCCAAACTGCAGATACTGTCATCTCACTATTCAAACAGTAAAGAAATATAATTTTCGTCCCTAGTTTCAGTTTCTAATTTTCTAATTTTCAGTAATCTTCAGCATATTCTACTGTCACATCGAGCATGAGGATGGAGATAGAGGGAGTTACAGCAGCTCTTAATTGGTTGATAACTGATGCATCAGCACACGCGGTAATACTCACAGACTCCCAAAGCATGTTGCGCAAGATTGAAAAGTTCATGCTAAGAAAAGAATGGTGGGACTTATTGAACAACTCAGTTGTCCAAAGCATTACATGGATATACTGCCCTGGTCATGCTGGGGTCAGAGGAAACGAGAGAGCCGACTTACTGGCAGGCAATGCGGCGATAGACGGCACATTGCTGAGAAGAGATAAAGCAGATTTAATAAAGTCAGTAATAAATTAATTTCGAGATGCAGATGATGTCAATGAAGTTGAGAACGTACACATACAGAGAATGTTAGAAATGGGAGTATTCAGAGGTGAGGGGAGGAAAAGTAAATTTTTTTGGAAAGTCCCGAAGATCACACAATCAACACCTGACCGGGACTCGTGAGTCTACATACACTGGGATGGCTGCTGGAGCGGAAGTCGGAGCACTTATGGGAATGTCCCGCGTGCTGTGAGGCCAGTTTCTAATCAAGAATCTAATTTTCAGTTTCTAGTTTCTAATTTTCGTTCCTTGTTTCATAGCTCAGCTGTTAAAAATATAAAAATATTTAGTTGAAAGACTCTCAACTCTATACAACAATCTGGAACAACTGAATACAACATTCTATTATCCTTTGTGTTTACCAATTTGTCAACAACGCTGTAGAGAACAAGTCAATAAACAATTGTTCAGCAATCTACAGCATTATGTGCCGTGACATGTTACTACAATTGTAATTTTTTTCGTTAACAACATTTTTATTACAACACAGGATTAACTTAAAATAAACTAAATAATATACCGTTAATTTCAATTAAGGAAACATTGCACACTGTGCAATATATTAATGTGAAATATGACACTGTCTCGCATATATAATTTTCTGAATGTGTAGTCTAAATGTAGACAGGGCACAATGGGGATCGCTTTAAATGGCAAGACACCGTGGATGTGTTGTAATGTACGAGGCCCTTGTTTGCCTTGCGGCATCAGGGGTGGAAGAGTTCTCTGGAGATGACCTTCTTGTGTGGTGTTTATAGGCTTGTTCCTGCGGCACTTTGATTTATGTGATCCATCTTTTACATAGTCTGCCTTTGTAGCCGTGATGTCTATGTATCTTGACCATTTGTGGCATGCTTTCTGTTGGTAGTTTGGAAGCGTGTGAAAACCACGATCTGCTGTCTTTTGGTGTGTTCCAATACTGGTATTGTTTTGGTTATCTGTCTGAAGTTATGGCTTCTAATTCTTCTCATAATGACACTCCGAGTATTCATCGTAGACATGTCATTTCTGTCTTTGAATGACACGACAATATAGGTTGATGAAAGGACAATGAAAGATCTTTAGATTTTACTAATATCACTGCAGAATATATCATACACTAATCTTCTGCTGCTTTCATTCCCAAACTCAGTGCAGATTAATATGTTGTAGTCCAGAGAATGGAATGCGCTGTGTTATGGTTTACAACTTGGCTGTGATATCTGTGACTATCGGTTTATCCTCATCCGACTTCAGCAATGATACGGACATTTTGACTCTCTAAAAGATTTCAAAAAAGGCAGTCAACTTCATCTTAATCGTCTCTTACGACTTTTATGGCAGTTAACAGAGTCCGTATTCTTTGCCCCCCCTTACGTACTCCGGCAAGACACATGCGTTCAAAAAGTTAATGGGAACTTGTAGTGAGCATGATAGGTGTCACTGAGAAAAAAAACAACGTAACGCCCTCTTGGTATAGTTCATGCCGTGACGTTGGTGATTATTTCCACAGCGTCCTATCTGGTGTGCTAGAAATCATTCCTACACGGATGTTTCCCTCTTACCACAATGTCAAACTGTCTACTATCTTCTCTATTGGTCTTCCTTAGCCCTCTTGATCTTTAGCTTTATATTTTTGTCACGACGTCCCTCTTGATCTTTAGCTTTATTTTTTTGTCACGACGTCCCTCTTGATCTTTAGCTTTATATTTTTGTCACGACGTCCCTCTTGATCTTTAGCTTTATTTTTTTGTCACGACGTCCCTCTCTTGATCTTTAGCTTTATATTTTTGTCACGACGTCCCTCTCTTGATCTTTAGCTTTATATTTTTGTCACGACGTCCCTCTCTTGATCTTTAGCTTTATTTTTTTGTCACGACGTCCCTCTTGATCTTTAGCTTTATATTTTTGTCACGACGTCCCTCTTGATCTTTAGCTTTATTTTTTTGTCACGACGTCCCTCTCTTGATCTTTAGCTTTATATTTTTGTCACGACGTCCCTCTTGATCTTTAGCTTTATTTTTTTGTCACGACGTCCCTCTTGATCTTTAGCTTTATATTTTTGTCACGACGTCCCTCTCTTGATCTTTAGCTTTATATTTTTGTCACGACGTCCCTCTCTTGATCTTTAGCTTTATATTTTTGTCACGACGTCCCTCTCTTGATCTTTAGTTTTATATTTTTGTCACGACGTCCCTCTTGATCTTTAGCTTTATATTTTTGTCACGACGTCCCTCTTGATCTTTAGCTTTATTTTTTTGTCACGACGTCCCTCTCTTGATCTTTAGCTTTATATTTTTGTCACGACGTCCCTCTTGATCTTTAGCTTTATTTTTTTGTCACGACGTCCCTCTCTTGATCTTTAGCTTTATATTTTTGTCACGACGTCCCTCTTGATCTTTAGCTTTATTTTTTTGTCACGACGTCCCTCTTGATCTTTAGCTTTATTTTTTTGTCACGACGTGCTCCACTGTGTTCTTCTCATGATGTGTCCACAGAATGTTATCTTCTTTTGATGCGAGTTAACAGTTGACTTTTCAATGTACTTCTTTCAAGATATCAGCTGAATCCTAGTTTGATTCTCCACTGTGACATTTGTTCTACTTTCGAGGTATTACCTAACCTTTGCAGCGTGATTAGTAGAATTTGTAATTAAAATTAAGGTATATTCATTGAAAAGGCATATTCATTTCGTAGTCGTATTTACATTAGGGATGGGGGTACGGGTTAGGATCAGTTATAAATGAAATAATAAAGTAGTTATCAAAATTGTAATTATAAGTGTGCTTGAGACGTCGTTTGTTTCGGGAGATGTGACGTCATGTGACATCCACTACTTTCGATAATTGCATTGGTGTTACACGGAAACCCGTGACAACAGTGTGCTAAATTTATAGCACAACGGTGACTTAAACTAGGATTCAACAAAGATATCTTTATTGTGCTCTAAAAATAAGAATTGCATATGGTGTTCTCATTTTTCGACATCTCACCAAGAACGACATCTCTACTGCCTCAACTTAATCCGGCATCGAAGGTGTCTCGCCCGTGTGTTGTCGGGGCCCGAATGGGGAGCAAAGAATAGCAACACTTTACCTTCCATGCATGTTGTACGAGTCGACTAAGGAGGTTATGGGATGGAGTTGGCTGCGCCATCTCATATAGGGCCAGTGACCCAAAGCCATACTGAAGTCGGATGTGTCAGGCCGAAAGGCGCAGATATTACAGCAATGCTGTAAACCATGATACAACGTATTCCGTTCTCCGGACTGCATCCTGCTGATCTGCAGGAGTTTGCGAACGAAAGCATAAGAAGAAGAAGAAGAAGGTTGGCTGCAAGACATCCAGCATCCCCTGTCTCTTGTTTTGTTTGGTGCACTCTGCTAGACCTGTCTATCTTTTGATGTTACTCTCCCACTTGTAACTCTGTCTCCCTCTTGGTCGCGCCCCTTGGACTTTGCCCTCACGTAAAGTCTTCAAGAAAGTGTCATGTATTTTAATGTGTCCAAACTATTTTATTTGCTTTAATAATTCTTTCTTCATATTTAGTGTTACCGATTTGTTTGTTGTCTTCTTAGTCCATGATTTTCCCCCTATTCTTTCCATGTGTTGTTGTTGTTCGTCCATCACATGATGATGATGACCATTTGTTACATCCACTTTTGAAAATTCAATTTTAGTTATGTCCTTGATTATGAGTTCGTAGATGGCTAATGAGCCCTACTCTAGCTGTAAATGTCCTTGGACAGTTTGGACATGGAATGACGGCTGTAGACGGATCTTGGTCTATCCGTGACTTTCTAGCTGCTCTCCGCTGTTAAGCTGCTGCATTTCTTTTCTTTCCACAAGATGATGCGCTCTTTTTAATTTTAGAACGCCATGTAGATCTATTTTGTGCACGTTCTTCCCATGTATCGTGGTCTATTTCAAAGGCTTTCAGTGAGTTCTTTAACGAGTCCTTGTAGCGCTTCCTTTGGCCACCTTGAGATCGTATACCCTTCTCTAGCTCACCATAGAGAAGTATCTTTGGCAGACGATGGTCTGGCATACGCACCAAATGACCTGCCTAACGAATCTGTGTCTGCATCAGGATCGTGTCAATGCTTGGGATACCAGCTCTATGAAGGACAGTGGTATCTGGAATCGTGTCTTGCCATCTGATGTTCATAACTTGAAAAAGACTTGCACTGGGGATTTTGATTAAAGTGAGGAAGCTCTTTCCATATATCCACATCTCATAGGCATCAATTATGTCTTCTTATTTGTTTATTGTCTATGTTTCTCAGCCATACATTAATATAGAATATAGTATTGGTTTCATATACAAATTCTAAGAACTCCCTATTTCACCTGAAGTGAGAAAGAGCTTTTACATAGGATATTCTTCATGTTGTGAAATTATTCCTACTTAGGGAGCCGCGTAGCGCAGTGGTCAACACACTGGCGTCGCATATGAATGGTCCTGGGTACATTCCCTAGTTGAAGCGGAAATGTTTTTCAGATCGCAACGGCTCCCAGGTCGACCCAGCCTTAAATGGGTACCTGATTAATTAGGGAAGTAAAGACTGCGAGGGAGAGGAGATGGCTACCGCCCTCATTTAAAATGCCTCTGAAATGTGAGATCGGTAACATCTCACACCACTACGGCATTAATAAATTCTATAGGTTACGTTACTTTTTTTATGCCTACAGTCTACAGCCCAGCTTCTGGAAAATACACTATATCTAAACAAACAGAAGGAACACATGTTGTCATTGTAGACAACATTCCATGGCAAGCAATTAGGAAACACTCAGAGCTTTAGATTAACCATAACTTTCTGTGAACATATTCAAATTATCGTCTAAGGGTGTACACCCGTAGAAGGAAAGATGTGTATATTGTATGAGTACAGTTTACATGAATTCTTGTGTACAAAGAGTGGTAATGTGTGTTTGTATAATGTTTGTCAACTGCATGCTTTGAGAACACCCGGCCTCTCTCCTCGGCGCCAGGAAGACAGTTGATTAAACACAGCTGGAATTGGCTTAAGAATGAAACCTTTCAGGAGTGAGATTTCACTGGCTGAACAAGACAGGAAGTTATTGTGTTATTTAAAGTTAACGATGATGGATTTGAGCAATGCCGCATGGAGTTAAATGAACTGCAGTCAAGTGTATCGTGTGAGACAGCGAAAGAAATTAATCAAGAAGTGTGGAGTAATTAGGAATGAGGGTTTTGGAATGATGAATAATTAGAAATGAGGGTTTTGATGGGTTCTGAATGGAGAGAACATGCTATGAATGTTATAAGCGACGTCTATTGTGTTGTTGTTCGTCCATAAGAGTCGGCGATGACCATTTAGCTCAACTTGGAAGATGATAATTATTGCATTGTGTTTAACTGTGATAAATACCTTATGGGTGCCTGTAATTTCCGTACACACACCGGGTATGTGTGAGAGAAGTATATGGTTCATTGAGCGGTTTTTGCCTTTCTTCAAGCACATTTTTGTTCTGCGGCATCATCTATGATGTTCTCTGCAGCTGCTGCACTATTTTTGATTCTACGAGACCAGGTGGGTATGTCTTATCCAAGCCTCTTCCATACATTGTTGTCTATGTTGAAGTGATTCAGTGATGTCTTAAGAATGTTTTTAAAGCGATTAATTTTTTTCCTCCTTCCCTGTAGTTTTCCATTTAGTAGTTTGTTTTATTGGTTAGGCGAAGATCTTTTATTTGGACTGGTTCAGTTCCTGTTAATCTCAAGAATTTTTAATTTATCCTCTTGCTTCCTACTTGAATTTATTGTATAAGCATTTATTGGAAGAAATATTGCACCGTCTCTATATTATTTATGTTTACAAGAAGACCAGTTGGCCCTTGTAGTATGAATATGAATTGTATATGTTTGTGTTGATGAGGATACTTCAATACCTGTAGGGGATGTTCGTTGTTGTTGTAGTTATAGTCATTGTCTCGATTGGTCCGTTCTCAGTGACTTGAGTACACAGTTTGAATGTCTTGACAAAATCGCACTTTTTTGGAGATGCGGTTAATCAAATACGGAAAAACATCGTTTAATCTAGTTTCAAGGCGATTCAATGCCGTTTGAACGGAATAGATCAATTCTCGTTAGTCTCCAAGAATTTTCATTTGGACAGGACAGAATCCAACATATCTGTGCCTTCATCAATATTGTGTGAATGCTTACAGGTTTTATATTCCATTAGTACCTCACGGTCTGGTATTTTATCCCACTAATAGATGTTGAGGACTTCCGGTAGTGACGTCCGTTGATGGAGGGTGTTTCTCTAATCAAGTCTGGGTCACTCCGTCGATCGTTGGATTAATAAACTAACATCAGACCGATTTGTGTAACAGAAGTCAGTTCATTCCAATTCTTTTTTATTCAAACGAATTATTTTGTGACAAACTGTGTATTACAACAATACTTAGAGAAAGTAAAACAACCAATATTCATACTATTCAAGAACTGCACAGAATAGCGTTGAACAGACAGAATTGGAGAGATCTGACCTATGCCCTGTGCGCTAACTTCAGCGCAAAAGGAAAATGAATAGATGTTGATTATGTTACGAAAACAGCTCCGGTAAAAATGGTTGTCTAATAGTGCGTCTTCCGTATATTGTCCATGTTTCACATGGATAATGATGTAATGAAAAGATTACTGCTGCCTAGTAAACTATGTGTTTGGTGGTAGTCGTTACTCCCTTTCTGTCCCATACATCTTTGCGTAGTCTTCCAAATGTGTCACTATATTTCTCTATTCTGTTGTTTACTACAATGTCGTAATTTACAGCTTGTGAAGTAGTGCTGTCCAAAACTATTTACTGTTTGAAACTCTTACTATTTGTTCATGCGTGGATTGAGAAGTGGCTTGTTTGAAGCATTCTTCTTCTTCTTTCGTTCACTTGAAACATGTCTATATCTGTAATTCTGTCTCCTTAATAAAACTCACTGTCTTTTGTAGTTCATACAGTGTCCCATAAAGTTTTGACTTGAAGCATGACTTGAGCTATCTTTGGTAAAGGCGAAGTTATGATAAACATCTACAGATGGTTCCACATGGTGTTGGTAGGTCCTCCCGTGGAATGTCATGGTTATCGAACATTATTTTTTTCATTCGCATATGTCGGTGGAGAGATATAAACTACGGGACAGGGCATTCTGTTTGTTTTGGTACATTATACTAATTGGTGTGATTTGTCGTTCTCAAACTCCTGCAGTTGATCAATATGTGGTCTAGAGAACAATTTCAGCGTTTATAGTTTACAACTGAGCTGCAATATCTGACACTTTCGGAACAACAAAATGAACTTCAGATTCGCATCTGGTTTACTTTTATAAATTGAGTGTGACAGGCAGCAAACCCCACTGTTAAATCATCGTTAGTCGCCTCTCACGACATTTATGCCAGGCATAGTGTTGCTTTTCTTAGATTCCCTTTCGTATCCTGGCAATACACACGCATACTAAAGTAGTTTGTCGGGTCCTGGCAATACACAGTCATACTAAATCAGTTTGAATAAAAACTACTATTTCTACTGGGAGGGGGGATATACACTACTTCAGGGGGCAATGTACGATAGTACAGGGAACAATATACGATATTACATGGGGCAATGTACGATAGTACAGGGAACAATATACGATATTGACAAGAGATATGAAATATAATGGGTTTTTTTTAAAGTTGACCGTGCATGTGGTGATGACACCAGAAGGATCAATATACGATATTAAAAGGTACAGTACACAATAGTAAGGTAACGGTGTGCATCCCATGACAGCAACCTGCCGTCGGCGATGAAGATAACTTCATGTACTAAGCAACTATTATGTGGGGTGTTCAGTTCCCTTCCTTGCTATGTTTACCTTCCCCAACTCATTTGCCACGTACCTATTTACTGCTGGGTCGATTGGAGGAACAAGGCAAGACATCACGATCCGGATTTGTGTGTCCGGAAGTGGTTTCGAACCTGGCACGGTTCTACCTGGTGACAGTAAGCAAGATCACTATCAACGAGGCAACCGAGCTCCTCGGGGTACTACAGGGGGCAATATACAATAGCACAGGTGGCAATGTACGATACTGCAGGGGGCATTAAACAATAGTACAGGGATAAATACACGATAGTACAGGGGGCAATAATACAGGGGTAAATACACGATACTGAAGGAAGTTATACATAATACCACATGGATACCACATAATACACGAGAATACATGGGGATTATACATGATACTACAGGGAGCACTCACTACACGATGCTGCAGGGCAAAATAAGTAAACACAAGGTGGTACATTGTGGAGGTGGGCGGTGTTCAGATATCAAAGAACACATTTACCGAATGCATCACAAAGACAACTGTCAGTACTACCAGTTCATGCGCTGCAGGGAGGGGATTGAATAGCTGTGTGATAAAGGCCGCATGCTCTTGCTGTCTCCACGTCATGTACAGGGTGAGTTTTTTTAATTTACCCCTCCCCGACAGAAAAAAACCCACTTCTTACCAGGGATCGAACTCTTGACCTCACTCGTGTGAGACTAGCGTTCTAACCTCTCGGCCCATCCGCCACACTTTCACAAAGACAAGAGACCGGAAATAGAGACACATTGCCGTTGACCCTGCATGTGGGGATGGCACCAGATATGTACTTATCTATAAAATCATAGCAAGAGGCTGGATATGTTGCGGATATGTTACAGCCGAATATACATGTGGAGATAACATATTATATGAGCGTGTGAACAAGTCGGTACGACTGGGGGAGGTGGGTACTACACTGTCTGGTTGTTCGTCAACGGTAAGGTTGGCTGATGGCATGTATCATGGCATGTAAGACGTTCTATTCACAAATAGTCCGTACGCTTGTGTCGTCTAGACTGCTGATTCTCAACCACATAATAAACGGCACACACGCACACACAAACACTGTAGTTGTATGAGCTGTAACGTGATATACAGGCTGGCTGTTTCTAAGAAATGAATCTGAGTCAAAATCTCACCTCATAAACAACGATTATGAGAATAAATGCAATTAATGAAAACTGGATTATACTGAAGAAAACACCATAAGAAAGATGATTAAACTGGAGATACAACTCTATGAGAGAAGATTATGTTGTTCTTTTAGTACACTTTCTTCTATGTCATCGTGGATCTGTTAGTCTTTTTAGATCTGTTTAATGTTCTTTCTTCTGTCATCGTGGATCTGTTAGTCTTTTTAGATCTGTTTAGTGTTCTTTCTTCTATGTCATCGTGGATCTGTTAGTCTTTTTAGATCTGTTTAATGTTCTTTCTTTCATGTCATCGTGGATCTGTTAGTCTTTTTAGATCTGTTTAGTGTTCTTTCTTCTATGTTTGCGTGGGTCCTCTGTTGTCTTGGATATGTCAGTTTTATTATAGGTTTTCTTTAGCCAAAGGTCAAACGCTGAGGAACCACTCGACCACTAAAGACGTATGCCTTCTCTGTTCCTCACGTAGATTATAGGAACATGTCTTATCTCTCAGTCAATACACTGGAATCAATTGTCCCTCTCCAAAATTGCCGAGTTTTGTTGTATATATACACGCCTGTGTCATTATTTGCTTAGATTTTCTAGGCCTGAACGTTCGGCATTGGTACGCTTGACCTATTTGAATGCTATACATTTGACGCTTCGCTGGCTTGCGAACACATTGAGAAGAACTCTTCTTCAATTCAAGCGTATTATACACATGCATCCTTGAGACTTATGCCTTTATCCCCCTTGTTGGTTTTACATCGGATCTCCTGCTGTAAATATTATACTAATGTGTATCTTTTGTTGGGCGAACGGCATTCTCTTAAACACACAGTGGCATAGGAATATCGTGTATACGACCTCACAATGCTAAGGCTTAGTTTTCACTTGAGATGTACGGAGACCTGTGCTATGTCTTCATGTATTTAATGTACGCAGTTTTGCGGTCTGGTGTTTATCTTTATATATAGCTGGAGAGAATGAAGTGTAGGGGATCAGAACATTGAACCTAGAAATGCTAGCACGATAGCATCATTTCTCTTCCGTGTAGTACAACTAGCATGGAGCGTGACAGATCGGATTTATGAAAGACCTGTTCGCTAAATTAAATTGGACCACATTCGTTACGTGTTTTGATTATTGTTTGGCTTTCTATTGGTCACTATTCATATACTTGGAATGGTATATCACAAATAAATAAGGCGATTCCAAGTATACACTGAATAGTAGCCAACTGAAATCCAAACAATCAAAATACGTAAGGAATGGGGTCCAACTTAATTTAGCGAACACGTCTTCCATAACTTCCGACGGTCTCGCATAGAGTTATAAAGTTTGAAAACAAACATCACCCACCCACAAGTTCCCTTTGTTAAAACTGGGCAGATCACATAATATTTCCATCTTCAGGCTTCGCACATGACACGTCAGACTACAAGCACGTGTCACGTCAGACTACAAGCACGTGTCACGTTAGACCACATACGGTAGACTTCAAACGCGTAGTACGGTAAACTACAAGTACGTGACACCGTACACTACAAGCACATTTCCACAAAATGATGGTTATCGCATGTGCATTACTAGTAACTCAAAGGAGAGCAAAGAATTAGCGATACTGATGACCAACCCGGCATATTATAAGAGGCGACTAAGGATACTTTAGATCTGTTTTTGTTGTCCCATTTCAAAGTGACTTAGACGCCAAGGCTGATGTAAAAATATGTCGGCTAGAACGACTCCCAATATCCCATCCCTGCTGTAAAATATTACAGAGCATATGCCATTATTCAGACTATATTAGTTTTCAAACTCCTTCAAGTTAGCAAGATGTAATCTGAATAACTGCGTTTGGCATGGTTTACATATTTACTGCGATATCTGCGCCTTTCGTCCTGAAACATGGTCCTATCATGGGTTTTGGATCACTTTGAGCTTCTTGAATGGGACACCAAAATCTCCTTAATTGCCTTTTGCGACATGCATGACATATAACATAACAGTGCCAGTATTCCTCTTTCAAGTCCATTTAAGACACAGACAACTACGTCTTTGTAATCTGCAGGAGTTTGAGAACGGATGAAGAATAGGAAGAAATAATCTTCCAGAAATGTATAAACTGAGCCATGCCAGATCTCCACTTTGTAGAAAACAGCGGTAAATCCAGTATACAAAAGAGACATTTCACAGTGAAACTCTTCGAAGCAAGTAAAGATCTTTTAGTGAAAAGTGGATTAATGAAGGCTGCTCATCAACTTGTATAGAGAATAATCGCAGAAGACCTCCAGATTAGAGTTACGTAAAACACAGGTTTATATATCGTTTCAATGGGACACGACGACAGACTATAGCTAAAACTAGTAGGTAATGATGGGCAATGATGAGCACACAAGAAATCATAAAAAATACAATACATAAATCACATTCAACGTTTGGGGTGCAAAGGGAACGCATTGTTCTAGGCGGACCCAGGGTTAGCAGATAACCAAGATCTCAAATGTACCTCCACGCGGTGCACCCTGGAAACAGAAATACAGCAGCTCGAGCTGATTCTGGACAAATCATTTGGGGATCATGTCCGAGAATGTGGAGGTAGCAGATGGAAAGAGATTTGACTGCACAAGAGACAGACAATATCTCCGACACCACCAGCATCACCACATATAGCGACACTGTCGACATACAGTGAAGCTAGTCAGTCCAGTCCGAACATTGGAGGGGCGGCCAATGTGAAATGCACGTAAAGGTAGATGCATGGCGAGAGACGAATAGATTTCATACCGAGTACAATGAAAGGGCAGAACAGCGCTAGAGGGCAGCGCGAACTGCAAATAGAAAGTGAAAAGTCCCTAGGAAAGGGGAACTACAAGCTCCGTCAGCTGCGAGCTTCTAGTTACCTGTGTTCCTTACAGGCAGAAACCCAGATACATTTATTGGCGTTTGGTAAAGCAAGAAGACCTAATCCAACTCTAATGTCGAGCCTTCCTAAACCGGAAATATGCTCGTGAAGAGAAAGGGTTCTGTACCCGATGGGCTTAGGCAAGAAAGGGACAACGATGGTAGTCTTGGCCCAACTCTACTGTCAAGGTTTCCTATACCGGAAGTACACTTGCAGAGAGAAAGGGTTCCGTAACCGATGGGCTCAGGCACAAAAGGGACAACGATTTAGCCCTGGCCCAACACTACTGTCAGGTTTTCCTACACCGGAAATACACTTGAAGAGAGAAAGGTTCAGTACCTGATGGGCTCAGGCGCTATTGGGAAAAGGACGCTCAGCTCTAGAACGCCTTGCTCTCAAACGCGTGGTGTGAGACTCGGACAAGGGGTACACGATGTCGGTAAATGACACCTCGGCTAAGAGGGCGAAAGAACCAGGGTCCAACTCCTCTGTTGAGTTCTTCCCCTTAAGGAACCAGGCTCACGGATGAGAAACGGTTCAGTACCCAATGGGCACAGACACAGCACGTCCAATTACACGAGGCGAGTTCATAGACAGTGGAACACCTCGTGCGAGTCAGACGAGAGCAAAAATCGTATGGGCGAAGAGTCGCCACTACGCTTGCCTGGAGACAGATATAGAGGCTGTCACAGGCTAAGGGTAGCCCACCCGAATTGTCAAGGCATGCCGAAATCGGATGTGCTAGGCCTACAAGGCGCATAACGGTGGCACAACGTAATCACGCTCCCGGCGGAAATCGCACGGATATTCGTGATGGTTACAATGGAGCGAACGCTAAACAAACATTCAACATTTCAACCAAAAGGTCTTTATTAAGATACAAACAAAACATCAAAAGACGACGAATGGAAGAATTATCACAACGTCCAACGGAAATATGGAAATGATATGTCGGAAGTTCAGAAAGTACATAAAAAACGCAAATATATGTGGAAACGAAACGAACAGAATGATGAGTAAATGACGGAACAAAAAGAATAAAGTCAAAGACTGTCCAGATTAGAGCTGCTTTTGCGTGTGTTTGTTGCTATGTAGATAGCTACGTTAGACAGCGACAGAATGGTCAAGCATGCGTAACCTTGGTTAGCTTTGTGTATGGTGCTAGCTAGTTCTCTGGTACAGATGGCTTACTATACTAGTAATATGGTTTCAGACATCCACCGTTCAGTGAACGCGGTAAAAATATTGAACTTTCAGTTATCGACGTCGTAAGTGTCGGACCATTAGCGTAAATAACACAGTGACACAACGCATCTCTATTCTTTGACTACATCCTGCTGGAAATCTAATAGGACCATGATCTTGCTATAAGAGATTTCCGTTGGGGAGTTTGAGAAAGAACGGAAAAAAGAACATATTTTCAATAATACACAACTTTTTCGCCCATGAACTCTTAGTTATAACAAAGCGTATGACTATTACAACATGATGATGATGGAAGATGCCTTATAACAGAACGTATGACTATTACAACATGATGATGATGGAAGATGCCTTATAACAGAACATATGACTATTACAACATGATGATGATGGAAGATGCCTTATAACAGAACGTATGACTATTACATGATGATGATGGAAGATGCCTTATAACAGAACGTATGACTATTACAACATGATGATGATGGACGATGCCTTATAACAGAACGTATGACTATTACAACATGATGATGATGGAAGATGCCTTATAACAGAACGTATGATTATTACAACATGGTGATGATGAAAGATGCCTTATAACAGAACGTATGACTATTACAACATGATGATGATGGAAGATGCCTTATAACAGAACGTATGACTATTACAACATGATGATGATGGAAGATGCCTTATAACAGAACGTATGACTATTACAACATGATGATGATGGAAGATGCCTTATAACAGAACGTATGACTATTACAACATGATGATGATGGACGATGCCTTATAACAGAACGTATGACTATTACAACATGATGATGATGGAAGATGCCTTATAACAGAACGTATGACTATTACAACATGATGATGATGAAAGATGCCTTATAACAGAACGTATGACTATTACAACATGATGATGATGGAAGATGCCTTATAACAGAACGTATGACTATTACAACATGATGATGATGGAAGATGCCTTATAACAGAACGTATGACTATTACAACATGATGATGATGAAAGATGCCTTATAACAGAACGTATGACTATTACAACATGATGATGATGGAAGATGCCTTATAATAGAGCGTATGACTATTACAACATGATGATGATGGAAGATGCCTTATAACAGAACGTATGACTATTACAACATGATGATGATGAAAGATGCCTTATAACAGAACGTATGACTATTACAACATGATGATGATGAAAGATGCCTTATAACAGAACGTATGACTATTACAACATGATGATGATGGAAGATGCCTTATAACAGAGCGTATGACTATTACAACATGATGATGATGGAAGATGCCTTATAACAGAACGTATGACTATTACAACATGATGATGATGGAAGATGCCTTATAACAGAACGTATGACTATTACAACATGATGATGATGAAAGATGCCTTATAACAGAACGTATGACTATTACAACATGATGATGATGGAAGATGCCTTATAACAGAGCGTATGACTATTACAACATGATGATGATGGAAGATGCCTTATAACAGAACGTATGACTATTACAACATGATGATGATGAAAGATGCCTTATAACAGAACGTATGACTATTACAACATGATGATGATGGAAGATGCCTTATAACAGAACGTATGACTATTACAACATGATGATGATGAAAGATGCCTTATAACAGAACGTATGACTATTACAACATGATGATGATGGAAGATGCCTTATAACAGAACGTATGACTATTACAACATGATGATGGAAGATGCCTTATAACAGAACGTATAACTATTACAACATGATGATGATGGAAGATATTGGTCCTAACCATCATCGTATATAGTTACATTCGTGACTACGGGTCATACAGCCAAGATTACACTTGTTGAACATGAGGATGGGCATTCAGTTGACAATAATACAATAACAAAAGCTAACATTATACAAATTAATGAGAATTGCGTTATCACTATAACAATAACTCATTAGTAAAACGTTGAGAGTGCATGGTTTGGAGTACCGCCATACTTCGATTATTTCGATATAGCGAGGCAGTGACCTATTAGAAATTTTCTAATTCAGTGTACATTTGATTTATGGTTGTCTATCTAATATACTTAATCAAAGAAAATTATAATGGTACTTTTAACATGTATTTATTATTAGTATTATATATATATATATATATATATATAGTCTTTTTCTGTCATTACTGTTGGTTGGTTGCTGATCCAGCGGTCCATGGGCTCATGCACTTTGACCTAATGCCATTAAATGGCATTATATTGCTGGGAAGTCTGGGGATTTTTCGGCCCACCCCGGGACAGAGAATAACTATCACACCTCCAGGAAGGTAGGTTTCAATCTATGCACTGCTCCTAGTCACTGTAGCCAAGATAGGGTTCACTGTGCTCATTCCCTGCCACCAATTGACTACTGGTTATGCCGAACTTCTCTATTGCTCCAGGCATGCAATCGAATGTTCAAGTCAAAAGGATTGTCACGTCCTGAGTCACTGTGCCTTTATGATGGGTTTCAGCCATAGGAAAAAACAGTGCTGTCAGTTTCCTCCTCCCCAGTGCTGCACAGTACATCTCTGGCTCCCTCCCAACCACAGAGGGATACATATAAAAAATATTCAGGTAAACAGGAAACACATTTCAACAACAAAATAAAAACATTAATTGTATAGATGACGTGCCATGAAGCTTCTGTCATCCACTAAGGTTTCCTGTTGCATATGTGGTATGTCTAGTGGTCCATTGGTGAGACACACAGACGCAACCACATGAGTGCCATTACTGTTAGGCACCGCAGGATTGAATGCCGATCGGTTTTCGGGTTATCGTACGTTTAGTCGGTTGATCTGCAGTTATGTGGTGACACTTCAGAATGCTGGTAACTCTGTCAATCCACCTTCATCTTGGTCTGCCTCTTGTTATTTCTCATGTTGTATGCTTTTGCTGTTGGACATTATGGATTCATTCTCATTAAGAGACCGAACCATTTCAGTCTATGATTTTAAATAGGCGTTGTTCCAACAGTTCTTGTAATCTCCTCATTTCTCACATGAGGAGATTACAAGATTATAACAGATTCTTCTATAACAGATTATCTTATTTTGTAAGCATTACATTACGTGTAATGTGATGCTTACAAGTGTGATATTTAAGAAGCCGCCTTGCAACGTGCACATTACAATGTATTGGGTTTTACACCGAGATTACAAGAGATTACACCTGGTTTTACACTGAGATTACAAGAGATTACACCGAGTTTGCACCGGGTTTTACATCGAGATTATAAGAGATTACAACGTGTTATACACCGAGAGTACAAGAGATTACACCGGGTTTTACACCGAGATTACAAGAGATTACACCGGGTTTTACACCGAGATTACAAGAGATTACACCGAGATTACAAGAGATTACACCGGGTTTTACACCGAGATTACAAGAGATTACATCGAGATTACACAGGGGTTTACACCGAGATTACAAGAATATAACATATTCTTCTATATCAGATTATCTTATTTTGAGCATCACATTACCTGTAATGTGATGCTTACACGTGTGATATTTAACAAGCCGCATTGCAACTTACACATTACAATGTATTGGGTTTTACACAGAAGACGGATATGTCGGGCCTGTGGTGCAAATAAATCTGCGACACTAAGCATTTCCTTTCTCTGGATTACATCCTGCTGGAAATCTATTTGGACAATTTTTCTGCTACAAGAGAGATCCAGCGGGAGTTTGAGAATAAACACTGAAGAAGAATGTATTGGTTTGAGGTTTCTTCAAGAAAAGAGTTGGACACTCAGTTATAAGATTCGTTATAAACATTTCTGAAACCCCTTACGTAATCACGTTTAATTTGAAGATTTTGCAAATACTTGCGACTTCATCTTTATGTTTAGAACTATTCCATAGCGTTAGACCGATGTGTTACACCCTCCCACATTTTCCAAACCCCCCCCCCCATAAATCTGCTCCTCTTAGATCCAACATCCCGTAATGTAGTTTCAATTGTAAATAGAAGTGAATAAAATATAGATTCTTTTCTGAACGCCTTTGTTTAATGTCATGACATCCGCTCAATGTTCACTCTGTTGTTTCATTCATGTCATATAGTCAACTGTTAAATACTACATGTTTTTCATTAGGGTGTTGAAAGGAGGGAGATATTGTGGCTGTATGATAATGGCCGCATGCGTCATATTGCGAGTGAGATGTCAAAATGGTTTATGAGTACTGTTAACCTGTAGCAATAATTAGCCAACAAGTTTCATAATAGCGTACTCGCAATATTATAAGATTTAAAAAAACAAAAACAATACATACTTATCCTGGGGTATTCTGAACAATGCATACTTATCCAAGGATATTCTGAACAATGCATACTTATCCTAGGATATTCTGAACAATACATACTTATCCTAGGATATTCTGAACAATACATACTTATCCTAGGATATTCTGAACAATACATACGATTTCTTGATGGTTATTCAGTCAGATATCAGGTTACAGCGCCAATAGCTTCAATGAATTGTGTGATTCGCTTCGGGTCATCCACGGAACCCCTGGGGTCTGGATGTAGTGCCGTCTCAGTAGTCCATATTTTCTCCCTCTCTTCTTGGTAGAGCTGACAGGCATGAAGAATGTGTTCTGTAGTCTCTAGGCTCAGTCCACAGTTGCACATGTCTGTCTCGCCATTCTTCAGCTTACATTACAAACTTATCGAAAGTTAATCTGAACAATAGATAATTGTCCTAAGATAATCTGAACAATACATATTTATCCTACTTTATTCTGAACAATACATACTTATCCAAAGTTAATGTGAACAATACATACTTATCCAAAGTTAATCTGAACAATACATACTTATCCAAAGTTAATCTGAACAATGCAAATTTATCCAAAGTTAATCTGAACAATACAAACGTATCCAAAGTTAATCTGAACAATACATACTTATCCTACTTTATTCTGAACAATATATACTTATCCGAAGTTAATTTGAACAATACATACTTATCCAAAGTTAATCTGAACAATGCAAATTTATCCAAAGTTAATCTGAACAATACAAACGTATCCGAAGTTAATCTGAACAATACATACTTATCCTACTTTATTCTGAACAATATATACTTATCCGAAGTTAATCTGAACAATACATACTTATCCAAAGTTAATCTGAACAATACATACTTATCCAAAGTTAATCTGAACAATACATACTTATCCAAAGTTAATCTGAACAATACAAACTTATCCAAAGTTAATCTGAACAATACATACTTATCCAAAGTTAATCTGAACAATACAAACTTATCCAAAGTTAATCTGAACAAAACATACTTATCCTACTTTATTTTGAACAATGCATACTTATCCAAAGGTAATCGGAACAATACATACCTATCCTAAGTTGTTCTGAAATCCTCTACAAGCATTGAAGGGGGCCGAAATGGGAGAAAAAACATAATAGTGACCTTCCTTGCAAGTCTTAATAGCCGAATAATGAGGTTTGGAGTGAAGTTGGCTGTTCAATTCAGTATGTCAGTTCTCCCAAATTCCATGCTGATTTTGGATATTACAGGCTGAAAGGTGCATATATTGCTTCAAGCAGTAGACGATGAGACATCACAACCCATTCTCCGGACTACATGTTGCTAATCAGCAAGAGTGTGAACATTCACATACAAGAAAAACCTACCTCATAACGATGTCTTCAGTTTTATGTATTAATTCCAGAATAGTGTGTTTGTAAACATGTACCTAAGTTGACCTCGCTGAGTAAATTAAAATATTATTTGCGTATGTACTCAAACACTTGCTGGTTTGCTTCTTCTGCGTTCAGGAATCTTTTAATCTCGCTAGATCTTCAGACAAGTTGTCAGGACGAAGCTCACAGTGTTTGCCAGGTCAGAGCGGCTGCCCCAAAGTTTCGTGCCTCAGTTCTGTCCATTGTGGCCATGTCCTATCTCGCAGTTCTTTGTATTCTGGACATTCTTGGAGTATGTGTTTAGGAGTTTGTATGCATGTTCAGCATGGTCATCCATTGCTGGTTAGCAAGATCCACTCCAGAGAACAAAATGCATTGTGTCATGGTTTACAGATTGTCTGAGATATCTGTGCCATTTGATTCGGTACAACCCACTTCAGCATGACTTTTGTCTTCTATTAATTTGTATTGATGAATATAGGTTGAGAGGGCCACTTCAAACTAAGGAAGTTCTCTCACACATGACGGGTGACAGTATTTTTAATCGATGCCCCTCACTGGAGCTCGCTCAGTCAATACACAGATTTATTAACATATCTTTTCTCTTTTTAATTTTCGCTTTATACCCCTTTATGCATTGCAGCGAAGGGATAGAATAGTTCTCCGGGAATGGCTTATTTGTGTGTTTCATAATTATTTGTTTTCGTTGACGCTTTTATTTCTATAATCTATCGTTTTCAAGTTCTGCCCCTGGCTTTGTATCCATTGTGTCTGTATAGTAATGCTATTTTAAGGGACACTGTCTGATGGTAGTCTGGAAGCATGCGAACAACCACTTAATCTGTTGTCTTCTGATGTAATCCAGGATTGGCATTGTGTTTGTTAGTCTTCTGATGTTTTTATTCACCAGTATTTATTTACAAGAGAAATCCTTTGATATTTGTCTGCATACTAATTATTGTGTCTGGAAAAAAAGTTTTACCACTACAGACATTACACCGGATACGACTTTAAAAAAATTATTCAAAAAAATGTCACATGTGAAATGAAGTGTCTGAGGAAAGCTGCAATGGTTACCAAACTAGATAAAATAAGAAATGAAGAAATTAGGAAAAGAGTTGGTATAATATCATGTATCGAACATATGTTTGTTAGCAAGTAAAATGGTTCGGTCACTTTATGAGAATGAAACCAAACCAAATACCAATAAGAGCATATAATACAAGAATATCCGGGCGTAAAGCCAAAGGTAGACCAAGAAAACGGTGGATAGAAAACATTAAGATAACCTTGAACAAACATGGACTAAATGCAACCTTAGCGATACATCTGGCCTTGAAACGACAACTTAAGATACCACCCCTACGCTTAACGGCAAGTGTGAATGCGATCAACAATCATTCACCTGGGGATAGACAATAGGCGACTTTTAAATACCGCCTGTCTTGTGTTCGAGAGTACTGAATCGTCCAAATTCACCCTTAAATAATGTCAAATGTAAGATAAAATAAATCATGTGCAAATGACGTCATATTGATTGTAAAAACCATAATTTGTGTATGTGAGATGTGTCTTGACAAGTAGACTTTTGATCTATATCGCAAATAAGCCAAAATTGAAACTAATGAATGCGTTCTAATGAAAACAATGAATTTATTGGATCTATACCATTTTAAATTTACACACAAAATCTCAATTAAATGCGTTATATATTTGCAAAGATATATGAATTTGAAGTTGGGAAAAGCTGTGAAACGTGCCATAGTTACATTTTGTTCATAGATAGACTCTTGTTATTACCCGAATATTTCCGTACTTTTCAGTAATCAATCTGCTTACAACACATCGCTAATAATTCTTGATTCTTGACTAGAAACTGGCCTCACAACACGTGGGACATTCCCATAAGTGCTCCGCCCTTTGTTCCAGCAGCCATTCGACTCGATGGTGTTTCGAGTTCAATGTCGCCGAAACAGACGTCGACATCAGGGCACAACTCTGACCCTTGCGACAGGTTTCTTTGTTGTTCCGCCCGCCCACGCTGTGCGCGTAATTAGTTCAAGTACAACGTCGGCCTGTCGGAACAACATGGTAACTGTTATCGAAGGTTACAACTACGGGATTGTATAGATGACGTGCCATGAAGCTTCTACAAGAAGATAACCTCAATATATAGGCATGCCATCTACTAAGGTTTTCTGTTCCTTGGTTGGTTTGTCTAGTGAGCCATTAGTGAGACCCACAGGTGCAACCTCATGCGCACATGCTAATAACACATCGCTAATAACACATCGCTAATAACACATCGCTAATAACACATCGCTAATAACACGGCGCTAATAACACAATCACAGTGACCAATTAAGATCCTGGAAGTATCCATGGCAACATTAGTGACGTGATAAGTCAGTTTGACTTGAAAGCTCAAGCTGACTGTGAACTAAACGACAATATCTCAGTTTGGGAAAATTGTTGTGTTTCGGTCTCTGCTGGGTCGATTTAGTGCACGTGAAAATAGACAGTTGCAATTTATTAGTCGCATTTCCCACCCGACCCTTTATGTCTTTTGATTTGTTAGCCTTGTTTTGGTGACTATCTTTGCACTTGATAAATTCCATGTTAGTTATATCAGGACGCATCAAAAATATATATCGAAGTTCAGATAGTTCGAGTTGCAGCAATTTGTGTTTCTCAATCATTTTTCTACAACTTGATTTTAAGTCTTTTAATGGCTTGACATGCATCTTTCAACCAAGGATGCGAATCCATGTTTATCATATGATGAAGGTGAAATAATCCATTTATCTGTGAGGAGGAAACTCTTTAGCAGTCTTTCTGACACGAGCATAGATCCTCGGTTGAGTAACGGATGTGACTCAAAGACATAAGGTTTTCTGTGTCAAAGGCATGGCTGTGAAGTTTATGAGTGCACTTTTAGTACTTGAATACATGGTTTTCTGAGTCAAAGGCAAAGTTTATGGATGCACGTTTAGTACTCGAAGAGAGATTCCAATCAGGAAATTTTCCAGGATCATCACGTCCTGAAAAGAATGCATTATCCTGGGACAACGCGTTCATCATTCCTCCGTAAGATCTGTTGACCATCCGCAGTGATGACACACATATTATTCCCAACGCATATGAAAGAGTACGTTGTCCTGCATCTCTCAGTCATCCATGGAAGACCATTTCACAGAGGATAAAAGTGAGAAATCGAAGCAATGTATGCAGTGACAATGGCTTTTTCACATGTTGTTAGTCCACCCCCCAATTTTCCTTAGTCGGGAAATTCCTGGAAAGAAGACGTCGGTTCTATTATTTGCTCTCTGAACTTGAAGTCCGGGCCCTTGTCACACGAACGGGTTCACATGAGTCTAAATTTCAGGAAATCGTTGTTCGGAACGGTTTAGAATTGCGGCCGTCGAAGACACATACCAATTATGTGTATTTAAAAAAAAAGGATAGGCTGATTGATTTTGATTGATTTCTTCCCACCGAAGACAGATGTGTCGGGTCATTGACGCAAACAAAACAGCGACACAACGTATTTCCTTTCTCTGGACTACATCCCTGAAATCTAATAGGACCATGGTCCTGCTACAAGAGAAATTCAGCTGGAGTTTGAGAATGTACGCTGAAGAAGAAGATTGATTCTTGATAGAAACCAGCAGCACTGCACAAGGAGCATTCCTATAACTGCTCTGCTTGTCATTCCGCCAGCTATCTAAAAGTATATAAACTCAGTGTCCCAGTCAGTTGTTGGTTGGGGGTTCTTGTGGAATTGTCATTGAGGATGCACTTTCTCACTCCGCTCACTCCAATTTCAATAACTCTCTTGAACACATACTCAGCCGAAGACGGATGTGTCGGGCCATTGGCGCAAATAAAACGGCGACACAACGCATTTCCATTCTCAGGACTACATCCTCCTGGAAATCTAATAGGACCATGGTCCTGCTACAAGAGATATCCAGTGGGAGTTTGAGAATGAACGCTGAAGAAGAAGAACACATACATTCATTTTTCCAGCGCCATCTTCATCATTTTTACAGTGTATCCTTGGTTGCTATAATTAATTCAGCCTGATCTCTTCACGTTGCCTTTCGCTATGTCTTTACCGGCCAATGTGTCAGCTCAAATACATCTCTTATGCAGATGTACTCTTGTCTTGTAAGCTGTAGAAGTTAATCAAATTTCTTTATAACAGAGCTCTGACTAAAATAAAATGGGGGGGGCGTGGTTCGGGTAGTCCTGTCACCACTGCCTCCGAGGTGTTTATAACAATTGCATATATTTAATTTTTAATTCTAATTTATACGTTGTTTCAAGACACATTTTTTGTTTAACTTGTGAACCCGCATAAGACTCATGACTGGATTAGATAGATATGATGTCTGAAGTATTAGTCTATGATTGATTGGAAGCAGACTTCAGTCTAGATATACCTTCCACCATTTGATCCCTCACTGAAAAAGAACTGGATTGATTATCGCAGGTGCCAAGTCTATCCATTAACAAGGATGCTCAAAATATCAGCAAGTGACAACATGGTTGTTAACAAGGGGTGTTGGCGTGACAGAACGACTCGAAAATAAAACTGGAGAGTTAAGTTCATCAACTCCATATGACACACAGTTTTGCTAGAGATGTGTATTAGTATCATTCATAAACTAAACTTCGCATAAACATCGAACATAGCTAAAGACATTGATAATTTAAAGTGACACACACAATAACGTATACACATTACACATAATCCAAGCGAGTAGGATAATGACAGACCGGTTGATAAAAGGTTGGGGGTGCAAGCTCTCCCCTCCCTAGGAAATTACACATGACATTTATTACAAGGAAACAAGAAAACAATTAGACATGATATTTAGTACATAAAAGCAAGCAAAAAGAATTGGACATGACATTTGTTATAAGGAAACAAGCAAAAAATTAGACATGATATTTAGTACATGGAAACAAGCAAAAAAATCGACATGATATTTGGTACATAAAAGCAAGCAAAAAGAATTGGACATGACATTTGTTATAAGGAAACAAGCAAAAAATTAGACATGATATTTAGTACATGGAAACAAGCAAAAAAATCGACATGATATTTGGTACATAAAAGCAAGCAAAAAGAATTAGACATGACATTTAAAACAATGAAGCAAAAGCAAGCAATCGCTTGAAACACATTTCCTCCTTCTGCGGGACTTTCTAAAAAATATGAATACCCCCATAAAAAGGAGGTGCGGATCTCTGTTTGAGATGGTTAACTCCTCTTTGTTAACGAGTACCTATATACGGACCTGGTCTCACATTTCTCTTAGCTTTCTTTATAAAGTACACACTTTCATCCATATTTGACTCGAATAAAGGCAGATTCTTTCATTCCAGATGACTTCGCCTATATCTGTTCTCTATTTTGTCTCCGTTTTTCTCTATATTCCGCACTGCCTATTTCTCTTGCCACAGGGGCTCTACTTGAAAACTGTGTGTGGGGAAACGGGTTTCCATCATTCTCAGTGTGTGTTCCAGCCATTTCCAGCTGTTTAATTCCCTTGTTCATATTATTGCCAGGTCATCAACTAATTTCAATGCTCGATATTCTTTGGTCCCAGCTAACTTGAAAGAGTTCTTCTAAGGAATATTATGCTGATTCGTAAGTGGCTGCTACTTTAAGTAAATGCATTAGATAACATGAGTAAATATGGGCTATGTAGAAGGAGCAACGCTACACATGCAGAAAGTAATTTGTTTGGATGATTAGCGCTACACATGTATAAAGTAGGTTGTTTAGAAGGATTAACGCTACACATGTATAAAGTAGGTTGTTTAGAAGGATTAACGCTACACATGAAGAAAGTAGGTTGTTTAGAAGGATTAACGCTACACATGTATAAAGTAGGTTGTTTAGAAGGATTAACGCTACACATGAAGAAAGTAGGTTGTTTAGAAGGATTAACGCTACACATGTATAAAGTAGGTTGTTTAGAAGGATTAACGCTACACATGAAGAAAGTAGGTTGTTTAGAAGGATTAACGCTACACATGTATAAAGTAGGTTGTTTAGAAGGATTAACGCTACACATGTATAAAGTAGGTTGTTTAGAAGGATTAACGCTACACATGTATAAAGTAGGTTGTTTAAAAGGATTAACGCTACACATGTATAAAGTAGGTTGTTTAGAAGGATTAACGATACACATGAAGAAAGTAGGTTGTTTAGAAGGATTAACGCTACACATGTATAAAGTAGGTTGTTTAGAAGGATTAACGCTACACATGAAGAAAGTAGTTTGTTTAGAAGGATTAACGCTACACATGAAGAAAGTAGGTTGTTTAGAAGGATTAACGCTACACACGTATAAAGTAGGTTGTGTGGACAATTAACGCTACACATGAAGAAAGTAGGTTGTTTAGAAGGATTAACGCTACACACGTATAAAGTAGGTTGTGTGGACAATTAACGATACACATGCAGAAAGTAGGTTATTTGGAAGGACTAACACTGCACATGCACAACGTATCTTTAAAACCATTTAGCTTTGAAGATAATTAGAAACAAGGAGTTAGAAAAAATACTGTGATTAACCAACTTTCACCATTACCACTCCACCCAAAGATCAAGATGGAAATAAAAAGACATAATATCTACAATTTTTATACCAACACTCTGCTACCAATGTCAAACATGGCCCTTAATAGCCTCGCAGCAGAGGAAAATCAATACTTGTGTGAAAAGAGTTATCTGAGAAAAGCAGCAATGTTTGCTAAACTAGATACAATAAGAAATGAAGACATTAGAGAAAGAGTTGGCACAATATCATGTATTGAACATATTGAAAGACGGCAAATAAAATGGCTCGGTCACCTTATGAGAATGAAACCAAACCAAATACATAAACAATATGAGCATATAACAAAAGAATATCCGGACATAAAACCAAAGGTAGGCCAATAAAACGTTGGATAGATAACATCAAGATAACCTTGAACAAACATGGACTTAATGTAACCAAGGCCACACAACTGGCCTTGGAACAACAGCTGAAGTTCTCACTCCTATGCTTAACGGCAAGTGTGGATACTATGAACTATCATTCACCTGGGTATAGACAATAGTTTTGAAGACAACTCCAATAGGTGGTCGTTTACCAGGAAACATGCTATATTGTCCTGAACGATTCAGATATGAATCATTGCTGTTTCTAACTACAGAAAAAATATATTTATACTATGAAACTTTCAGTTTTCTCATGAAACCTGACAGAAATATATCTATACTAGGAAACTTGCAGTTTTCTTAAATCTGACAATAAAATATATTTATATCATGAAACTTGCAGTTTTAGCATGAAACCTGACAGAAATATATCTATACCATGAGATTTAAATGTTGTTATGAAACCAGGATCTGTTTACTTGCTGCAGGTTTCGTGTACGTGAGGTCAAGAAAAAGATAACATGGACAGGAAGCCATGAGGATGAAAGTATTCAAGAATAATTCTAGGGAAAGAAATTTACTGGTGGTAATTAAGGAAAAGGGCTAATGTAAACATACGAGAGACAAAGATGAGAATATTAAGTGAAGGCAGGCTACATACACAGCGCGGTAAAGCAATCGTCCATCCAATTTCTAATTAGCCATGGGCTCTATTTTGTATATCTAGATATTTCTAGTGCAAGCCCCAAATGTGAAAATTAGATCTCTAAAATATAAACATTGTTTTTCTAGACATCTAGAGTATAAACATGTTTTTTTCTAGACCTCTAGAGTATAAACATTGTTTATCTAAACCTATACGGTATGGTCATTGATTTGCTTCTTCTTCTTCCTAGTTGATATATATATAAACACGTATTTTGTTTACTAACTCAGCTAGTGTTATACAGCTCCATTTAAAAAAAAGTAAAATTTAATTGGTCACTTCGCACACCGGACACGTCCATAGGGCTCCGATCTCCGCTTCAGTAAATCTCTCAGGGAATAACGGCTGATGGTTCCGGTTCTATGTTGTTTCACTAATCTTTTTGAAATCTTTGTCAGCGGTTCTCTTCGGGCCACGCCCATCCTCACTCCCAATTCTTCTATTCTTGATATTGACTCATGCTTAATCGTCTCAAAATCCTATGATCGTAAAATATATATGGTTCTTTGTTGATCTCGATCGCCAGGAACTATGTGTAATATAACTTTTGTATAACTTAATGTGGATGTTTATGCATCAATCAATCAATCAATAAACCCATAACCCTTCAGGGTCGTAGGGGTACCACATTGGATGCTTCAGCACACAGAGTCCTCCAGCGAATTCTATCCTCAGCGATGCGGATGAGTGTGGAAATATCTAGCCCTGTCCATTCCTTGATGTTGTCTGTCCATGTCTTTATATGTCCTCCTCTGCCTCTTCCACCCTCGACAGTTCCCTGCAGTATTGTTTTTGACAAGGAATCGTGCCTGCATACATGTCCGAACCATGCTAGTTTTTCGTCGTTTCACTATTGAAAGCAATGGCTCCTGGACACCTGCAAACATCTCTACTTTATTTCTTACGTACACATTGGTCTTATGTTCCCTATAGGAAATTCGTAGAATTCTTCTGTAGCATTTATACAGTTTATACATAACTTTATACAGAACAGAGAATTTTCTACGTCTCAATGCTTTAGGAATCCTAATATTCAGAGCGATACAAACATACTGGTTTAGATGAAGTGCTGTTTCGACAGTAAATTCTTCGATTAATAACAGTCCTAAATTCGCGAGGAGTTCAGAACATTAATATTGAAAACTAAGTTCTGGAGAGGATATGTAAGTCTGAAACACGACATATGTAGTTACTGATCGTATTTAAAGACCATATCGCTAAATGGCATAAGAATCAGATACCAACATCCTTTCAACAGAGAACACACGCACGCACACATATTGCTGATGAAATATACATACAGTGCTGATGTAGCACACATACAGTGCTGATGTAGCACACATACACTGCTGATGTAGCACACATACACTGCTGATGTAGCACACATACACTGCTGATGTAGCACACATACACTGCTTGATTAAACAGAAACACTTCTATTGTACTACACGCACTGCTCCCACTGCTCCATTCGGATGGAGCAGTCATTGCTGATGGAGCACTGTTACTACTGATGGAGAACGGTCAGTGCTGATGAAGCATATTCTCTCTTTCTTATAGATTTATAGACCAACACATCCTGACTTCAATACTGTGGGTGTGTGTATATTTATACTTTTGGCATATATGATATATATATATATATATATATATATTGCTGTGTGTGTGTGTGTGTGTGTCGTTTTTCAATTGGCTATAAACAAGAGAGTTGTCGCTTGAATAATACATTCAGACTAATCGTGGCGTGTTTTACCAGAATTATAACTTGGGCTTTGTAATATTTAGCATAGTTTTCTGACCCGTGACACTTGGGTAACCGGAACAGAGAAATGCGACACTTTGATAGAACAGTGGTTCTCTGCATGGGTTACATAGCCCACTTAGGGCACATATATTTCTTGGAGGAAGACCACGGAAAAAAATTGAAATCGATTTCCCACAGGCCCTTCGAGCAAGCCACAGGAAGTTGACTGAATATTTATAGAAATATATAATAACTCACCCTGTAGTGTCACGCGTATTCTTAAGGCTCCAAGAGGACCATGTGTCATAAAAGGTTGAGAAGCATCTTGTTAGAGTGCATTAATCCTTTCATTAGTGCACGTAGATAAACGTATCCAAGGCGCAACACGCTTAGGAGATTGAGTTTCAAGTGGTTGGTTAGTCACACAAGCAGGAGCGCAAGTTTATTCTTGATAGTATAGTTTTAGAATAGTACTATCCCAATAGCAATATCCCCTAGCTCTGCTAGAAAGTGCCTTGGTGTCGCATCAGATCGCTATTTTCGCACCAGCACGTGTCATGTTGTGCTTAATTACTGTATAGGTGGGCACATAGTGTACGGTGAATATAGACACGTAACTGTATGTGCATCTAATCTAGCAGTTTCTTATTGTGCTGCTAGTTTAGTGACGTGACCTTATATGCAGTCAGTGACGTGACCGAACTTTATGTGCATCTAATCTAGCAGTTTCTTATTGTGCTGCTAGTTTTGTGACGTGACCGTATATGCAGTCAGTGACGTGACCGAACTTTATTAGCATCTACTCTAGCAGTTTCTTATTGTGCTGCTAGTTTAGTGACGTGCCCTTATATGCAGTAAGTGACGTGACCGAACTTTATGTGCAGTCAATGACGTGACCGACCTTTATATGTATCTAATCTAGCAGTTTCTTATTGTGCTGCTAGTTTAGTGACGTGACCTTATTTGCAGTCAGTGAAGTGACCGAACTTTATTAGCATATAATCTATTAGTTTCTTATTCTGTTGCTAGTTTAGGGACGACCTAATGGTCGGCTGGAATAAGCCTGATCTCCACGTCATGGAGCTGGCCTCAATGAGCCGTGCATCTAATCTAGTGGTATTAGCTTGTTTTGCAGCAAATTTAGTGACGCAAACTAATGTGCAGCGAAACGTGATCTAACGTTAACTAAAGTAGTGACGCAACGTGATGTGCAGCGAATGCTGTGACATAATCTAACGTTAACTAAAGTAGTGACGCAGCGTAATGTGCAATGAATGCTGTGACGTGATCTAATCTAGTGACGCAACAGAATATGCCGGGAATGTAGCGCCGTGACCTAATGCGTAGCAAATATAACGATGTGAACTTATTTTCAGCTAAGGTAACACGACCAAATTTTGCTATAATATAATGGTATTGTGTGTGTGTGTGTGTGTGTGTGTGTGTGTGTGTGTGTGTGTGCGTGCGTGCGTGCGTGTGTGATGTTTCAACAATGTGCATTTGCTAGGCCTCCTTTACATATAGTGAATGTTCAGTAAAAGTGGTAGCAATCACTGACGAAGCAACATTCAGTGAATGTTCAGTAAAAATGGTAGCCATCACTGACGAAACAACATTCAGTGAATGTTCAGTAAAAGTGGTAGCCATCACTGACGAAACAACATTCAGTGAATGCTCATCAGAAGTGGTATCGACCACTCACACACAACATTCAGGTAATGCGTGAACGGTTACCACAGATGGCACAACCCGTGTGCTCACTGTCTCAATGTCTTATCAGTGACCAATCAGACAAACCACTGTGCAACAGTACATGTAGGTAACATGCGCATAAGGTCAAACTGTCCTATTACATTTCATACAATTACAGTTATGGTTTTACACCTCTGAGTAGGAGGGCTCGCGACAAAGCGTTTCTAACGTCTGAGAGTTTAATCCTTCTGTTTATGAAATATGGCTCTGCAGGAACCCCCCCCCCCCTTATTTCTACAAAATTATACTTGATCTATGCTACTCATGTACCGTGGTTGAAACAACCATACACATAACACAGCACTTGCAGATGGAGATCGGATAGTATTTTGTTCCCTCTACTTCAATCGGAAAATTAAACACTAGCACAATGCAATTGGATGAACCAAATGATGGCAATATATATTTCAGTTACGAAGACAACATGCAATTTGATGACTTTGTGTCTGCAGACATAGAAAGCTCGAAGTAATCTATCACAGAGAATATCTTTAAAAATATAGAAGAAATACCAGGACTCAAGATCAATGGGAAAATAATAAACAACCTTAGATATGCAGATGGCACTGTTCTTTTGGCAGAAAGTGAACACGAACTACAAAGACTAATAGATCAAGTCAATAAATCAAGTAATGAATATGGACTGGATATAAATATTAAAAAAACAAAAACCATGATAATCAGCAAAGACACAGAAGAACAGGAGGTAAACATAAACATACAGGGAGAGAAACTACAACAAGTAAAACAGTATCAATATCTTGGACACATAGTCACAAATGATGGCAGATGTGAAACAGAAGTTAAAAGGAGAATAGGGATGGCTAAAAGTACCTTCAATGACATGAGGAAATTATTAATATCTAAACAAATTACAAACAAGTTAAAAATGAGAATTATAAAATGCTACATCTATTCCATATTAATGTATGGCTCAAAAACATGGACACTAAATAAACAATTAGAAGACAAAATTGATGCCTTTGAGATGTGGGTATATAGACGAATAGGGAGAACATCATGGAAAGAGAAGAAAACAAATAAAGAGGTGCTAAAGACACTTAATATGAAGAAAGAACTACTAAGAGAAATCAAGATCAGGCAAATAAAATACTTTGGACACATTAAAAGACATGACACCCTATTGAAGACCTTACTTGAGGGTAAAGTCAAAGGGAAGCGAGCAAGAGGTAGGCAGAGATACAAGTGGGAGAGTAACATCACACGATGGACAGGTTACAGTCTAGCAGAGTGCACCACCAAGACAAGAGACAGGAGATGTTGGAGATACGTTGCAGCCAACCTTCGTTGCGGAGACGGCGATTGATGATAATGATGAATCTTTCACAATGACATCATCTTCATCAAGTGCCGTCTCCGCAACGAAGGTTGGCTGCAACGGATCTTCAACATCCCCTGTCTCTTGTCTTGGGGGTGCACTCTACTAGACTAACCTGTCCATCGTGTGATGTTACTCTCTCTCCCACTTGTATCTCTGCCTACCTCTTGCTCGCTTCCTTTTGATTTTACCTTCAGATAAGGTCTTCAATAAGGTCTTTTAATGTGTCCAAAATATTTTATTTACCTGATCTTTATTTCTCTTAGTAGTTCTTTCTTCTTATCAAATGTTTTAGCACTTCTTTATTTGTTTTCTTCTCTTTCCAAAATGTTCTCCCTATGACACGCATTGTCGTATCTGAATTCTCATTCACGAACCAACCAGTAAGAGCGGTAATTTCCTTTGAGCGGATAGGTTTGTACGTTCCAGATGGCACTTTGTACGTTCCAGATGGTACTTTGTACGTTCCAGATGATACTTTGTACGTTCCAGATGGTACTTTGTACGTTCCAGATAGTACTTTTTTTTAGTAAACTTATTAGTAAACTCCATCTACATCTCTATTGTTACCTGTGGCCCCTGTATGACATTTGACATTCCACCGCGCAAGCACTCCTATGGGTCTGCTCAAGGAATGTAGTCAATCATTTAATGTCGCAGTGCCCGATAACAAATTATCGCAAACAGCGTAGTTCTGTAATTTGTGTTGACGCCACGAACATGTTCGTTGACGCCCGAACATTGTTTGTTTAAGCAATAATTTCTTTCTAACACACCAAGACACCAACGATAGCGCACATACTTTATAGCACAGGCAACATTATTCCACACATTTTCTTATTATGTTCTATCGAATAATATTGTTAAGTATTTTACAAATAATATGTAACATTTCTCATGTTCTTGTTTAAAAAGCAAACACCTTATTACTTCTGTATTCTTGGTTTCTTATTGTTGTTTTTTTTATTGGTGCTTGGGATCCTGTTGAGCAGTGGTTCAGCCATTTGTGTTATTGTCATGAGGTCACATAATCTCTACCTGACTCACAGGTTTAGAAACGTTGTCAGAAGGTAGTAGACTTCTATACCTGACACACAGGTTTAGAAACGTCAGAAAGTCGTAGATTTTCTACCTGACTCCCAGGTTTAGAAACGTTGTCAGAAGGTCGTAGATTCTACACCTGACTCCCAGGTTTAGAAACGTTGTCAGAAGGTCGCAACTCTGTACCTGTCTCCCAGGTTTAGAAAAGTTGTCAGAAGGTCGCAACTCTCTACCTGTCTCCCAGGTTTAGAAACGTATTTTTTCGAGGCCACTAGTGGTTTTCATTCGACCTGAAGATGTACATTCTGTGTATAGTACTCTCAACAGACGGCGTGCATCTACTTTGTGAGAGAAGCGGACTATGTATGGAAAAACCCAAGCACAACAGAGTTAATTCTCTACATCTTGTATCTTTATTCTTTATTTTTTACCACTTTTTGAGGCATACGGATTTGGAGAGTGACAGTGGGAATGACGAAAAGATAGAGGACGACATCTTGAGATAGTATTAGATACTCTAGCGATAGTATTTACGTAAATACATAGTGCAGGCAAAAAACACAAGATGCTGTACATGTCATACTGTACATGGACAACATAGATTTACTGTACATGCCATACTGTACATAGACTTACTGTACATGCCATACTGTACATAGACTTACTGTACATAGACTTACTGTACATGCCATACTGTACATAGACTGACAACATAGACTTACTGTACATGCCATACTTTACATATACGGACAACATAGATTTACTGTACATAGACAGTCAACATAGACTTACTGTACATGCTATACTTTATATAGACGGACAACATAGATTTACTGTACATGCCATACTGTACATAGACAGTCAACATAGACTTACTGTACATGCTATACTGTACATAGTCGGACAACATAGACTTACTGTACATGCCATACTGTACATAGACGGACAACATAGATTTACTGTACATGCCATACTTTATATAGACGGACAACATAGATTTACTGTACATGTCATACTGTACATAGACGGACAACATAGATTTACTGTACATGCCATACTGTACATAGACGGACAACATAGATTTACTGTACATGCTATACTGTACATAGACGGACAACATAGATTTACTGTACATGCTATACTGTACATAGACGGACAACATAGATTTACTGTACATGCCATACTGTACATAGACGGACAACATAGATTTACTGTACATGCTATACTGTACATAGACGGACAACATAGATTTACTGTACATGCCATACTGTACATAGACGGACGACATAGATTTACTGTACATGCCATACTTTACATAGACGGACAACATAGATTTACTGTACATGCCATACTGTACATAGACGGACAACATAGACTTACTGTACATGCCATACTGTGCATAGAGAACATAGACCTACTGTACATGACATACCATACATAAACGGACAATATATTAGATAATATTTAACAGCGTGGCATGTTGAAAAGTCAACAAAGTGAAACTGTACAATAACATGCTTTAGTAAGCCGTATTTTACGATTACCAACGGCATAACTTATTGATCAGCGTGCCGTCATAACCATCCCTTCAAGATTTCATCATTCAATGATCAAGAGATTGCAGTAGAAATAGAACCTGTGAAATTCAATGATCGAGAGATTGCAGTAAAACTAGAACATGTTCTTCTTCTTCTGCGTTCGATCTCAAACTCCTGCAGATTAGCAGGATGTAGTCAGGAGAACGGAATGCATTGTGTCATGGTTTACAGCATTGCTGAGATATCTGCGCCTTTCGGCCGGACACATCCGACTTCAGCATGGCTGTGGGTCACTGACCCTATATGGGATGGGGCAGCCAACTCCATCCCATAACCTCCTTAGTCGCCTTTTACGATATGCGTGGAAGGTAAATAGTGTTGCTATTCTTTGCTCCCCTTTCGGGCCCCGGCAATACACGGGTGTAGAACATGTTAAATTCAATGATCGAAAGATTGCAGTAAAACTAGAACATGTTAAATTCAATGATCGACAGATTGCAGTAAAACTAGAACCTGTGAAATTCAATGATCGATACATTGCAGTAAAACTAGAACATGTTAAATTCAATGATCGAAAGATTGCAGTAAAACTAGAACCTGTGAAATTCAATGATCGAGAGACTGCAGTAAAACTAGAACCTGTGAAATTCAATGATCGAGAGACTGCAGTAAAACTCTAGAACAGTTTTTTTTCCAACATTTTTTCTGCAAGGCCCCACCTAAGTCTTTCTAAATTTCGGTTGCCCACCTCTGTAACATATACGTATTTTTTATATTCCAAAATTGAATTATTCTGTAAATGAAGCCTAATTTCAACTTGTTCGAATCCCCCCCCCCTGAAAATTCAGATTGCCCCCCCCCCCCCTGTGTTGGTGTCGGCCTTAAGGGCGGAAAACACTTCTCTAGAGCGAGAGATATCAGTAAAACAGTACACCATATTAAATTCAATGATCGAAAGATTACAGTAAACCCCTAGAACATGTTAAATTCAATGATCGAATGATTACAGTAAACCCCTAGAACATGTTAAATGATCGAGAGATTGCAGTAAAACTCTATGGACGCAAAATTTGTAGAACACACAAAAACGATTACAATGCAGTATTTCGCTGAACTAATATACTGAATTGACGTTTCAACTAAAAAAAAAGTATATAAAAAAGATACTGTCTTATTCACAAATCTGCCATTTATTATTAGTTCTTTCTGTGAAGACGTCTGTCTGTTTTTGTTTTCCGTTCTGTGTTTTGTTTGCCCATATCTAAATACAAACTTTTTGGTCCAAAGGTTAATTTTGTTCAATGAAAAATCAACATTTAAAACTATGTTGTTTTTACATCGATTTGCTAGAAGATTTAATACAAATGTCCTAGGTTGGGTAGAACTAGAAAACAGTTGCGCAGGTGAACTGAAAGATTGATCCTGGGCCTCCCGACTAGGAAGTAAATGTACTAATCACTGAGCCATCGTTGTACAAATTCCACCTTTGATCAGAATGTGTAAAACAGCATGGATACACAACATAAAAAGCGATGCATTAAAAAAAAACATGCCAGGTGATTCATACTCAAAATATGTTGACTAAAAGATGGCACTACATATATTTTTTTAACCGGTACAATTATGCTGTCTTTCCAAAAAAAAAAAAGTATAGTTTGTTTCAAATTTTTTTTAAAATGTGTTATTGCAATTCTCTGGGTCTCGTGTTAATTTTATTTTTAACCGTGAGTTGTGGTTCCCGTGTGTCTGTTCATATGGAAGGAGGCACATAGAGTTGAAATTGTTATTTTTTGCCAGTTTCACCTGCCAAGTAGTCATTTTAGACAAATGTAAGAGTTCTGTATATTGTAATATTGTCTAAACAGATTCTTGGGACTTGCAGATAAAAAGTTAATAGTCAACATTATTCACAATGCTCATGCAATATTAAGAGCCACCGCCCCCCCCCCCCGGCCCACCCCTTATCAAACAAAATATATAATAAAAATTCGATAAACCCACTTCCTCATTTCACACCCACTTCCCCATGCATTTCGTCGGGGGTGAGAAAAATATAACCCGCGAGGAAAATGCGGCTCGCCAAGTCATTTTTGTCGGCCACGCCAGACTGATGTAAAAATACTATGTGCAATGGCCCCGAGCTCAGAAAATATTACATGGAACCCTGAGGGACTAATAAAAGGCTATTTGACCTCACAACACACGAGGAAGACGTAGTCTTTTCCTCCGACCTGAAGAGGCTGCTCACCTCTGCTATATACATTTTGCAACGAGAGATAAAAGCACACCATTTCAACTTCAAACCCAGCAAGTACCACTTATGAAAGCCATAGACAGAATCCCATCACAGCACACTGCAGAGTGCCAGTTGTGTATACATCATCATGAAACCTTTGACCACCACCTCTTCAAATGTCAAGTGATGAATGATATCAGGAATATCTTCCTCCAAAACTAGATAAACAGAGCGCACTTTATGGAACAAAGTAAAAACTGACACACATGTAGATATCGCAAAACTGCATTAGTCTGAAGGGCAAAATTCCAGGAACTGTTGGATAACCAAAGAAAGAAAATCACTTGACAGAATTGGTAGAAAGTCAGTTTCTCTGTCGTACCGGGTCTCGATTAAGTCATCGCAAGAAACTGATTTTCTTCCGGAGATCATCATCAGGTAGCATATCCTGGACAGGATGTAACAGTCATCATAGCCTTTCGAAACTTCTGTCGAACTAGTCTTCCTGCTTCTGTCATTGTCATGTTAAGGTGGTCTTTGATGTCTTGCGTCTACCTTCTTCTTGGTCTGCCTCTTGTTCGTCAACCTGGCATCATCCCCTCCATTATGATCTTTTCTATGCTGTTGTGGCATTTGAAATTGCCAAAATATTGTAGTTTTTTGGAAAGAACTAAGCTGGTTAGCCAGTTCTCACGTACATTAATTTCTCTCAGTATGGTTACACTGGTGATCTTTTTGGTCCATGGTATTCAAAAAATTAAGTACGACCTAATCGTTACGTGTTTTAATTATTGTTTGCAATTTATATGGTTACTATTTATATCTTTTGAATCGCAAGCCAAAAATAGCCAAGGCGATTCCAAGTATATAAATAGCAACCAACTAAATGGTAAACAATAATAAACACACGTAACGAACTTGGTCCTAATTAATTCAGCTAGGAGGCATGTAATGTCGAGAGCCCGGAGTATACTGTCGATAGACAATATACAACACTGAAGAAAAATCGAAGGGATGAACGTTTGATAATAATGAACTTGTTTTTAAAGTCACATAAAGCTTTGTTTTGGTTACATCAACGTATGTCCAGAATGGCTTGGTTCGCCCTTGTGTTGCCGGGGCCCGACATGGGAACAAAGTGACACATACACTTTGTTGAAGTCAGATGTGTTGTGCCGAAAGGGGAGTAAAGTGACACATAACTCTTGCTGAAGTCAGATGTGTTGTGCCGATAAGCGAATATATCGCAGTCACACTGTAAACCATAATACAACGGATTTCTTTTTCTAAACTATATCCTGTTAATCTGCCAGAGCTTAAAATAAAAACAGAAGATTATCACTAATTGGTCCACCCTTTGAGTGTATGTGTGGTTTCTGATGGGCGTGTCCTCATGTGTGCGAAATTTGGGCCAATAGCATTACATAATAATGACTTTGCTAAACTGAAGCTAATTATGTGTTTATTGTTTTCTTGTCCTTCAACCTTATAGCTCATGAACTAGAATAGTAGGTCTGAAAATACGCCAATTTAACCCTTGGAGCCACATCGTTTTGAGTGAAGTCCCCGAGAAAAAAAAATGTCGTACAGAAAACCTGTTTACATGTAAGTGTAAGGCGATTCGGTACCGCTAGAACGGACCTCGTTCAATTCCAGTCAGCCATAAGATATTTTTTTCATTTATCCTCATACTTCGTACTTGAATTTAAGAATAAAAAAGGAAATTCGAGTAGGGAAGAGAACTTCGGATGTCTAGATAGAGAGTACATAAAGGAGAACATCATGGAAAGAAGAAAACAAATAAAGAGGTGCTAAAGACACTTAATATGAGGAATGAACTACTAAGAGAAATAAAGATCAGGCAAATAAAATATTTTTGTCACATTAAAAGACATGACACCTTATTGAAGGCCTTACTTGAGGGCAAAGTCACAGGGGTAGGCAGCAAGTGGGATACAAGTGGGAGAGTAAAATCACACGATGGACAGGTTACAGTCTAGCAGAATGCACCACCAAGACAAGAGACAGGGGATGTTGGAGATCCGTTGCAGCCAACCTTGCTTGCGGAGATGGCACTTAATGATGATGAAAGATAACTGTGGATGATATCTAAATGAGACAGAATAATAAAGACTCGATGAAAGCTGACACTTTTTAAAAACTTCTCACCAGAAACCAAGCGAGAGAATGACATCAAAAATGTCTATGAGCTCCAAAGGTTGGAGAACCACTGAACTAGACTTCCAGACAATTCATATCTTCGTAGCATAAAGTACGTACATGTGTACACGCGCACTTACGCATCCATAAATACGTACACACACATATGTTATGTAGACACACGAACGCATTGTGATGTGTAACTGCATCGCATTCGCCGTACATTTCAAATTGGTAGCTCACTGGTCGTATGTGGTCCCCGAAAGCCTTTTCTGTGGCCCACGACGCACTTAAAAGATACGGCGACCTCTGTTACCAATCAGATATATATTCTCTTCGCAGATCTGAAATATAACTATAATATAATGATCCCCCGACGAAGACAGATGTGTCGGGTCATTGGCGCAAATAAAACGGCGACACAACGCATTTCAATTCTCTGGACTACATCCTGTTGGATATCTAGTAGGAGCATTATCCTGATACAAGTGAGATTCAGCGGGAATTTGAGAATGAACGTTGAAGATGAAGAAGAACAATGATGCAAGACTACATTGAGTGTGAAACATGAAACGTAAGTCACAATTAAGAAGTTCCCACTCTGACTATCCTATATTACCCATTTAAAAAAAAGTCACATCAATTATCAGAAAATTACAAAATATTAATCTCAGAAAATGTACTTCAATTAAATACAAATACAATAACTTGTATCTCAAGAAATCTTAAAGAATTGTCAGTTAAAGAACATCCTTTCGTCTTTCTCTTTGTTCTGTATCAATTCCTACATATTACCAACATGTAGTCTGGGGTCCAGCTCTGTGACGAAGTGATACAGAGTGCGTCTGTGACGGCCAAGGTAACGTGTTCGATCCCCGCCAACGGCATTTGTGCATCAGGACCGTTCAGAAAGCAATGTCAAATTGATGGACGTTTTTCTATTGCTTATAAAATCGCCACAGCCAACAAATTCTAGGTTAATAGCTACGTCCTGAATTGGGTATGCTACCAATTTAGTCTGGAGAACGGAATGTGTTGTGTCTTTTATATCTTTTCTGCAATTTCTCCATTCTTCGGCCTGACACATCCGACTTCAGCACGACTTCTGGATAAATTTGACCCTATATGGGATGGAACATCCAACTCCACATCATAACCTCATTAGTCAACTCTTACGATCTTCCTCTCACTATAATGCCATACTTTCCTCACACACAGTTAGAAACTGGAATTGGATGTTGCCAAACGTCTGTATTAGACAAGGAGAAAACTACATGCACCGACCGTTGCAGTCCGATGAATGCCATGATGAGTGTTTTTAAAATAAAATAAAATAATCCTCATGTCTTCTATCTATTCATGGCGTCACATGATTGAATGACAATCGGGTTTCAGGCTATGGCGCGTGTGGTTGCTTGATATGCAATACTATTTTATAAAGTACACTCAAGCCTTTTGGACTCAATTCCGACCACTCTTATGTCTAGTACTGGTTTGGTGTGGTCTATGTCTTTATTCTTTTTGTTCCGTCATTTACTCATCTCTTTGTTCGTTTCGTTTCCACATATATTTACGTTTTTATGTACTTTCTGACCTTCCGGCATATCATTTCCATATTTCCGTTGGACGTTGTGATAATTTTTCTATTCGTCGTCTTTTAATGTTTTGTTTGTGTCTTGATAAAGAGCTTTTGGTTGAAACGTTGAATATGATTTGTGTATTGTAATTTTTATGATTTCTTGTGTGCTCATCATTGCCCATCATTACCCACTAGTTTTAGATATAGTCTATGGTGTCCCATTGAGACGATATATAAACCTGTGTTTTACGTAAGTCTAATTGTTGTTACGTTTCACGCAGTTACGTTGTATTGTTTGTCATACTATTTTATAAAAAGTTTAAGACTAGATACCAGATAGGAAATAAAGTGATACATCAGCTATCAACATTAAAGCTTAACCCAAAGATCAAGTTGGAAGTCAAGAGACATATGATCAACAGTATTTTTATGCAAATACTATGCTATCAACGCCAGACATGGACGCTGACAGCAGCTTAAGAGAAAACTTACACTATGTGAGATGAAATGGCTGAAAAAATCCGCAAGTGTCCAAACTAGACAAAATAAGAAATGACGAAATCAGGAGAATAATCGGTATAAGACTATACACCGAAAACATCGAGAAAATAACAAATAAAATTGTTTGGATACCTTATCTGAAAGAACCATACGCAACTACCAACAAGAAAATATAACATGGGAAGATCCGGATACAAAGCCAGAGGAAGACCTAGAAAAAGATGGATAGATACCATCAAGACAACACTGAACAAATACGGATTAAACACAGTCAAGGTGACACATCTGACCTTGGATAAACATCCCCCAGTCACCTCCCCTACGTTTATCGGAAAGTATGGATATTCTGATTATCATGTACCCGAGGATAGACAATAATTGTGTTGTCTCTGGACGTCGGTAACTCCTTCAATCCACCTTCTTATTTCTTCCTTTGCCGGTTTCCATTTTCATGTTGTATACTTTTGCTGCTGGCCAACATGGGTTCATTCCCATTAATTGGTCAAACCATGTCAGTCTCTGTTTTTCATTATATTTGACAATATATGTTGGTTCAACATTCGTATAATCTCTTCATTCTTTCATCTCTTCCGATTCTGTTTTCTGCTTTTCATAGACATCTCATTTCACACATAGTAAACTTTATCTCCTGCTCTTCAGTTAGTCTACATGTCTAATATTGATAATACAATGTTTGTATGAAGATTGAATTTACTTCAGGTCTTGATAGTCCTAAATTCACAAGAAAATATATATTTCCTAATATCGACGTGTGTGATATTTATTTGCATATCAGTCGTGTGAATACGGTTGTTTTTCATATTTACACACCATTCTTGTGTGAATATGGTCGTTATTCATATATGCATATAATTCTTGTGTGAATATGGTCGTTATTCATATCTGCATATAATTCTTGTGTGAATATGGTCGTTATTCATATCTGCATATAATTCTTGTGTGAATATGGTCGTTATTCATATCTGCATATAATTCTTGTGTGAATATGGTCGTTATTCATATCTGCATATAATTCTTGTGTGAATACAGTCCTCATTCACATTGCATATCATTCTTTTGAATTCGATAGTTATTCACATTCTTCGTATTCAGCCAATCAATCGAGCACATTCCCCTTTCCATAAGTGTCGCGGTCATACATTTTCAGACTACCATCACAATTAGATTTACTTCTCCAGATCTTTCCACGTGATGTCAATATCATTGAGAGAACTATTATAGTCTCTCTTTACAGAGTAGTTCTTAGTCTTCCCAGCATTCTCTTTCCCTGATGATTCCACGCCAGCCAATCCCTGCCTTCCTTTAAGTGTTGGTATTTCTATATTTTTATGATTGTCGTTGTCATAGTTGAGATTATCATTGAAATCAGCCAGCAGCGCCCCGTGCGTCTACCGTCATTCGTTTTACACGCTACAATACAATACATACAGACATTGACATTATTGGCATAATTGTTCTAGTGGCAGCACGGGACATCGCAAGGCTGCGGTATTATAGGCGCTTCTTACGACAAGAAAAACTTGCACACTGCAAGAATTCAGGTAATTCGGTCGAATTCGAATTTTCACAATGGCTAAATTGTCATGTGCAAAAACTTGCAATTAAAATCGTTGGAAAGTGAAATGAATCATTTCAGAAGGCTGTATCCCAATCAGCCAACATCATCATCATCAAGTGCCGTCTTCGCAACAAAGGTTGCCTGCAACGGATCTCCAACATCCCCTGTCTCTTGTCTTCGTGGTGCACTCTGCTAGACTGTAACCTGTCCATCGTGTGATGTTACTCTCCCACTTGTATCTCTGCCTATCTTTTGCTCGCCTTCCTGTGACTTTATCTTCAAGTAAGGTCTTCATTAAGGTGTCATGTCTTTTAATGTGTCCAATATATTTTATTTGCATTATCTTTATTTCTCTTAGTAGTTCTTTCTTCATATTAAGTGTCTTTAGCACCTCTTTATTTGTTTTCTTCTCTTTCCATGATGTTCTCCCTATTCTTCTATATATCCACATCTCAAAATCAGCCAACAGCTCTTAGATAAGTCAACAGTTGCGCGTTTTAGATTAGTGGTTTGAGGTACGTGGAGGTACCGTAAGTTTTAGTTTGTCAGCTATATTGGTGAAAACTGGTTATAACATCCTCAAGACTATTTTCACAAGCATAGAGCGAGGGCATGTATTGTCATATTGGGGCTCCATCAATGTTACTTCACAACCAACTTCTGACGTGACGTCACAAAACTTGCATCGTGCACTTCTATCCAAAGAGCTATTAATGTGTTCACAAGAAAGGGAATTCTGGAGACATTTGCCTGTGGGAAGGGGAGAATGGCGCGTCATCTATTGAGATATTGATACCGACATGGAGCTATATTTACCTATCTATATATTTCCTCTACTTTTACCTGTACGAGGTATTAGGCACCTGGCTTCAGGTTAGAACATGCAATATTTAAGTCAAGGTAACGCCGGTGTACGCTGAAAGTAGGTTGTTTTTAAGTCAAATAATTGTATTCCATTTACGTGACGATTAAGGTGGTTGGGCCACGTGAGAAAATGACCAAGAACTATATCCTGTAGCAAATATTATTTGCCGAACTTTCGGATGGGAAAAAAATGAGAGGCAGCTCATGAAATACAAAGCTATATACAAGACTTCAATGAAAGAATTACCGGTTCAATATTGGAGGACGTGTCCATATCTTAACTGTTTAATATTATGCGTAGTTTCATTCAACTTTCGTGTTGTCACTTGAATTCATATTAAAAAGTATCTAGGTATGCTGTTGGATGCATCGACCTGCGCGTTACTCACTGAGTGGACCCCCACCTCCCAGGATCATACAATGGTTAGCTAGGCGGGGCCTACCAGGGTGTAGCGCGCAGGCCGATGGAACCGGCAGCAGTAATAGCGACTGTAAAGTGAGTCTTTATCAATATTTCGTTTCGTTTAACAAATTGTATTCACGTCTTCCTTTGTTGAACCTAATTTTCTATTGACCACAAATGCTAGGAGATTGTGGGAAATGACCGTGATCCGGAGAATATGGCATTGCGCAAAGTTGCATAGACTTTTGAAACACTTTTGAGGGATAGACTAGAACACAAGCAACGTCTACGTAAAGCAAAGGTCAATGCAAAACTTCTGTGACTGATTCATTTTACATTTATCTCGTCGTCTCCAAAAGAAGACATCTGCTAATAATTAATTAGACTTTCATTCGTTCAGTTTCTTGATTATTGTCGTACTTCCGTTGGTCACTATTTACATACTTGAAGTCATATGCCAAGGAGACTCCAAGTATACAGATAGTGACCAATGGAAATATCAATACTGATAAAAAATTTACGAATGAAGGCTTAATTATTTCTATGCAAAGGTCTCCTATGCCGTCCAAGGTCACGATAACAGTACCTAAACACATGGACTTAAATAACCATCCCAAAAAAGCCTTTACATACATTCACAAGGTAAAGGTAAGTTTACCTTTAAGTTGAGGTAATGAATCAGTCTCATACCTACTTAGAACTGAACTATGGCACCCATTAGAATGTCGATTACAAGAGTGTTTTTGTCAAGTAAATCACAGGAGACAGTACACTCAGAATAAATACTCAGAATAAACTCAGAATAAACATGGGTAAGAAGAGTGTTCATTCAATGATGAATCTATGACAGGTCCAGCAAACCGGTAGGGGGTTTGAGTGTTCACCGAGATCTGCTCTAGATATTATGCAAGAACGTATCCTTATTGATCAGCGGCAAGAGCATACAACATGAAAATAGAAACAGTCAGATACAGAGGAAGACTAAGAAATAGGTGGATTGAAGGAGCTACAGATATTTTTTGACGTCATAATATTACTGCATATCAAGCGACCAAACGTGCCTTCAATCAATAAACCCATAACCCTTCATGGTTGTAGGTGTACCACATTGGATGCTTCAGCACACAGAGTCCTCGTGAGAATTCTATCCTCAGCGATGCGGATGAGTGTAGAAATATATTGTCCTGTCCATTCCTTGATGTTGTCTATCCATGCCTTTATTTGTCCTTCTTCCCCCTTCGACAATTTCCTGCAGTTTGTTTTTGACAATGAATCATGTCTGCATACATGTCCAAAACATGCTAGTTTTCGTCGTTTCACTATTGAAAGCAGTGGTTCTTGTGCATCTGCATATATTTTTATTTATTTCTTACGCACTCATTGGTCTTATGTTCCCAATAGGAAATTCGTAGAATTCGTCTAGCATTTGTATTCAAAAGCATGTACGTGCCTTAACACAAAACCAATCGTCATTCAATCTTGCAACACTTATCAGCAAAAGCAGAGAAAAGACAATGGAGGTAAGTGGAGGAATTGGAGTTACAGAATGTTAGGTAAGATAGATGAGGAATGGACGTAAAAGTTGTTAAGTAAGAAGGGGGGATGAAACAGAGACTGTTAGGTATTGTTAATGGAATATACTCACAGAATACAAATATCTGAGTGGGTAATTGTAATGAAATATACTCACAGAATACAAATGTCTGAGTGGGTAATTGTAATGAAATATACTCACAGAATACAAATGTCTGAGTGGGTAATTGTAATGAAATATACTCACAGAATACAAATGTCTGAGTGGGTAATTGTAATGAAATATACTCACAGAATACAAATGTCTGAGTGGGTAATTGTAATGAAATATACTCACAGAATACAAATGTCTGAGTGGGTAATTGTAATGAAATATACTCACAGAATACAAATGTCTGAGTGGGTAATTGTAATGAAATATACTTACAGAATACAAATGTCTGAGTGGGTAATTGTAATGAAATATACTCACAGAATACAAATGTCTGAGTGGGTAATTGTAATGAAATATACTCACAGAATACAAATGTCTGAGTGGGTAATTGTAATGAAATATACTCACAGAATACAAATGTCTGAGTGGGTAATTGTAATGAAATATACTCACAGAATACAAATGTCTGAGTGGGTAATTGTAATGAAATATACTCACATAATACAAATGTCTGAGTGGGTAATTGTAATGAAATATACTCACAGAATACAAATGTCTGAGTGGGTAATTGTAATGAAATATACTCACAGAATACAAATGTCTGAGTGGGTAATTGTAATGAAATATACTCACAGAATACAAATGTCTGAGTGGGTAATTGTAATGAAATATACTCACAGAATACAAATGTCTGAGTGGGTAATTGTAATGAAATATACTCACAGAATACAAATGTCTGAGTGGGTAATTGTAATGAAATATACTCACAGAATACAAATGTCTGAGTGGGTAATTGTAATGAAATATACTCACAGAATACAAATGTCTGAGTGGGTAATTTTAATGAAATACACTCACAGAATACACACGTTTTTAACAACTGCATGCTGAAAATATAAAAATCTCAGGTTAGTGACAGGAATTATGATATTTGGAGGAATGTGTAATATGGGAAACTGCGGTGGGGTGGAGTTGACTCAGGTGAAGACTTAAGTAAGCGTGTGCCTGGGAGCTGAACGAAGATAATGTCTTCATGTCTTGGATTTCTTAGAGATGTTAGTGGAAATAGTCTTGTAAGACTTTCTCCCCCCCCCCTATCTCTCTCCCTGACTTCCGTACTGTTCTCTCACTTCTCACATAAAATCTGCTGTAAAACAACAATTAACAATGTTGAATTTCATATTTCAGGAAGACTGCCTTTCAAATATAGTTAAAATAATACTCTCCCATTTTTGTGTGGCTCTAGAGTGTGCTTTTGATCTTCTCAGCTGCACTGATATCCTTACATAAGTGAATCTTGGAGTGTGCATTTGATGTAAACTGCACGGTATCCTTACATAAGTGGATCTTGGAGTGTGCATATGATGTAAACTGCACGGGTATCTTCAAATCAGTGGATCTCGAGTGTGTTTTTTTACCTTGTCGACTGCATGATTGTTTTCACATATGTGAAACTTGGAGTGTGTACTTTTGATCGTGTCAGCTGCACGGGTATTCTCACACAGGTGGGTCTTGGAGTGTGCTATTGATCTTGTCAACTATACGGACATCCTTACATAGGTGGATAGTGGATATGTGATTTTGTTGTTCTCAGATGCGTGATTATCTCCTGAAACATACATAGCTGCCCGTGTGTACAGTTCTCTATAGATTTACTTTTAGATACTAGACAGGTAGTGGATACCCTTTGTGGATCCGCGGGCCGGATCTTCTCGTTTAGGACTGTGCGAGCAAACACTCATTTTAGTCTTTTGTATTTATTTCAATGTTGTTTGAAGTTCCAAAGAACCCGGTACCAGATTGCTAAGATTTAAGGCAGCACGTGAAACTTGGAGCATAATGCTTACACTTAAACCGATACAAGGAACCTGGACCCTGAGTGGGTCTGCGTCCACCATCCCCCAAAAAATTATCGTTGGACCACAGGGAGTGCCATATGCTCCACGTTGCAACCACTGGTCTGCTTCACATGAGAGGCAACAGCAGCGTCAGTGTCGTCAGAAGTCACATGGGAATTGTAATGTATCTAGTATAAGACTTAAATGTTGTTGAGACCCATTGTCATACACTCTTTAATGGTTGTTCTGTGATGTCTCTCTTAGTCTTTTTTTTTGGGTGTGATCTGGTACTCATTTTAATGCTTGTAGTGGCAGTCTGTTTTAATTATTCTACGTACATGTCCGATATAATTCCTTATAGTTGACAGTAGGAGTATAATCTATACCAATCGCATTATCTGAAATAACTGACCAGGAAAGTTTACAGATTTAATCAATATACTTGAATAATGTCAACATAGAGGGAAAAATGGCGTCATCATCGTAGTTGGATATTAATATTTCTGTATGATGGCACTATTCCAAGTGCCATCTCAAAAACGATGGTTGGCTACCACTGACGGCCAACAACCTATGTCTCTTACTTTGGTGCTACACTCTGCTAGATTGTAACATGTCCAACCCGTGTGATGTTTCTATCCCACCTGTATCTCTGTCTACGTTTGCTCATTTTTCCTCGACTCTATCCTCAAGTAAGGTTTTCAAACAGTTGTCATGTCTTTTAATATGTCCAAAATACTTTATGTACTTGATTGATCTTTATTTCCTTTAATATTTCTTTTTTTCCCCACGCGAAGTGTTGATATAATCTCTTTGTTCGTATTCTTTTGTTTCCATGTAGTTCTCCCTATTATTCTATATTTCCACATCTCAAAAACATCAATTCTGTCTTCTAGTTGTTTGTTCATTGTCTGTGTTTCCAAGTTATACATTAATAAAGAATAGATGTAGCATTTTATTACTCGTTTGTTTGTAATTTGTTTAAACAAATAAAGACATGAACGGACAACATCAAGAAATGGACAAGACAAGATTTTTTTCCACTCATCCGCATCGCTGAAGACAGAAATGCTGGAGGACTGTGCGCAGAGGCATACAACGTGGAACCTCTATGGCCGTGGCGGGTTACGGTTTTATAGATAGAATGTGTTTAAATATCAATATTTTCGTCAGTCATTGAAAGTACTTTTATCCATTTCTATTCTCCTTTTAACTTCCTTTTCACGTTTACATCATTTGTGATTATTAATCCGATATATTGGCAATGTTCTACTTGTTGTGATATCTCTACATGCGTTTAGCACCTGTTCTGCTGCGATTCTGATTTTCATGTTTTTTGTGGGTTCAAAATGTTTTTTTATCTAGTCCATATTCTGTTCTTGATTTATCGACTTGATCTATTAGTATCTGTAGTTCCTGTTCACTTTCTCCTAAGCGGACAGGTGTCATCTGCATATCGCAGACTGTTTATTATTTTCCCACTGATCTTTGAGTCCTGACATTCCTTCTATATTCTTAAAAATGTTATCTGTGTAGATATTAAATAGGCTGGGTTATAAAATACATCACTGTATTACCCTTCTTTTTTTATTTCTATGTATGGTGAATATCACGTTAACCAAGAAAATCAAGGGAGAACTAAAGTGTGAACATCTACATCAATCCTTATGCAGACGGTGTTAATATTCTAATATTGTAACAGATAAAACATTCGTACGGCATACGTTTTCTTTTCCTAAAAAAAATATACCCATTTGCCATACATACAGTTTCCTTGTCTAGTTTCTCATCTTCAATCATCCTTCCTTCCTTTCGACATTCTCCTTCCTTCCTTCAGACATCCTCCTTCCGTCCAAATTTTATAAAACTCAGCTGGCATATTTATTTCCAATCTATTTTAGTTATAACTGGGGATGTGTTACCTGTTTCAGGTACATCCTGTTTTCTAGGGAATGTTGAATTCAAGAAAGCACAGCTGTATCTACCCGAATGCAGGGTTGCCATATTGACAATTTTAATTTGACAATATTGAACATTTTAAAATATCACTGCCCTTACATTTTTGTGTGTGACTATTTCTATATTTGATACTAATTCGAAAATGTACCAATTTTAGTATATTTTTGGGTTTATATTAAAGGGGGAACATAAAAATCTGATTGCGTCTGTATGTAATGTTGTTTATATTATTGTTTCTTTAATAATTGCTGTCAGACCAATGCAGCTACACGTTCTAGATCATTTAAAAAATTAATTCCCAGTTTAATTGCGCTTCACAGAATTCAAGTTGGTCTCATGATTTAAAGTAGTTTATGGTCGGGCACTCCCACTCGAGCAGGACCATAGTCCGGCCCAAGTAAGCAGAGTGCTGAAGACGGAGGCAACCAGCCAAAAGGCGCACAGATAATCAGGTTGCCACGCATAAAACACAATGGAAACATGTCTGCATCTAATACACGTTATGGTGCCTGCCCTGTGGCGGACGTTCAGGCAGGGACGGTGCCGGGCCCTATACCTCGAAAGGGCCCAACCTCAGTTACTGGAAGTCCTTCTCAATTGCCCCGAGGAGCCAGGAGGCAAGGGAATAGAGCTACTGGCCAAACAAACAAACGACCAATAAAAATAATGCACTGGAATGCTGAGGGTGTCAACAGTAAAAGAGATGGATACAGCAAAAAATTGGAACTTGAAAATGTCCTCAGTGAAGAACAAGTAAATATATGCTGTATCCAAGAAACACACCTCAGCAGCGACATAGCCTTCAAAATCAGAGGCTACCAGTGCTACCGATCTGACCGAAAAGACAGGCGAAAGGGTGGAATTCTGACACTAGTTAAAAACAATATCAGCGCATGTCAGCTGGAAGTATACATGGACGGGGCAGAATACCAGATGCTCCACCTAAAAACAGACAGTGCAGAATTCCATCTCCTGAACTACTACTGCCCAAATGATAAACCATTGGCACTAGACACAATTCCAGACAAAGAAAGGCTTATGGTGTGTGGTGACTTCAACAGCCACTCTCAGAGCTGGGGCTACGATCATATCGACAAGAGAGGTGAGGAACTTGAGAGCTGGCAGGATGAAAATAATCTCATTCTTATTAACCAGCCAGCAGACTCACCAACCTTCTACTCGAGAGCATGGCACACCACCTCTACACCAGACCTGGCATTCTACTCACCAGGCCTGGAATGGAACATCACACGTGTCGTTGGAAAGCAGCTTGGGGGTAGTGACCACAGACCAGTATTTCTGGAAATTCACAATGAATATACCAAGGACAGCAGCACGCTCACTAGGTGGAACTATAAGAGGGCAGACTGGAAAATGTACCAGCATTTAACCAGTGTTCTAGCTAAGGACATGAACTTGGACAAAGACATCAATAGAGCAGTGAGTGAATTTAATAGATGTATACTACATGCTGCTAGTAAAACCATACCCAGGGGGGCACGCAAAAACTACAAACCCTACTGGAATGATGAACTGGAAAAGCTGCAAAATGAGATGGAAACATCTAGAAAGCAGGCCGAGAACAGACCTAGCCAAGAACATCACAACAAATATCAGCAAACAAAGGCGAAATTTCAAAGAGCCAAGTTACAAGCCAGACGGAGCAGCTGGAAAGAAAAAACAGAGTCGCTGAACCTAGAAAGAGATACTAGGAAATTATGGAAACTTGTAAAACAACTAAATGATGAAGGTACAGGGAGAAATACCAGGATCACACTTTATAAAGATAGAAACATTTTAACAGGTAAACATGCAGCTGATTACTTTGCAGATTCCTTTGCAGAAGACAATAACGTCAAAGTCAGCCCAGACAAACAACAGGAGGTTCGAGAGAACCAGCAAAACATTGGACAAGGTGAACCTATACCTGAAGTCATGGAGGCACCAATCACAATGAGAGAACTGGAGCATGCAATATCCAAATTGAAAATGAAAAAGTCCCCTGGAGCTGATGGAGTGTCCAATGAAATGATTAGAAACCTGGGAAGTGCAGCAAGAGCAAAGCTACTGCAGATCTTTAACACAAGCTGGTCCACAGGTAATGTACCACAGGCGTGGAGAGAAGCAATAATGATACCACTCCTCAAATCAGGAAAAGATGGCAACACAGTCTCCAACTACAGGCCCATCAGCCTCACAAGCTGTCTATGTAAAACAATGGAACGCATTATCAATCTTAGGATGCAGTGGTACCTTGAAAGTGAAAACCTTCTGGTATCACAGCAAGCAGGTTTCAGACAGTGCTACTCTACTGAAGATCAGGCAACCTACCTCTCCCAAGAGATTGAGGATGCCTTCCAAGAAAAGAAACTGGTACTAGCAGCATGGATAGACCTCAGGAAAGCATTTGATAAGGTCTGGAAAGAAGGGCTCCTAAAGAAATTGCGAAATTGCAGGGTTAGCTCAAGAATGTACAAATGGGTAAAAGCATACCTGCATAATAGAAGAGCCAGGGTACAATTAGATGGTCGCAAGAGCAAGAAAGTTCTACTGCGTCATGGAGTCCCCCAGGGAGGAGTCCTGTCACCCACACTTTTCTTGGTTTACATCAATGACCTAGTTGCTGAACTACCACACGGGATCAAAGTGGCAATGTATGCTGACGACCTGGTGATCTGGTGCACGGAAGAACATGCAACAGTGGCCACTAAACAAATACAAAGAGCTATCGATGCCCTAACCTTATGGGCTAATAGATGGTGCGTCAGCATTAACACAGATAAGTGCAGCACTACACTCTTTACCCTCTCACCAAAACAAAAAGCTGGTCATATCAAGATAGATGGAGAGCTCTTGAAAGAAGACAAACAACCCACATACCTCGGAGTTACTTTTGATGATAAGCTGACATGGAAGCAGCACATAAACAAAGCAACAACAAAAGCCAGGAGGAAGCTAGCTATCCTGAGAAAACTAAGTGGAACCACATGGGGAGCCAGTGGAAATATACTCAGTAAAGTTTACCAGCAAGGCATAAGACCACACCTGGAATATGGTTCAGCTGCGTGGTGTCCTGCATCAAACACCACATTACAAGATCTAGATAAAGTGCAAAACCAGGCACTTAGAATAATGTTGGGAGCATGAAATCAACACCCATAGCAGAGATGCAGAAAATGGGAAGAATGCAAACACTTGGCGAACGCAGAGACACAAAAGTACTAATTCAAGCAGAAAAGTTTCAGTGTATGCCAAGTCATCCAATGAAGGAAAGATTCCAAAATCTAGCAATGGGACGACTGAAAAGGAGCAGCTTTATCCATCAAGCTAAACGACTCCGTAGACAACTTACAGACCTACCTGAAGTTGGCAGCCCCTTAAGGTCTGTACCAGAGCAAACCCCGTGGAGTGAAAGCCATGGAATGCCAATATACATTCAGACTCATGTGAAAGGAATACTAAGCGAGGACGAACAGAACAGTGTGCAGCGAATGACAATCACCCTCAGTTTCCTGGATGAGGAATATCCACAAGATATATGGGTCAGAGTGTACACAGATGGGTCAGCACAGAATGCTGTGAGGAATGGAGGTGCAGGTGTATATATAGAATATCCACACAAGCCTAGAGATACAATCAGAACACCGACAGGAAAATTCTGCAATAATTATGATGCAGAAATCCAGGCAATTAGTGTGGCAGCTAAAAAAACTGCTGAACTCCAACTCTGACCTACAGCCTGTGGTATTCCTGACAGATGCAAGGTCAGTGCTTCAAGCTCTCCAGTCTGGAAAACTAACAGACTTAAAAAAACTACTTAGCGAATTGTCTTACCAGTATAGGGTAACCATGCAGTGGATACCTTCTCACTGTGGAATACCAGGAAATGAAAAAGCAGACCAACTGGCTAAGGAAGGTGCTGCCGAAGACCAACCAGATATACCAATCACCTACCATCAGAAAAAACAGATGATAAAGTCAATAAGAAAGCCACAAACACCAACACAAGATGACTATCACAATATGAACAGATCAGAACAAGTTATAATTCTACGTCTCAGAACAGGACACAACCGACTCCGCAGTCACATGTATACAAAGTTCAAGATTGGCAACACGGCCATGTGTACATGTGGACAGGCAGCACAGAGTGCCAAACATATACTTCAAGAGTGTTCTGAGCATGAAACGCTGAGGCAGACATATTGGCCAGAGGAAACAACACTGGAATCAAAACTCTATGGGACACTGTATGAACTACAAAAGACAGTGAGTTTTATTAAGGAGACAGAATTACAGATATAGACATGTTTCAAGTGAACGAAAGAAGAAGAAGAAAAAAGTAGTTTATATTCACGATTTGCTTATATTTTGGACACAAACATTTTCAAATATATGGCAACCTCGAGGAAGTGTCGTGAGCTGTAAATGAATATGTAACTGCCAAATAGCGTTCTAACCACACATCTGGATTTGTGCTAGGTTGCCTGATTCAAGCGGTTAGTTCTCTGGCTGTCTAGTCGGGTGGTCTATGTAAACGTCGAAACTAGACAATGGTGATCGTGACAACCACTGTGATTAGAGGCAGCAAAAGAAATTCACAGGGGCACAGCAACCGAAATAAATTTAGTTTCTGTAAAACGTTGAAAGGGCAATGGAGCAGGAGCTTGGAGAGAGCGCAAAAAGTATTAGTTTGGACGCTGATCCAGGGTAGATTTTTCTGTAGAACTTGAACATATATGCTACCAGCGACTCATTAGTTTACCCATCCCCCCAAAAATGTGTGCCATAAATCACTAAATAAATCATTCGATGGTTTTTGGTAGCGTATCCTATTCATGACGTAGCCATCAACCCAGCATTTTTTAAAAATTGTAGTGATATTCTAGGCAATATAAATACGTTCAATAGTTTGTCATTGCTTTATGAATGGTCCGGATGTTCAAATGCTTGTGGTGAGGATCGAACTCGGTACCTTGGCCGTCACAGACGCGCCCTGTACCACTTTGTCACAAAACAGGACGAGCCTTATTCGATAGTTGCGTAGTGAAAACAACGTTATCTTCTGTACTTCTCAATGCTGTGGAAGTGAAACACTTCCACTTTCTTTTACTTTGCAACAATGATAATATATTCTATTCAGGACCTAACCAGCAGATAATTGTTGGTTGTAGTGATTATTTAGGCAGTAGTTACGTTCTATAGCTTGTTATTACTTTATAAACAGTCTGGATGAGTAGTTGCCTGTCGCGGGATTTGAACCATGTACCTTGACCATCACATACCCACTCTTTACCTCTTCGTCACAGACCTGTACATTCTAGAATACCTTACTTTATGTCACCTGACTACACTTCACTTTAGTTCACATTATTTCGCTTCACTTTATTTTACTTCACATGATTTTACTTTACTTTATTTTACTTCACATTGTTCCACTTCACTTTTTTACATGCAGGGTTTCGTAGTACAACAACCCATGTCTGAATATCTATAGTACAGATGATAGACCTGATGTGATAACATTCATGGTTTTTTTGGTACAGAAGTCATGTGTGAATATCTATAGTACAGATGGTGGAGCTGATATGAAAACCAGTCCCGTACAATAACTTGAAAACACGTAATATTGAACATGGATATGTGGCATTACACAAGAATGTTAATAGTTCCGTGAATTCTCGTATATACACTAATGTTTTAGTGTGGAAAAAAATATAGATAGATAGCTAGTTAGGCAGACAGACAGATAGACAGATATATAAACAGATAGGTTGATTTCTAAGATAGATGGATAGATTGCTAATATAGATGGATAGATTGCTAATATAGATAGGTAGATTGCTAAGATAGATGGATAGATTGCTAATATAGATGGGTAGATTGCTAATATAGATAGGTAGATTGCTAAGATAGATGGATAGATTGCTAAGATAGATGGATAGATTGCTAATATAGATAGGTAGATTGCTAAGATAGATGGATAGATTGCTAATATAGATGGTTAGATTGCTAATATAGATAGGTAGATTGCTAAGATAGATGGATAGATTGCTAATATAGATGGTTAGATTGCTAATATAGATAGGTAGATTGCTAAGATAGATGGTTAGATTGCTAATATAGATAGGTAGATTGCTAAGATAGATGGTTAGATTGCTAATATAGATAGGTAGATTGCTAATATAGATGGTTAGATTGCTAATATAGATGGTTAGATTGCTAATATAGATGGGTAGATTGCTAATATAGATGGGTAGATTGCTAATATAGATGGTTAGATTGCTAATATAGATGGTTAGATTGCTAATATAGATAGGTAGATTGCTAAGATAGATGGTTAGATTGCTAATATAGATAGGTAGATTGCTAATATAGATGGTTAGATTGCTAATATAGATGGTTAGATTGCTAATATAGATGGGTAGATTGCTAATATAGATGGGTAGATTGCTAATATAGATGGGTAGATTGCTAATATAGATGGGTAGATTGCTAATATAGATGGTTAGATTGCTAATATAGATAGGTAGATTGCTAAGATAGATGGTTAGATTGCTAATATAGATAGGTAGATTGCTAATATAGATGGTTAGATTGCTAATATAGATGGTTAGATTGCTAATATAGATGGGTAGATTGCTAATATAGATGGGTAGATTGCTAATATAGATGGTTAGATTGCTAATATAGATGGTTAGATTGCTAATATAGATAGGTAGATTGCTAAGATAGATGGTTAGATTGCTAATATAGATAGGTAGATTGCTAATATAGATGGTTAGATTGCTAATATAGATGGTTAGATTGCTAAGATAGATGGTTAGATTGCTAATATAGATAGGTAGATTGCTAATATAGATGGTTAGATTGCTAATATAGATAGGTAGATTGCTAATATAGATAGGTAGATTACTAAGATAGATGGTTAGATTGCTAATATAGATAGGTAGATTGCTAAGATGGGTAGATAGATAGATAGATAGATAGATAGACAGACATATATAGATTAGATAGATAGATTATATATATATATATATATAAAGGGTAGATGGATAGATATATAGATAGAGAGGCATATGAAGACTATATTTTAAAATCTCGTCTGTTATGAGAAAAAATGTTTATGGAAAAACATTACCACATTCGACACATCGAGAAAAAGTTGGGGGGAGGGGGTGGGGAGAAGGAAATTGAGTGCTAGTCAGGACGATAGATGGAAAATGCACACAAGTCTGACGTTTTGGCACTGAAAATGGTCAATATGAGAACTGATAATGTGTGCAAAGGGCAGCGTACAGATCACGTATCGCGTACATAATATAATAGAAATAATTGAGTTATGTTCTGTATGACAAAGTTACTATTTAAAAAAAAATATTGACATAATTTGGAATATAACTTAGAAATTCCAGTAATGTGGAGTATAACTTAGAAATTCCAGTAATGTGGAGTATGACTAGAAGTTTAAGTAATGTGGAATATGACTTTAAAATTTCAGTAATATGGAGCATGACTTAGAAGTTTCAGTAATATGAAACTCGGCAGTTCTCAACCTCTGGGTCGCGACCCCCTTGGGGGTTAACGACCCTTTCACAGAGATCGCCTGAAACCATAGGAAAACAAATATTATTAAGCAGCAACGAACCTAATTTATGTTTGGGAGTCACCACAACACGATGAACTGTGTTAAAAGGTCGTAACATTAGGAAGGTTTAGAACCACTGACGTAGAAGTTTCCAGTAAAATAAAATATGACTTAGAAGTTTCAGTAATATAGAACATGACGTAAAAGATTCCTGTAACATAGAACATTACTTAGAAGTTTCCAGTAATATAGAATATGACGTAGAAGTTTCCAGTAATATAGAACATGACTTAGAAGTTTCCAGTAATATAGAACATTACTTAGAAGTTTCAGTAATGTGGAAATATACTCATCATACGGAATAGACAGTTCCCACCCCCTATTTCTTTGCTAATTGTTTGCGACATTGTACTGTCAATCCCTATTTCTTTGCTAATTGTTTGCGACATTGTACTGTCAATCCCTATTTCTTTGTTAATTGTTTGCGACATTGTACTGTCAATCCCTATTTCTTTGATCACAGTTTGCCACATCGTACTTTCCGCCCTATCTCTTGGTTCACTGTCTGTCCCCTATCGTGCAATCCACCTTTATCTCTTGGTTCACTGTCTGTCCGCTATCGTGCAATCCACCCTTATCTCTTGGTTCACTGTCTGTCCGCTATCGTGCAATCCACCCTTATCTCTTGGTTCACTGTCTGTCCCTATCGTGCAATCCACCCTTATCTCTTGGTTCACTGTCTGTCCATATCGTGCAATCCACCCTTATCTCTTGGTTCACTGTCCGTCCCATATCGTGCAATCCATCCTTATCTCTTGGTTCACTGTCTGTCCCCTATCGTGCAATCCATCCTTATCTCTTGGTTCACTGTCTGTCCTATATCGTGCAATCCACTCTTATCTCGTGGTTCACTGTCTGTCCTCTATCGTGCAATCCACTCTTATCTCTTGGTTCACAGTCTGTCCTCTATCGTGCAATCCACCCTTATCTCTTGGTTCACTGTCTGTCCCCTATCGTGCAATCCACCCTTATCTCTTGGTTCACTGTCTGTCCCCTATCGTGATATTCACCCTTATCTCTTGGTTCACTGTCTGTCCCCTATCGTGCTATCCACCCTTATCTCTTGTTTCACTGTCTGTCCCCTATCGTGCAATCCACCCTTATCTCTTGGTTCACTGTCTGTCCCCTATCGTGCAATCCATCCTTATCTCTTGGTTCACTGTCTGTCCCCTCTCGTGCAATCCACCCTTATCTCTTGGTTCACGGTCTGTCCCTATCGTGCAATCCACCCTTATCTCTTGGTTCACTGTCTATCCCCTATCGTGCAATCCACCCTTATCTCTTGGTTCACTGTCTGTCCCTATCGTGCAATCCACCCTTATCTCTTGGTTCACTGTCTGTCCCTTATCGTGCAATCTACCCTTATCTCTTGGTTCACTGTCTGTCCCCTATCGTTCAATCCATCATTATCTCTTGGTTCACTGTCTGTCCCCTATCGTGCAATCCACCCTTATCTCTTGGTTCACTGTCTGTCCCCTATCGTGCAATCCACCCTTATCTCTTGGTTCACTGTCTGTCCCCTATCGTGCAATCCACCCTTATCTCTTGGTTCACTGTCTGTCCCCTTTCGTGATATTCACCCTTATCTCTTGGTTCACTGTCTGTCCCCTATCGTGCTATCCACCCTTATCTCTTGTTTCACTATCTGTCCCCTATCGTGCAATCCACCCTTATCTCTTGGTTCACTGTCTGTCCCCTATCGTGCAATCCATCCTTATCTCTTGGTTCACTGTCTGTCCCCTATCGTGCAATCCACCCTTATCTCTTGGTTCACTGTCTGTCCCTATCGTGCAATCCACCCTTATCTCTTGGTTCACTGTCTGTCCCCTATCGTGCAATCCACCCTTATCTCTTGGTTCACTGTCTGTCCCTATCGTGCAATCCACCCTTATCTCTTGGTTCACTGTCTGTCCCTTATCGTGCAATCTACCCTTATCTCTTGGTTCACTGTCTGTCCCCTATCGTTCAATCCATCATTATCTCTTGGTTCACTGTCTGTCCCCTATCGTGCTATCCACCCTTATCTCTTGGTTGTCACCCTTATCCGTCCCGATCATATATCACCCTACCCCCTATTTCTTTGCTCACTGTTTGCCCCATTGCACTGTCCACCATAACCGTGTGTTTACTGTATATTTGGCAATACTCTGTGTAGTCTTCCTTTTCTTACTGACTGTTAGTCCGATGTGTTGCCAGTTCTTCCCTTCACTCTGCATGCTGTGTGCCAGGACTCTTTGTTTACTACACACCCTGTCATTTGCTACGGGTGAGATATTACTTCAGGCTACACAGTCTGAAAATCTGCACAGAATTTCTATTGGTCATTTTCTTTATACTTTGTGTCGCCAGCCAATAGAACGCACGGAGTAGCCTTTCACAGTGACATCTTGAATTAGATTACTGTCGAAAGGTTACGAATCAGACTCCGCGAAGGGGAATTTCCATTAAGCAGTTAGAATTCAGTGACAACGTATTGTGCAACCAAAGGTCTCTGCGATACTGGTTCCTGGAATATCCTCCTCCTCTGCTGTCTTATCTCTTCAATTGTGTCGCTCTGATTTCACTCGTTACATTTCTCTTTGTGTAGAACATTCTTGCCCTCAGAGTGTACTATTGAATAATTTTAGCTTTGACACTCTGTATCCCGCGTTATTTGTCAAACTCCTGCTTTGCAGGATGTAGTTCTAAGATCGGAATACAATGTTATTGTTTACAGCCTGGTTGAGATATATGAAACTTTCGGATCATTTTGATTTTAGGGTGACTAGTCAACTCCAAATCTAAATCCTCTGTAATCGCTGTTTACGACATGTATGGTAGGTAACAGTGTTAGTGTTACTATTCTTTGTTCCCCTTTTGAAGCCCAACAACACTCGGTGGCTCACACACTTAATACGATTTTGCAATATGGCGCTCATACTTCATAACTCTCATATCTGAATTGACATATATACCATTCATGCTTGTCTAAATTATTAGTCTGATGCGCAGGGTTGCCATATTGGATTTTTGTAAATTCTAAATTTTACAAATTTGTCCAAGTTTGGTTGGCCTCAGGTGGCTATTTTGGCATATTCTTAGCTTTTTTTAAAATAGTAGCATAAAAGTAACCTTTTATCCAATATTCAAACACGAACAAATAATATTCTTGCAGAGAACATTTTTTTTTTTTAAACTACGCTAACCTTTATATAATATTTAGTAATTTATTGTGGTAAAAACTGAGGGAAAAAAATCACGGTTTCGGGGTAATACATTTAGTAGGAGACTATAAAAAAGGATTATTATCCACATCAGTATATTTTTTTGGCTGTAATTATTAAAAATCATAAACTCATGTGGTGATCTTGTGTGGTTGTAGATTTCTGTTATAGTTGTGCAAATAGTGTAGCTTCATTTTCTAAAGCACTAACACGATACAAGGCAGTACATGGAGGGGGACAGACCTTTTACTTATTTTCTTGTACCCAGTATCATGTCGTATTTCCCTACGTAAAAGGGGGGGGGGTATTAACCCTTCTAAATTAGACATTAGATATAGCAATGATGGACAATGGCTCAATCTTTAGCAACTTGAAGAAAAAACTAGTCAAATCACACACATCATCTATGTGCTGATGACTGCATGCCAACCATGAGGCGGATCTGCAAATGATCATAGACATATTCTCCAAAACCTGTCCTATCTTTAAGCTTACTATTAATTCGGAGAAAACATAAGTCATGTTACAACCAGCACCTGGCAAAATCATTCACGAGCCCCGCATAAAGGTAAAGCACGCAGCACTGATAGTTGTGAATAAATGCACATACCTAGATAGTGCATTATCACAAAATGTCACCATTAATGATGAAGTGTATACCAGGATCTCATATGCAAGCAGCATTTTCAACAAACTTTACGCATATGTGGCACAGACATGGCATTAACTTGCAGACTAAACTGAAAATTTACTATGTAGTAGTACTTCCAGTGATGTTATATGCTGGTAAATATGTACTAACAATAATATATATTTTATATATAAGTGTATATATATATATATATGTGTGTGTGTGTGTGAGAGAGAGAGAGAGAGAGAGCGGGCGTGCGTGTGTGTTTTTTTTAAAAGTTCAAGCACTTTCACACATCTTATCTCAGAAAAGTTATGAACAGATGACAAGGTTCCGGATATCACTGACCTTTTACAGAGCTGATATCCCTAGCATTGACACTATTCTGGTGTATTCACATATTCGTTAGGAAGTTCATGTGGTACTTTATGCCAGATCATCGTTACGAAAGATATGTGATGTTTTGTGAGTTGCAGAATTGCATACTTTCACAAGGTGGCTAATGGAAGCGCTACAGGGACTCGCTCAAGATCTCACTGACAGTCTTTCACATAAACCATGATACACAGGAAGATACTACACGAAACAGAGCTATATGTTCTCTACAATCAATCAATCAAGTGCCATGCCGACTGGCATAGGCGATCATGTTTCTCCACGACTCTCTGTCTCTTGTGTTGTCAATAAGCTCGGTTGGTGAGTTTCTACCGTGCCATGATACAAGCCCATCTAGTAACTTTTCTCTTTGTCGACCTCTATCTCTTCTCCCTTTGATCTTTCCAGTGGTTATTATGTGTTCAAGCTGTGTTCTTCTCAGCACATGCCCTAGAAACCTTGACTGTCTGCCCCTAATGTTTGATATAATTGATATTTTTACGCCAGCATCAATAAGAACCTCTGCATTAGTTTTCTTGGTATTTAGCTGTCCATGGTATTTTCATCATTCTTCTCAGAAACCACATTTCTGTAGCCTCTAATTCGCTTTGAATTTTCTTGTTTACAGTCCATGCTTCACATCCATAAAAAAAAGAGTTGGTTCGATATAACATCTCAGCACCCGAATTCGGGTCTGCATTGATAGACGTCCATTGCAAAAAATGGTTCTCATTTTTTGGAATGCTGATTTGGCTTGTGCTGTTCGGCTCTTTATCTCACTTGAGCATCTACCTTCTGATGTTAACAGTGTTCCAAGATATTTAACTTTTTCAACTTGTACTAATTTTGTGTTATTAATTAGTTGATATGTTATCTATAGTGATTTGGCACGTTCTCTACAGTAAAAAAATAAAAAGGTACACCATTTTGTGAAAAGAGGAGAAATGCAGAAGCTCAATAACGAAGAGTAGCGAGGTAGCGAGACACAGGTAGATCAAAGACCATCTACAGTGGTCATCACATGCCCAAATTGTTCAAAAACCTTTCGGCTAGCATATTATTTATTGGTCATCTGCGAATTCATTTTCCCGAGACATAACTCTGAATTTAATGAAGTGGATGTTAACATAAGGTCATTATCACTAGTGATGGACGGACAACCTAATTAGCAACATCTAATATGGAAAATAATTTTCGAAAACAACACACTATGGAAACTCCCTAAATTATAAAGGAAACATACTTATAATTCTCAATTAAAAGTAGTAAATATAATATTGACGAAAACATGCTATTTGAGTAAGAAAAATAGTGTTTAATATTGTTTGACTTTTTCCTGGCTCTTTTCTAGTACAGTTTGGCCTTTTATGATGCAATATTAAAATCTGTCAACCCTGTCTGCGTTGATTTCGTAGAGTGCAAGCGTCAGATCTCGGTTAATGTGTACCATTCTCATTTTTCGCGTTTTGTTGACTTGCCTTGCCCAGCAAGTGGTGGAGTTTTACAACTGACGATTTGTTGATGTCGAATAAAGAGGAATTCAGAGAATAGAAGGATCAAGAGCGGCGATGAAAGGAGCAGAGAGAAGATAGGAAATAGACGTAAATAAGACAGATAAAAAGTGGATTAAACGAGAAAAATATAACTTGAACAGGAACAAGAAAGATAAAAATTGAATGAGAATAAAGAAGATACAACTTAAGTGAGAAAAAGAAAGATACAACTTGAATGATAACAACAAAGATACAACTTGAATGATAACAAGAAAGATACAACTTGAATGATAACAAGAAAGATACAACTTGAATGATAATAAGAAAGATACAACTTGAATGATAACAAGAAAGATACAACTTGAATGATAACAAGAAAGATACAACTTGAATGATAACAAGAAAGATACATACAACTTGAATGATAAAAAGAAAGATACAACTTGAATGATAACAAGAAAGATACAACTTGAATGATAACAAGAAAGATACAACTTGAATGATAACAAGAAAGATACAACTTGAATGATAACAAGAAAGATACAACTTGAATGATAACAAGAAAGATACAACTTGAATGATAAAAAGAAAGATACAACTTGAATGATAACAATAAAGATACAACTTGAATGATAACAAGAAAGATACAACTTGAATGGACACGTAAAATTTTGGTGCATTTTAAAATTGCGAATGATATTTAGAAAAACGTAAAGTGTGTGTATGTGTGTAATGCTTCACCATATGACGTTTTACACACTCATATGTCTTCTATATTAACCCGTAGACATGTTGTCTCCACAGCTTGTATAGGCCTAGTTCATTCTGTTAGCGAATACCCCTCCCTATAGAGAAAAGGTTAGTGTGTGAACAGTCTATATCCGGTGTGGTTTCCCCACCATCGCTATATGTCTCTGACTTTATTATCCAGATGTGTATGATAGGCACTGGTTACAATATTTTCTAACAACAACATTTGTGTATTCGTGATTACATACCGACATTGAAATAATAATTATGTGAGAAGAATAAGCGTATGTTCATTCGCGACCACAATACCCTTCCTAGACTCGTATGTTCTTTCGCGGCTAAAATACGCTTCCTAGACTCGTATGTTCTTTCGCGGCCAAAATACGCTTCCTAGACTCGTGTATGTTCTTTCAGGAAGGTGGTGAGACATTCCTCGATGACAAAAGATGTTCTTGAAGGTACGGTGGAAGGTGTAATAAAATGAGGTGGACAGAAGAATACATGGATGGATAATAGTAAAGAATGGACAAGATGTGAAGTTTCCAAACTCATCAGGAAGGTAGAGGATGAGGGAGAAATTTCTGCACCAAAGGTCTCATTGTGACACCCCTAATACCCCGACAGGTTATTGGTTTATTTCTTATTATGTTCTTTCATGGCTAAAATACGTTTCGTAGACTCATATTAGGTTCTCACAGGTCCACAATACGGTCTGTATGTCAATTATATGTTCTGTAAGGACAAGATACGATATGTAGACACATTTAACGTTGTTTCATGTGGCAGTAACGGTACATACTGTAGAGAATATCTTTACAATGTCAACTATATGATTCTGCTCTTGGTAGCCCTCGTACGTTCTTTAATATCTGGGTCCTTTATTACGATTTTATCCATTCAAGTTTTATCTTTCTCATTCCTACATATTGTCTTTTTGAGATTGTCGACTCGGTACATCCGCGTTAAGAACGAATTTACTAGGAACGTAATTGTTATAATCTTGGATTTTTCTCACCACAAGCTCACATGCTACTAGTGCTAAACCTGGACAATGACAGCACAAGACAAAAGAAAAATAGTGACAACAGAAATGACATGTCTACGAAGAATACTCGGAGTGTCATTAAGAGATAGAATTAGAAACGATAACATCAGACAGATAACCAAAACAATACCAGTATTGGAACACATCAAAAGACAGCAGATCAAGTGGTTTTCACACGCTTCCAGACTACCGACATATAGCATGCCACAGATGGCCATGACACATAGACATAACGGTTATAAAGCCAGAGGCAGACCATGTAAAAGATGGATCACAGAAATCAAAGAAACCACAGGAACAAGCTTACAAACAGCGCACAAGAAGGCCATCTCCAGAGAACTCTTCCACCCCTGACGCTGCAAGGCAAACAAAGGACACAGCGTATAGATAGATAGATAGATAGATAGAAGCTCACATGATTAACTTTAATAAAATAATGGAGCTTTATCGAATTCTTGACTAAATACCAGCACTGACTGAGTAGATTTGAACCTAGTACATTCAGATGGCATCCGTTCGCCTTACAACTTGGATCGAAACGTTTTCTGAATTCGGTTACTCCACAACCATTATATAGGCAATTTTCGCCAGAACATTCAGCTTGTGTATAATTGTGCTGTGAAATATTGAACACATATTGGTTTACCCAAAATGCGTAAACGTCGATTAAAAACAGCGAAACTAGTGAGCATCTGTAGTCAAGTTGTTAGATCTTGAACGTTTTTCTGTTGAAACAGATAAAGCATGTTTGACCGTGATATAATTGGTATTGGTGACCACCGTGCAATACTGGGAATGTTTATAAACAGATTGCAATGTATGACTGTCAATACCATATATATGGTTACGACCGTCCACCATTCTTCTTCAGCGTTCATTCTCAAACTCCTGCTGAATTATCTTATAGCAGGACCATTGTCCTACTAGATTTCCAGCAGGATGTAGTCCAGAGAATGGAAATGCGCTGTGTCGCCGTTTTATTCGCGCCAATGGCACGACACATCCGTCTTCGGCGGAGTCCACCATTCAACGTCGGATCATTGACGCAAATGAAACGACGACACATCGCATCTCCATTCTCTGAATTATATCCTGATTGTAACCTAGTGGGGCCATGGCCGGCCCTAACAATTGGGGGGCCCAATGCGAAACGGATTGCGCTGGGTCCAGTCTGGGTAGGGAAGAGGATAATAAAATAAATTATAATATGAATTTATGGGCCTATGATGTGCGGGGCCAACTGCGGCCGCATAGGTTGCAATGGCCTAAGACCGGCCCTGAGTGGGACCATTGTCCTGCTACACCGCGACACAACGCATCTCCATTATCTGAACTATATCCTGATGGTAACCTAGTGGGGCCATTGTCCTGCTACACCGCGACACAACGCATCTCCATTCTCTGAACTACATCCTGATGGTAACCTAGTGGGGGCCATTGTCCTGCTACACGTCGACACAACGCATATACATTATCTGAACTATATCCTGATGGTAACATAGTGGGGCCATTGTCCTGCTACACGTCGACACAATGCGTATCCATTATCTGAACTATATCCTGATGGTAACAAAGTTGGACCATTGTCCTGCTACGCGGCGACACAACGCATCTCCATTCTCTGAACTACATCCTTATGGTAACCTTGTTGCTCCATTGTCCTGCTATGCGGCGACACAACGCAACTCCATTCTCTGAACTACATCCTGATGGTAACCTAGTGGGGCCATTGTCCTGCTACACCGCGACACAACGCATCTCCATTCTCTGAACTACGTCCTGGTGGTAACCTAGTGGAGCCATTGTCTTGCTGCAAGAAAAACTCAGCGGTAGTTTGAGAATGGCCTTTAAACAGAAAATGTGAAATAACACTGGCATGAAATGCATGCCGTAAAAGATGGATGCAGAGGATTGGATTTGATGTTGGCTGTCCACTTTGTGTGTCAGTGAGTGATGTAATATTTCTTGCTGAAGTTTGGTTTTATCGAGTTGAAAGACGCAGATATCACAGCCAATATATAAACATCGAAATAAACACGGTACAGTAGAAGTAGACGCCGATACATGTTTAATTATTTCCCTTGGCTATGTGTGTAAATTTCATATTCATCATTTAATTATTAACATATTTATTTATTTACTGTTGGGGTTAGGGTTAGGTAAAACTCAACTATCCTAACCCAAGCCCAAAAATAAATTAATATTAAAAGTATTAAATGATGAAAATAAAATGTACAAACATAGGCAAAGGAAATAACTCGACTATATGGTGGCGTTTATTTGTACTGTACCAAAAACATGTATTCCGGGCTAAACCCTGCAGGAGTTTAAGAACGAACCCAGAAGATGAAAGTTAAAGTACGCGCTACTAGTGTACGATTGCAATAGAGTCACGACACATCTAAATAAAGAGAACATTGCATGACACAATCAAGTATCCAGATGTTTTCAATCCGTCAGCATAAAGTGTACGATAGGGAACATAGATGTAACAAGTACGAAATTCTCAATTCAAAGTTTCATGCAAATTCCTAGAAAATTAATAAAATATGTTTAAATCTGGTGTGTATACTCCTGGAAATGAACTTGGAAAGAAAACTGCAGGCAACATCATACTGTATCACATACTTGAATTATATTGTGTCCCGTACGTTTAGTCTAAGAGAATCAGTAAAATGAGATATTGGTAGAAAGCATATCTCCCACAACTATGATCAACAAAATGTATGGAATAGGGTTACATAAGATCATAAATCCCTGCTTATGCCTGTGACTTCATGAACAATTGTGTGTTTACTGACATAATCAGATGTCATCAGTACTTCAACTAACATAATCATATGTCATCAATACTCCAACATAATCATATGTCATTAGTACTTCAACTGACATAATCAGATGTCATCAATACTCCAACTGGCATAATCAGATGTAATCAATACTCCAACTGGCATAATCAGATGTAATCAATACTCCAACATAATCATATGTCATCAATACTCCAACATAATCATATGTCATTAGTACTTCAACTGACATAATCAGATGTAATCAATACTCCAACTGGCATAATCATATGTCATTAGTACTTCAACTGACATAATCAGATGTCATCAGTACTTCATGATCGTGTGTTTTATTGATGTTGAGCAACGTACGAAGGCAGCACCATAGGTAGAAATGGTTGTGTCCTACCTTAGCGTGTATATTGCCAATGTTTCACAGACATGAAAAGGTTGATAGTGTTATTACAATTGGTAAATTCTGAGGGTGGTAGTAGTTACAACTACATGTTTGCTGAAATATTCGGTCGAATTTTCATGGGACGTCGATGGATGCGTCAATAACTGTTGTACAACACCACTGGCGGTCGGTGCCTCTTAGACTATTTGGTTTGGGTCTTGTATACAAACTTCTGTATCTTATTTACCTGTGTGATTTGCATTCTTCACAGTCATTGAAAAATATTGCAGGGTATTTCTAATGTTGATAGCCGGTCATTGATAAATATTGCAGGGTATTTCTAATATTGATAGCCGGTCATTGATAAATATTGCAGGGTATTTCTAATATTTATAGCCGGTCATTGATAAATATTGCAGGGTATTTCTAATATTGATATCCGGTCATTGATAAATATTGCAGGGTATTTCTAATATTGATAGCCGGTCATTGATAAATATTGCAGGGTATTTCTAATGTTGATAACCGGTCATTGATAAATATTGCAGAGTATTTCTAATATTGATATCCGGTCATTGATAAATATTACAGTGTATTTCTAATGTTGATAACCGGTCATTGATAAATATTGCAGAGTATTTCTAATATTGATATCCGGTCATTGATAAATATTGCAGGGTATTTCTAATGTTGATAACCGGTCATTGATAAATATTGCAGAGTATTTCTAATATTGATATCCGGTCATTGATAAATATTGCAGGGTATTTCTAATGTTGATAGCCGGTCATTGATAAATATTGCAGAGTATTTCTAATATTGATAACCGGTCATTGATAAATATTGCAGGGTATTTCTAATGTTGATAGCCGGTCATTGATAAATATTACAGGGTATTTCTAATATTGATAGCCGGTCATTGATAAATATTACAGGGTATTTCTAATGTTGATAACCGGTCATTGATAAATATTGCAGAGTATTTCTAATATTGATATCCGGTCATTGATAAATATTGCAGTGTATTTCTAATATTGATAGCCGGTCATTGATAAATATTACAGGGTATTTCTAATGTTGATAACCGGTCATTGATAAATATTGCAGAGTATTTCTAATATTGATATCCGGTCATTGATAAATATTACAGTGTATTTCTAATGTTGATAACCGGTCATTGATAAATATTGCAGAGTATTTCTAATATTGATATCCGGTCATTGATAAATATTGCAGGGTATTTCTAATGTTGATAACCGGTCATTGATAAATATTGCAGAGTATTTCTAATATTGATATCCGGTCATTGATAAATATTGCAGGGTATTTCTAATGTTGATAGCCGGTCATTGATAAATATTGCAGAGTATTTCTAATATTGATAACCGGTCATTGATAAATATTGCAGGGTATTTCTAATGTTGATAGCCGGTCATTGATAAATATTACAGGGTATTTCTAATATTGATAGCCGGTCATTGATAAATATTACAGGGTATTTCTAATGTTGATAACCGGTCATTGATAAATATTGCAGAGTATTTCTAATATTGATAACCGGTCATTGATAAATATTGCAGGGTATTTCTAATGTTGATAGCCGGTCATTGATAAATATTACAGGGTATTTATAATATTGATAGCCGGTCATTGATAAATATTACAGGGTATTTCTAATGTTGATAACCGGTCATTGATAAATATTGCAGAGTATTTCTAATATTGATATCCGGTCATTGATAAATATTACAGTGTATTTCTAATGTTGATAACCGGTCATTGATAAATATTGCAGGGTATTTCTAATATTGATAACCGGTCATTGATAAATATTACAGTGTATTTCTAATGTTGATAACCGGTCATTGATAAATATTGCAGAGTATTTCTAATATTGATATCCGGTCATTGATAAATATTACAGTGTATTTCTAATGTTGATAACCGGTCATTGATAAATATTGCAGAGTATTTCTAATATTGATAACCGGTCATTGATAAATATTACAGTGTATTTCTAATGTTGATAACCGGTCATTGATAAATATTGCAGGGTATTTCTAATGTTGATAACCGGTCATTGATAAATATTACAGGGTATTTCTAATGTTGATAACCGGTCATTGATAAATATTACAGGGTATTTCTAATGTTGATAACCGGTCATTGATAAATATTGCAGGGTATTTCTAATGTTGATAACCGGTCATTGATAAATATTACAGGGTATTTCTAATGTTGATAACCGGTCATTGATAAATATTACAGGGTATTTCTAATGTTGATAACCGGTCATTGATAAATATTGCAGGGTATTTCTAATGTTGATAACCGGTCATTGATAAATATTACAGAGTATTTCTAATGTTGATAACCGGTCATTGATAAATATTACAGAGTATTTCTAATGTTGATAACCGTGACAGTAGATGCGACAGAGATCTAGCAGTATGTTCTCTCATAAAAAAGCTAATACTTATTTTTAGGTGGTGGGGGGGAAGGAGGGTGTCACTATTATTTCTTAAATTGTATTTTTAATCACCACCGAAAACAGATGTGTGGGGCCATTGGCGTAGATAAAACGGCGACACAAAGCAATTCCATTCTCATGACTACATCCTGTTGTATATCTAGTAGAAACATTGTCCTGCTACAGGAGAGATCTCCAGGAATTTGGGAATGAACGCTGAAGAAGAAGAAGTATCTTTAATTTCTTTTTTTTTAAAAGGGGAAGACATTTTTATTTTACATAAAACTATAATATAAAATTTTAATATAATTTATATAAAATTGTTATTTAAAAAATTTCTATTTTAAAATTAATCTTTAAAGAAAAGGGGCAGACATTTTATTACCTTTTACTTGTTTTAGTGCTAAATATCAGGCGCTATCGTCGGGTGGGTGGGGGAAGGGGATGAAGATATACACTATCTGGTACATAATTGCGTAATGTCACATATATTACTTGATAGTCCAGAGTGGCGTAATGTCACATATATTACTTAATAGTTCAGAGTGACATAATGTCACATATATTACTTGATAGTCCAGATTGGCGTAATGTCACATATATTACTTAATAGTTCAGAGTGACATAATGTCACATATATTACTTAATAGTTCAGAGTGACATAATGTCACATATATTACTTGATAGTTCAGATTGGCGTAATGTCACGTATATTACTTGATAGTTCAGAGTGGCGGAATGTCACATTTATTACTTGATAGTTCAGAGTGGCGTAATGTCACATATATTACTTGATAGTTCAGAGTGGCGTAATGTCACATATATTACTTGATAGTTCAGAGTGACATTATGTCACATATATTACTTGATAGTTCAGAGTGGCGTAATGTCACATTTATTACTTGATAGTTCAGAGTGGCGTAATGTCACATTTATTACTTGATAGTTCAGAGTGTCGTAATGTCACATATATTACTTGATAGTTCAGAGTGGCGGAATGTCACATATATTACTTGATAGTTCAGAGTGGCGTAATGTCACATATATTACTTAATAGTTCAGAGTGACATTATGTCACATATATTACTTGATAGTTCAGAGTGGCGTAATGTCACATTTATTACTTGATAGTTCAGAGTGTCGTAATGTCACATATATTACTTGATAGTTCAGAGTGTCGTAATGTCACATATATTACTTGATAGTTCAGAGTGACATTATGTCACATATATTACTTGATAGTTCAGAGTGGCGTAATGTCACATTTATTACTTGATAGTTCAGAGTGTCGTAATGTCACATTTATTACTTGATAGTTCAGAGTGGCGTAATGTCACATATATTACTTGATAGTTCAGAGTGGCGTAATGTCACATATATTACTTGATAGTTCAGAGTGTCGTAATGTCACATTTATTACTTGATAGTTCAGAGTGGCGTAATGTCACATATATTACTTGATAGTTCAAAGTGTCGTAATGTCACATTTATTACTTGATAGTTCAGAGTGGCGTAATGTCACATATATTACTTGATAGTTCAAAGTGGCCTTGTGTCACATATATTACTTGATAGTCCAGAGTGGCGTAATGTCACATATATTACTTAATAGTTCAGAGTGACATAATGTCACATATATTACTTGATAGTTCAGAGTGGCGTAATGTCACATATATTACTTGATAGTTCAGAGTGGCTTAATGTCACATATATTACTTGATAGTTCAGAGTGGCTTAATGTCACATATATTACTTGATAGTTCAAAGTGGCCTTGTGTCACATATATTACTTGATAGTCCAGAGTGGCGTAATGTCACATATATTACTTAATAGTTCAGAGTGACATAATGTCACATATATTACTTGATAGTTCAGATTGGCGTAATGTCACGTATATTACTTAATAGTTCAGAGTGTCGTAATGTCACATATATTACTTGATAGTTCAGAGTGGCGGAATGTCACATTTATTACTTGATAGTTCAGAGTGGCGTAATGTCACATATATTACTTGATAGTTCAGAGTGGCGTAATGTCACATATATTACTTGATAGTTCAGAGTGACATTATGTCACATATATTACTTGATAGTTCAGAGTGGCGTAATGTCACATTTATTACTTGATAGTTCAGAGTGGCGTAATGTCACATTTATTACTTGATAGTTCAGAGTGTCGTAATGTCACATATATTACTTGATAGTTCAGAGTGGCGGAATGTCACATATATTACTTGATTGTTCAGAGTGGCGTAATGTCACATATATTACTTGATAGTTCAGAGTGACATTATGTCACATATATTACTTGATAGTTCAGAGTGGCGTAATGTCACATTTATTACTTGATAGTTCAGAGTGTCGTAATGTCACATTTATTACTTGATAGTTCAGAGTGACATTATGTCACATATATTACTTGATAGTTCAGAGTGGCGTAATGTCACATTTATTACTTGATAGTTCAGAGTGTCGTAATGTCACATTTATTACTTGATAGTTCAGAGTGGCGTAATGTCACATATATTACTTGATAGTTCAGAGTGGCGTAATGTCACATATATTACTTGATAGTTCAGAGTGTCGTAATGTCACATTTATTACTTGATAGTTCAGAGTGGCGTAATGTCACATATATTACTTGATAGTTCAAAGTGTCGTAATGTCACATTTATTACTTGATAGTTCAGAGTGGCGTAATGTCACATATATTACTTGATAGTTCAGAGTGGCGTAATGTCACATATATTACTTGATAGTTCAGAGTGGCTTAATGTCACATATATTACTTGATAGTTCAGAGTGGCTTAATGTCACATATATTACTTGATAGTTCAAAGTGGCCTTGTGTCACATATATTACTTGATAGTTCAGAGTGGCGTAATGTCACATATATTACTTGATAGTTCAAAGTGTCCTTGTGTCACATATATTACTTGATAGTTCAGAGTGGCGTAATGTCACATATATTACTTGATAGTTCAGAGTGGCGTAATGTCACATATATTACGTGATAGTTCAGAGTGGCGTAATGTCACATATATTACTTGATAGCTCAGAGTGGCGTAATGTCACATATATTACTTGATAGCTCAGAGTGGCGTAATGTCACATATATTACTTGATAGTTCAAAGTGGCCTTGTGTCACATATATTACTTGATAGTTCAGAGTGGCGTAATGTCACATATATTACTTGATAGTTCAGAGTGGCGTAATGTCACATATATTACTTGATAGTTCAGAGTGGCGTAATGTCACATATATTACTTGATAGTTCAGAGTGGCGTAATGTCACATATATTACTTGATAGTTCAGAGTGGCGTAATGTCACATATATTACTTGATAGCTCAGAGTGGCGTAATGTCACATATATTACTTGATAGCTCAGAGTGTCGTAATGTCACATATATTACTTGATAGTTCAGAGTGGCGTAATGTCACATATATTACTTGATAGCTCAGAGTGGCGTAATGTCACATATATTACTTGATAGTTCAGAGTGGCGTAATGTCACATATATTACTTAATAGTTCAGAGTGGCGTAATGTCACATATATTACTTGATAGTTCAGAGTGGCGTAATGTCACATATATTACTTGATAGCTCAGAGTGGCGTAATGTCACATATATTACTTGATAGTTCAAAGTGGCCTTGTGTCACATATATTACTTGATAGTTCAGAGTGGCGTAATGTCACATATATTACTTGATAGATCAGAGTGGCGTAATGTCACATATATTTCTTGATAGTTCAGATTGACGTAATGTCACGTATATTACTTAATAGTTCAGAGTGGCGTAATGTCATATATTACTTGATAGTTCAAAGTGGCCTTGTGTAATATATATTACTTGATAGTTCAGTGACATAATGTCACATATTTTACTTGATAGTTCAGATTGGCGTAATGTCACGTATATTACCTAATAGTTCAGAGTGGCGTAATGTCACGTATATTACTTGATAGTTGAGAGTGGCGTAATGTCACGTATATTACTTGATAGTTGAGAGTGGCGTAATGTCACGTATATTACTTGATAGTTCAGAGTGACATAATGTCACGTATATTACTTGATATATTACCAGTTTAACAGTTCAAGTGTTGTACGTTTACTTAGCGTTATATTTTCCGGGTATTTTCTATGTAGTTGTGAAACCGAAGCAGTTAAGTATCGTGTAATCCCCCTGTAGAGCATACTTTTATAACACATTTTCTTATTTAATCATCATCATTAAGTGCCGTCTCCGCAATGAAGGTAGGCTGCAACGTATCTCCAACATCTCCTGTCTCTTGTCTCGGTGGTGCACTCTGCTAGACTAACCTGTCCATCGTGTGATGTTACTCTCCCACTTTTATCTCTGCCTACCTCTTGCTCGCTGCCCTTTGACTTTACCCTCAAGTAAGGTCTTCAATAAGGTGTCATGTCTTTTAATGTGTCCAAAGTATTTTATTTGCCTGATCTTTATTTCTCTTAGTAGTTCTTTCTTCACATTAAGTGTTTTTAGCACCTCTTTATTTGTTTTCTTCTCTTTCCATGATGTTCTCCCTATTCTTCTATATACCCACATCTAAAAGGTATCAATTTTGTCTTCTAATTGTTTATTTAGTGTCCATGTTTCTGAGCCATACATTAATATGGAATAGATGTAGCATTTTATAATTCTCATTTTTAACGTGTTTGTAATTTGTTTAGATATTAATAATTTCCTTATTTAATACCACCCTTCAAAGGCTTTGCTGTAGTCTATGAAGTAAATATAGATACTTTTCTGGACTTCTATATATTTATCTATCACTTTTCGGATACTTAGTATAGCATCTCTGGTTCCTTTGTTTTTCCTAAAACCGAATTGGAACAACAACTGACCTACACATTGGTTGTAGTTTATCTGTCAGTGAACTAATCTACACATTGGTTGTAGTTTGACTGTCAGTGAACTAATCTACACATTGGTTGTAGTTTGACTGTCAGTGAACTAAACTATACATTGGTTGTATTTTATCTGTCAGTGAACTAATCTACACATTGGTTGTATTTTATCTGTCAGTGAACTAATCTACACATTGGTTGTATTTTATCTGTCAGTGAACTAATCTACACATTGGGTGTATTTTATCTGTCAGTGAACTAATCTACGCATTGGTTGTATTTTATCTGTCAGTGAACTAATCTACACATTGGTTGTAGTTTGTCTGTCAGTGACCTAATCTACACATTGGTTGTAGTTTGTCTGTCAGTGAACTGATTTAAACATTGGTTGTAGTTTGTCTGTCAGTGAACTAATCTACACATTGGTTGTAGTTTATCTGTCAGTGTATTGATCTACACATTGGTTGTAATTTGTCTGTCAGAGAACTGATATAGAGATTGGTTGTAGTTTATCTGTCAGTGAACTGATATAGAGATTGGTTGTAGTTTATCTGTCAGTGAACTGATATAGAGATTGGTTGTAGTTTATCTGTCAGTGAACTGACTTACGTAGTGGTTGTAATTTCTTCCTTGTGTATTTGGGTCTGGAAAGGAAGGAAAAGATTTATCAACACGTTTATACATATTATAAAAGGCGACTGAGTAGATTTAGGGGATTGTGGGCATAGTGCCTTATCCCATATAGGATTAAAACAACCTAGAAGATATGCTGAAGTAGATTGTTTCGGGCCTAACGACGCAGTTTGCTAAGCTGTAAACCACAACACATCGCATTCCGTTTTACGGATTATATTCTACTAATCTGCAGCAATATAAGGATAAATAAGGATAAACAGAGTAATGAGGGGACAAATTACTGTACTAATGATGTGAGGGCTGGTACAACACAGAGTAATGAGGGGACAAGTTACTGTACTAATGATGTGAGGGCTGGTACAACACAGAGTAATGAGGGGACAAACTACTGTACTAATGATGTGAGGGCTGGTACGACAGAGCAATGAGGGGACAAACTACTGTACTAATGAAGTGAGGGCTGGTACAACACAGAGTAATGAGGGGACAAACTACTGTACTAATGATGTGAGGGCTGGTACAACACAGAGTAATGAGGGGACAAATTACTGTACTAATGATGTGAGGGCTGGTACGACAGAGCAATGAGGGGACAAACTACTGTACTAATGAAGTGAGGGCTGGTGCAACACAGAGCTATGAGGGGACAAAACAGAGATATGAAAGGTGTATTGAAGAAAATACAAAATTCTGTATTCCCCCACTATTCTGCAGAATGTTTGAGGACCAACGATGAAGAAGAAGCACAAATACGTATGCAAATATATGAATAAATATAATCGATGTCCCCAACAACATCAATATCATTTCACTATTGAAAGAAATTTGGAATGAAAATCAACATAGACAAAACAGAAGTAATGAATATTGCAAGAGAAAAGGAGAACATCAACATACAGATAAATAATAAACAACTAAAACAAGTAGATGAATTCAAATATCTGGGCAGCACATTGAGATATGACAACAAACAAGAAGCAGAAATAAACGCAAGATGTAATAAGGCCTGTCAGATCATTGGTCAATTAACACCTTTACTAAGAAACAAAGATATTACACTAGAAACAAAGAAAGCGCTTTTCAACACCATTTTCTTACCAACATTGTGTTATCAGTGTCAAACTTGGACATTAGATTCTAGAACAATACATAAGATTAACACCACTGAAATGAAATGTGTGAGACGTATGATTGGAGTTAGCTTGAGAGACAAAATCAGGAATGAAGCACTAAGGAAACAATTAGGGATCAAGTCAACAATAGAATACATACAGAAACAACAAGTTAAATGGTACGGCCACATAACCAGACAGAAAGAGCAAATTATTATCCAAAAAACACTTAACAAACGATACGAAAACAGGAGACCTATTGGACGCCCTCGTAAAAGGTGGATAGATAGTGTATTAGAGACACTCGGAAATATAACAGCAGAGGAGGCAAATAGAAGGGCAAAAGACCGTACACTCACTCTCCCCTCAACACCGAAAAGTACATGAGGACAGAAAGAAGAAGAAGAAAGAAATTGTTCTTGGCGAACATTATGTATAAATATGTATGAATGAATATCATGGACGTCTTCAACACCATCAACTCTCAAATATACGGAACACCATAAGGAACAGAAATGTTTGGATATGATAGAGACACATAATTAGGGAAGGGTGAAGAAGGGGGGTATATTTAAAATCTAAATAACGTTCACCGGAAGTGAATGTTCTGGCTGTCTGAAGCCGTTGCTCAGGTGTGCAAAATAAAGTTCGCAAAATAGTACACCTTCTCTGGTTTACCTTTCTGCATCATTTCTATTTGATTATCTGCAGACGATAACGTGGTTGGGTGAGGATGAGTGGAAAAGCTGGTGGTACTGCATAGTGGCACTAGAAAAGGTGGCGTGTCTGCTAGAAATTATCAACTAGAGCTGTGTTCTAGTGGCTCATTAGTCAATACATAGATGGGCCTTGTATTTATAAGAAAGCTAAAAAGTTAGCCAAATTTATAGAATAAGTTATGAATATTCGAAGTCACGTGTTTAAGAATTATCATTATTGTGTGCCTGCTAGCTTAGGCTGTTAATTCATCTCCAACTATTCTATCCCTAGTTCTGTGTATCGGCTACGCTGCCGAGGCTTTACCACGTCACAATTACCAATGTCGTCTTGTCTTTGACACGCTCTAGTCTTTTTACTTCATTTTTCTGTTACATTGTCATACAAGAATCATCTTTACGTGATGTGGCAATACGTATGGAATGTGGGAAGATGATAATTTTTTTAGTGTCCATCTTTCTCAGTAGCTCTTTAATTCATATGTCTAGCTGTCCATAGCATTCTCTATATATTGAAAACAACAGGAGCACATTATTGGAATCTCAACATTCTTCTGAAAAACAAAATCGTGTCCGTGGCCTCGGGTTTCCTACTGTCCGTGAAATTATTCTCCATGATTCTCTTCCATATGACAGAAGTGGCTCTATGTAGCATTGAAAGATCTTGTTGTTAAATTCTATTGACAAAGACCTATTGCACAGTATGCTTTTCATTTACTAGAAGTCTGTTCCCGACTCTTTTATTTCATATTAATGAATAACGGATGTCATTGGCAACGCTGCATGTGGCAGTGGGCTCGTATTTAAGAACGAAGCAATCAGCTTCAAATTATTTGAGAACGACGCAACCCAAATCGAGTTATTTGAGAACGAAGCATTCAGCTTAAATTCTTTGAGAACGAAGCAACCCAGATGCAATTCTTTGAGAGCGAAGTAACCCGAGTCTAATTCTTTGAGAGCGAAGCAACCCGAGTCTAATTCTTTGAGAGCGAAGCAACCCGAGTCTAATTCTTTGAGAGCGAAGCAACCCGAGTCCAATTCTTTGAGAGCGAAGCAACCCGAGTCTAATTCTTTGAGAGCGAAGCAACCCGAGTCCAATTCTTTGAGAGCGAAGCAACCCGACTATCGCCGTCGTCCAACACGTCTCATACAGAAGAATATAGATATAAGACCTAATGCCCAATGAACGTCTTTCTACACGGGGATGGTTCGCCAACTGCGAGGCCCCTCGTCCGAAGATAGATGAGCAGTGTGTCATCATCAATGCCGTGTCGTCTGACGTAGGTGATGATGGATCTCCAGAACTCCAGTATACCTTATCAGGACTTTGACTATTGGCCATGCTACGATGTCAGACTAATATTTTTCGATACAAGTTGCCGTCTTGTATCTCGCCTACTTGATATCTGGCCTGTTGTAACTATGTTCTTCAGATCGTTTGCGGCGGGATTCGAACCACCCTACAGTACATATAAGAGCAAGCTATTCGTAATTCTGAATATCGAATACACAGAACGGGAACTACTAAAGGAATCAAACTGCCCCCTTCCCACCCCTCAGAATGGAAACACAAATTGGTAGCATATCATATTCAGAATGCGCCCGTGTGTTGCCGGGGCCCGAAAGGGGAGCAAAGAATAGCAACACTGTTTACCTTCCACGCATGTCGTAAAAGGCGACCAAGGAGGTTATGGGATGGAGTTGGCTGTCCCATCTCATATAGGGTCAGTGACCCAAAGCCATGATGAAGTCGGATGTGTCAGGCCGAAGGGCGCATATATCGCAGCAATGCTGTAAACCATGACGCAACGCATTCCGTTCTCCGGACTACATCCTGCTAATCTGCAGGAGTTTGAGAACGAATGCAGAAGAAGAAGAAGATATTCAGAATGTAGCTATCAGCATATCATATTCATTATATAGCTATCACTCCTGAATTTTTTTATTTTTTTTACTGTAATTATTTTCTAGGCAATATTGACGTTTGCGGGATCCGCGGTGGTAGTGTAGTATTAATGTCATTGTCCAACAACCAACAGGCCAGGTTTCGAGTCCACGTGTCAGTATGAAATAAAAATTACTTTCGTGTTAACCCGGCCATTAGGAAGTTGAATATCTAGGACCTATGCTCTGGGAGGGTCGAAGAAATGCTTCATTGTTTTTGGTGTATAGCAACTGTGAAGACGACGCTAGTTTCGGGTTAGCCACTGACAATACTGTATAGCACTTTTTGCAAAACCTGGTTCATAGCATTTTTTGCAAAACCTGGTTCATAGCTCAGATTAATGTTATTTTATTGTTTTATATACGACATAGCCGTTGTGTGCACCGGTGGAGCGCATGACTTGTGGTCCTGTGTTCAATCATTTTTTTCTTTTGAAGGTACAATCAAAATTCTTCCAGTACATATCCTGCACCCCTTCACAGGAAAACATGCAGTAACGAAAGTTATAGTCTGATCGGTTAGGGCGCACAGCTGCTTGCGATGGAAACTGACAAACACGCACCCTGGCCGTCACAGACGCATTCTGTAACTCTCCGGCACAGAGCCGGACATATTGGAAACAGTGAATGTAAGCAACTACAGCAAGACAAGAGTAGAATAACACGCAGTTATAGTACACGTATAGTGCACAGTTTCACTGCAACATATCTTTCGCAGATTGAAAACAACAGGAAGCAGAACAAAATATCTCGACCCATAGAAACTGTGGGAAGAACTCTGACGAGATAAGCTGCCTGAAATTGACTACCCTGATAAGATTAAAAAACTTTCCCAAAACGGATACATAGTTAGATACGTTGAGACTTAAATGAAATAGAATGGCACGGGTAGGGGATGTAAGGTGTAGAAACAATAAAAGGCAACGCATTTCTGTTCTCTAGTATATCTCTTGCTGAAAATCTAGTCAGGACATTGTCTTGTTACAATAGAGATTACGTGATAGTTTGAGAAGAAACGCTGTCAAAAATTCATCTTGCAAACTACATGGAAGGAATATAGAGATTATGTGATAGTTTGAGAAGAAACGCTGTCAAAAATTCATCTTGCAAACTACATGGAAGGAATATAGAGATTATGTGATAGTTTGAGAAGAAACGCTGTCAAAAATGCATCTTGCAAACTACATGGAAGGAATATTAATATACAGGATGAACAGGCGTAGAGGATTGATTTCGTAGAAGTCAGGTTTCTTCTTATGTACACCACCCCCTTCCCCCGCTCAAAGGAGCAGAACGCTAACTTCCGAGATGACTACTCATAGCACGTAACTCCGTAACTTCAAGCAATGATCCCCAGAGATATCCGAATGAAAATCCGATTTGCAGGCACTCCGCTACGAGTCGGTATCGAACCCACGACTATTAAGCACAAGGAGAACGACACAATATTCAAATATTACTGGTGGTATCGCATAAGAGGGATCTAGTGATATCGCATAAGAGTTATCGATTGTCACGTGACTTAATTAATCATCTTCACTTCCTGGTTACGGATTCTATCATTAAAAGGAAGAGGAATCGCGGATTAATCTGTGGAAGATTGGTTGCGTGTCCGAATGTTTCCGGCCACCTGGTAATTGACTGCTCAGATGTGTGGTCAGGTGTAATTGTTTCCCTGGCCCCCAAGCTTGTCGCTGGTAGTGTGCAAGTAATTGCAGTTCATATAATTAGGACCTGCAAGACACGTTATGATCGTTACTCTCAGATTTTATGCACACAGGAACGCGATCTATTTACGTATCTCTCTGTATGTTTGTCAAACAGTCCGTATCTTTCTATCATTCTTCTTCTTCAGCATTCATTCTCAAACTCCCGTTGGATCTTCCTTATAGCAGGAGATTAATCTCCCTACTAGATTTCCATCAAGATATTGTCTTAATAATGGAAATGCGTTGTGCCGCTGTTTTATTTGTGCTACCCGACACATCCGTCCTTGACGGCTGTCTATCATTCAATCCTTATCTATCCATCTTTCTTTCTGCTAAATACTTTTTAGATGAAACATCAATTCCTTGTATTTGTTCCCAGTAAAACTTATTCAGCCCCCTTATATGCTTTATTCTTATATTTATCTGTGAAACATATATTATTGAAGTGAATAAAAGCGGATAAATCATATAACAATGTTTCTCTAACATTTTGTGATCGATAGCCGACGACAGTATGTGCGCAGTTAGTGAGGAGAAGATAAAATACAGTAATTAGATAAACGGTTTCTGAACACTATGTAAGGATTAGATATTACAGAGAAGAAACTAACCAAGGACGGATGTTATAAATACTCTGTAGTGATAGATATGAAATATTACAGAGAAATAACTTATCATAGACGAACATTGTAAATACAATGTAAGGACAGACATGATATATTACAGAGAACAAATAAACTAACCATAGGCGAACTTTGTAAACACAATGTAAGAATAGATACGAGATAATACAGAGGAGAACCTAACGATGAATTTTGTAAATACAATGTGCTGAACAATTAAGCATATCGTCTGTGTCAATGGGTAGCTCCATATCAGATGAGTAGTTCAGTAGATATGGTTAAAAGTGGCCCATTGTGTGGGTTATTTACTGAGTATAGGTAAGTAGTTCATGGTGTGGATGAATAATAGCCAAACTGTAAGAGAATACCCGACAAGGTGGACAGTCCCGCAGTAACAAAAATAATAAATGATAACATCTATGATAAAGTATTGTTGTCACTGATTACTAATAATATAAACAAATACAAATGCTAATGAGAAATTTTAAAAAAGCCGTACGAACAAGGATTTTTTACACGTTACAATCGAATAGGGACCTTTATCAAGAAACAACGAACTAGAAAATATGCGGAGACCATCTCATTGTATTTATCGCATTGTATGTTTATTTCTATATGCGAAGGCCATCTCATTGTATTTATCGCATTGTGTGTTTATTTCTATAAAATAGTTGGTAGTTGTTTCTTGATGAAGGTCCACATTGGACCGTAAGGTAAAAAACAGTATTGCTCCTATGTTTTTGTTATTTCTCATTGCCATTTGGATAGTTTTGCTATTCTCTAGTTCATTGCTGTTCTCTAGTGATATTCTCTAGTTCATTGCTGTTCTCTAGTGATATTCTCCAGGTCATTGCTGCTCTCAAGTGATATTCTCTAGTTCACTGATACTATGTCGTTCATTGCTATTCTCTAATTCATTGATATTGTTACATAGTTCATTAATATTAGTATTTTACGTGTAAAAATATATAATCGTATGCATACTTCTATTGGGCTTTCAGAAGTTGCGGCTCACAAATCTACGTACTTGAGTAGTAATCGTCCTAGTGGTAGCTGATATACAGAGAAAGAGGTTTGGGAGGGGGGAGTGGTGTGGTAAGAGAGTAATAAATATCTTGCGTGTATTGCAGAACTGCGACGGTCCTTATCACATGCATACCATAAATAATGCAGCTATTAATAATCCCTTTGGAAGCAGTGAATCTCATATTTCTGATGGCATTTGCTTTATGTTTCCCAATATTTGGTACCTGCCGTTTCTGCATCATATTATCTTTCATTATTCAAGTTCTCGGACTTGAAATATTTGTTCATTTTCCAATTTTGCCAGTAGTTCTTCCCTTTTCCCCCCTCCATTGGCCCACTTTCGGGTGTAAGTTATTTCCAAGACCGACATTCAAAACATATTATTTCATTGTCCTAAAGAACGTAAAAATAAATTAGAACAAATCTATTCAGCTCTATTGTAGGGATTCTATTTTAGCAGAATCGTGTTAGCTGGTGAATGCCACGGTTCAATATCATGTTTAGCTGGTGAATGTCACGGTTCAATATCATGTTTAGCTGGTGAATGCCACGGTTTAATATCATGTTTAGCTGATGAATGCCACGGTTCAGTATCATGTTTAGCTGGTGAATGCCACGGTTCAGTATCATGTTTAGCTGGTGAATGCCACGGCTCAGTATCATGTTTAGCTGGTGAATGCCACGGTTCAATATCATGTTTAGCTGGTGAATGCCACGGTTCAATATCATGTTTAGCTGGTGAATGCCACGGTTCAGTATCATGTTTAGCTGGTGAATGCCACGGTTCAGTATCATGTTTAGCTGGTGAATGCCACGGTTCAGTATCATGTTTAGCTGGTGAATGCCACGGTTCAATATCATGTTTAGCTGGTGAATGCCACGGTTCAATATCATGTTTAGCTGGTGAATGCCACGGTTCAATATCATGTTTAGCTGGTGAATGCTACGGTTCAGTATCATGGAACTTATTATATAGATAAGCAGGACACTGAGATGCAAATGGAGATGTTTGATGGCATCAATTTCGAACAACAGGATTTAAAAAACAGGGTTAAAGGATTAAAAAAAATACCGGAATATAATAACATAATTTAATATTAGTAGTTCCATTCCAACATTGGTATAGTGTGCGCAGCTTTCGTGGCGTCTTTGTAATCACGCTAATATTAAACATTGTCAAAATGGTTACTTTAATCGGAGAAAAGCCTCTAGGGCTGCTGCAATATGAATCGATCATCGCGTTAGGCACTGAAAACTCACACCACAGGGTCACCCAATGGGCATGTTGAGCCCCTTGTGTGTAGAGCCCAGTTCGATGCATCCGGCAGAAGATCGATGCATCTAGAGTTTTTATCGATATTTCGTTTCGTTAAATAATGTAGGATTAGTTATATTCAAGTTTAAGATTTATTTCGTTAAAATTTAGACATGTCTCCTTGTATTATATTATATTATATTAAGAGAATATAACACGCCCATTTTCCTAGAAAAACAAAACACATTCAGCTTACTGAGCCAGAGGAAGACCAAGAAAACATTGAATAGATAACATAAAAAATACACGAATAAATATTGATATTGTTCAATCGAGGCGTCATATCTGATCTTGGAACAAATGCTAAAGATCAATGATCACAACTCCGCTGAACGCTAAGTGCGTATCAGTAATGTTGTTCGTCCATCACAAGTGATGATGATCATTTGTTACATGCACTTTGGAAAGTTCAATTTTTAATTATGTCCTTGATTATGAGTTCGTAGATGGCTAATGAGCCCTATTCGAGCTGTAAATGTCCAAGGACAGTTCGGACATAGAATGACGACAGTAGACGGATCTTCGTCTATCCGTGACTTTCTAGCTGCTGTCCGCTGTTGAGCTGCTGCTTTTCTCTTCTTTTCACAAGATGATGCGCTCTTTTTTATTTTAGAACGCCATGTAGATCTACTTTGTGCAAGTTCTTCCCATGTGCCGTGGTCTATTTCAAAAGCTTTCAGTGAGTTCTTTAACGAGTCCTTGTAGCGCTTCCTTGAGATCGTATACCCTTCTCTAGCTCACCATAGAGAAGTATCTTTGGCAGACGATGGTCTGGCATACGCACCAAATGACCTGCCCAACGAATCTGTGTCTGTATGATTGTTCTGTATAATTGATTGTTCCTGAGTCAAATGTATACATCATAATTATTCTTTTTTATTTTTTATTTGCGTCGTGCACTCATCCATCAGGAAATAAGTGCTCGCTTTGCTCTAGTTCTGTGAAGGTCGAAATTATGTCGCTATCGGGCAAATGCTGAAGGCGACACTAGTCACGTGATCTTGATCACCCATTGGCTAAGCAGCTTGAAAACTATAAAATTAATGTGTTATGACGCCGATTCATCTTAATTATCTTTCCCGTCATGCTCTCGTGATCTTGCTATTGTAACATGTCTACAGTCTAGTTCATTTCAATATTTATTCTATTATTTTTTTCCCCACCATAACGATTGCTTATTTATCACAGTTCATAATACCCATGTTCATCTGTGTGATTGGATAACAGACGGTACAGAAATGGAACACTGCTCCATGGTTTGCTTAGTACAGACTACGACACTGTTCCGTTATGTGCATATTGAAGACAATCACACTTCAATGATGTGCATTTTAAGACGACGACACTGTTCCATGATGGGCATATTGCAGACGATCACACTTCAATGATGTGCATATTGCAGACAATCACACTTCAATGATGTGCATATTGCAGACAATCACACTTTAATGATGTGCATATTGCAGACATCACTGTTTCATGATGTGCATATTACATACATCACTGTTTCATGATGTGCATATTACATATGACGACACTTCAATGATGTGCATATTACAGACAATCACACTTCAATGATGTGCATATTACAGACAATTACACTTCAATGATGTGCATATTACAGACAATGAGACTAAGTTAGAATTGCTAAGAAATGGTAATTGTTTAGGAGCAAATGTCTAGCTAGAATATGGGTCAGAAAATAGCAAACTCTTAAATCGCATACCAAAATTCGTGAAAATATCATGAAATGAGAGTTTGAATTTAGTCAAATCTAATTAAAAGCTTGTTATTTCAATAACTGCAATTACGAGATTTAAGTCTATTATTGGCAACACTGTTAACATATTTCGTCTTTCCATCCCCAGGCCCCCCCCCCAATTAGATTAGGTTACTTTCTTTTTCTTGTGTTTTGACAGCACTTTCGGGTAAAAACAAATGTATCGAAAATAAAATTACCTGCTAGTGCGACAACATTTTTCGATATTTTCATTAGCAGCCAAAATTTGAAGGATGCGAGGACGAACAATTTCAGCGACGTATCGTTACATTTAGGCATCCTTCAATTTGCACCAGGTCACTTCTTCCCATGAATTTGATGGCCCTCTCCACATCAGTACACCTCTACCACCATGTGGAGGAGCCTCATCAACGCTGCTCTGGGTTTAGAGCTCACGGACTACAGTAAACTCTTCTCCATTAATCGTTTCACTGGAGAACAAAAAAGTATTCATCACTAAATCAGACCCATCTCCAGTCATTCCCAACGGTTCATTGACGATGCTGGTTCGTCTACTGCAGTCGGTTCTAGCGATACCGGTCCGTAAGAACAGAACCTCTGTAGGGTCTTCTAGCCCAAATGCCAGCGTGGTGCAGCCGATCCCTGGCTGTTTGATCTAAAATTCAACGAGCTGCTGGCATTGATGGGACTGGGAATGACACATATGCAAATCAATTCTGAGATGACACAGCCGTATGAAGCGATCTTCGGTAGAAGTTGTGACTCTAGGTCATCCAGTATCATCCGGTACGCGGCCGTTCTGCCACTATGCCAGTTTGTAGAAATCACCTCCAAAATTGTCTGGCCACTAC